>CM035440.1:40425005-40792505 GCA_020310875.1 Ceratopteris richardii
TATATATATATATATACATATATATATATATATATATATATATTATATATATAATATATATATTATATATATATATATAGCGATGTCTTTTTCAATTATGTTCATACCTGTATGGATATGAAGTATATATATATATATATATATATATAATATATATATATATATATATATATATATATATATATATATATATATATATATATATATATATATATATATATATATATAGCGATGTCTTTTTCAATATGTTCATACCTGTATGGATATGAAGTATGATTGGAGTATCAAAAAACTATGTTTGGTGTCATAATTTTTTGAAAGATATCCTCCGCACTCTCTACAGTTTGGATGTTTTCTTGCAGCAAGAAGCACGCAACGTGCCATTAACGCAAAACATTCCACTAATCTGTAGTTTGAGAAAGAGGAATTGAACAAGTCTATAATGGGAATGAATCTTATGCAAAGAAACGGTGTTATATCATATTGTCTGTATTATGAGAAAAAGTAATTGAACAAGTCTATACTGAGAATGAATCTTATGCAAAGAAACTGTGATATATCATATTGTCTCTTAGCTTCATTTTATTGCATTGAAATTGAGCAGTATTATTGATATTCGTGCTGTGTATGAGATGATGCTCTATTTAAATTTCTCAGGTGGATTAAAATGGATTCTGTGTGGAAATTTGCTTTCTTTCCTACTGGCAATATCTTTGATTGGCTTTGAGGTGATTCCACCCTTTACAGAAAACACATGCCGAGTTCTGAATGTGAGTATCAACAATTTTTTTCTTTTGCTTGACGTTTTGATTCCACCCTTTACAGAAAACACATACTGGCTCCTGCACTCGTTAACATTGGTGAACCTTCGCATGAATTATCCTTTAACTCTTTTAGCTACAAATATTGAAGTACAGTCATAGTTTTCAGCATTAATGCATTGATTTTGTGTACTTCGCTTGGCAAGAACGTATTCATGGAATGAATATGTGTGTGTGTGTGTGTGTGTGTGTGTGTGTGAGAGAGAGAGAGAGAGAGAGAGAGAGAGAGAGAGAGAGAGAGAGAGAGAGAGAGAGAGAGAGAGAGAGAGAGAGAGAGAGAGAGAGAGAGAGAGAGAGAGAGAGAGAGAGAGAGAGAGAGAGAGAGAGAGAGAGAGAGAGAGGGGGTGAGGGAGAGGGAGGGGGAGGGAGGGGGTGAGGGAGAGGGAGAGAGAAAGGGGGGGGGGGGGGGGGTTGGTAGGGAGGGGGGGGGCCCGGGGGGGGGGGGGGGGGGGAGGGAGGGAGGGATTTAAGATGACCTTATTGAAGTGCATTCCCTTGTAGAGCATGCAATATTTCTCTGAAAACTACTTATAGATTAAAAATTTGTACCTGTTTACACGATAGGCAGTGCAGGTCGTGGAAATTGGTTCAATCGATGGTGTTCAAAAACCGACCTCGTCATTCCTTTCACTTTCTTCTTTCACTCCAGGAAAACTGACAAGAGAAATACCTTATATAAAAGATGAGGGATTTTCTTGTGAAAAGACGAATGTGATAGACATGGTCACATACGACATTAAGTATGGCTGTGTAAGTGCCACCGGGCATGAAAGCGGAGACAATATCTTGACAGTGTATCCTAAATTAGAGTTAGTTGAGGAGAAAGTATTAAATGGCGAGACGCTTGCAAAATTCCACTTGGATGCTGAGGGTTCCCTGCGCTGGGTGTTGGCTCTCAATACGACAAGCCTAAAGTCCTTCCAACTAGATGAAGTCCGTGAACCACCAGGTAATTGAAATATTGTTCTGAACTCTGGCAGCATCTCTGTTTTTTCCTTTTTATGAGTGTATATAATCTCAAGATTAAATGTAGGTGAGAGGCACATGCTCGCCCTGCGACAAAATCCAGCTTCTGTGGAAGGATGGCATATCATCCAATTTGTGTCTGGTCGGGGAGGCCCTACGAAGTTCGATTTATCCCTTACCAGTCTTCATTCAGCACCCTTCAAGACTATATCGGAAACTTTTCACAATGGCTTGTTACTGAAGTGGAGGACAGATGTAAACATGACAACAGCCAAGCTCGAAAGAACGATAAAAAGGCTACCGAAATGGGTTTCGTTCTTCGGTAAATCTACTTCACCATACCCGCTCACTTATCTCATCAAATATCCATGAGTTGCGACCGCTTTCAGTAACCCATAGGTAGAGGCCCACGTGAAGGGTTTTGAACACACTTCACCATAGCCTCTCTGATCAGATGTCCAACAACAGCAGGTGCTTTGATTGAAACATGGTGGAAATATAAATGCCAGCACTAGCTTTGCATTTGGAGACCTCAATGTTCTAAGGATACATGTGTTCTGAAACCACTCCTCCACATTTCGCTATTCCTCTGTGTTGATTTGAGGATTGATCTCTTATACATAAGAGACCAAACTAAGTTTATCCAGAAAAACAGAGCCTGTAAGCAGCATTTTTTCACTTGCGTTATTCTTTTGGCCATTGTGATTGGGACTGAATATAATCGTAGTACGGGAGCTAATTTGAATTGCATATGACGGGTGTATATCCTTCAAGTAAACGATTTGTAAACTCAAGGCAACGTAAGAAACTGAATTTATGTTTTTCTCAACGTGAAAAGCTTGTGCATGCTTAGTTTTCATCGCAATCTATCTCAATGTGGAAGATGCTCGCAACTTTGAAGGTATTTATGATGAGTACATACTGGAGAAAATATGAGCAAATCAACACATTTTCGTTTGAAGAGTTCACTCCACATAATTTTTCTTCTAATCGAGGACTGATTTTAAGAGGAAGCCAGTTAGCTTAATAGTGCATTTTATCTTCACATAGCTCAGAGTCACTCTTTCTGATGTGTTGGTTATCTTTGTGTGTGTGTCTGTGTGTGGGTTGGGAGTAAAAGAATTAAAATTGTAATATAATGACAAATGAGACACATTAGCGAAAGCCTGAGATCTCTTTTGTTTGTTATCAGAAGACATAGAAAGAGAAAAGGGAAGAAAGGGGTTGAATTCATAAATTTTCCTTCCATTTTCCATTTTATCATTGATTAACTGCTCGATGAACTAGTTTGTTTCGCTCAACGAATATTATTTAACTTATTTTAAGCCTATGAATATTGCCGGGAAAGTTCTCTTTTCTTTTGAAATCGGCTTTTCCTTCTTGCACTATGAGCCTCCAACAGCATCTTACTCATCAGTATCATATCTCATATTTCCTCTCAAACTTTCACCAAACTCAATGTGAGCATTTTTTCTTTTCATCCTTTTCAATACGTCTTTGCTCATCTCCTTGTCAATCCAAATACAATGTCTTTCTCATTCTGATCGTCTTTATTTTCCTTCTCATTCATAATCTATGGGTATAACTCGTTTTTTGTATTCTAGAATACCCTTCTCTCTCTTTTCACACGCTTTTCTGTTCCTTTCTTTGTTTTGGATATAAATTCACAGTTTGTAATAACAAATTTATGTTGTTTTTCACTTGTTCTCCATATTTCTAATATATATTGTCCTCCATCTTATATAAAGGTGCAAGTTTGTTTAAATCATGATTAAAATACTTTCTAAGTCTTTATTGCAAAGTATAAGGCTTGTAGGATGGATAATACTTGGTTTGGTTTTACTTATTGCAAAGTCTTTATTGTAGATCAAGGTGTTCATGTCCCTCTAATCATACGTGGAAACGTGACTCATAAACAATTCACTGAGTTAAAGGAACAAACCCTTAGGTTAGATGTATTCTATATCCTCTCTTGAGACTTTATATTCCTTATTGAGCGTTGTAAATTTTATTCTAGTTTATAGGTGATCTAATTCATTAACTGCTTATAGAATCACCAAAAAGAATGCATCCTATGGTACATGCATGAGTGAGGATGTGAAAAAGAATAACAAACATGGAACAAAAAGTGTCCAATAATTTGAGGAAGAGATTATTCAATATCTTGATGAAAATTATTATGATGATATAAAGTTTGCAATGATCTATCAAGTCTTAAGCATAAAGTTGTTGTTCTTATTTTACTTGAGGATTATCAAACATATTAGATAAGAACACTCATGAGAGACTAGTGTGTGTGTAGAAGTTCTCGAAAAATATGTATATTTTAACTCATAATATGAAGGTATATATGCGTCAATAATGTTTCTTGGAATGAGGATCATTTAGAAATGAGCAATTAGAGAATTTTAAAGCTCATGTATTGCAAAAAAAGAATCTTATTAACAAAGATGACTATGAAAGGAATCATCCATTGTGGTTTTTCGAAAATGTATAAGAGTATTAGAATATTTATCATGACTATCATAATATCTCTTTTGCCACAGCTACCGACTACTCACGTGCCTTCATTAACCTACTGCTACTGGGGACTTGTAAGACTGTTTCTATTTAGTAAAAATTATGAGGTCATTTTGATCTCCCTTTTGTAAATAGTCTTGTAAAAATATTTCTTTTCTAGTCACTTAACTCCCTAGGATGTACTATGAAACTACTGAAAACACCCCTCGCTAGCAAAATGCGTTCTACTAACAAATGCCCTGACTACTAGGTGAATCCTTTTACAATAGAAGAATAGACATTGACCACTGAAAATGCAACATAAAAGAAGTTCATAGAAGAAAGTGCGTTGGAAATTGTGTGGAGAAGAGAAGTCATAAGAGATTTGTAGAGACTAGTCAAATAGCGAAGACTCATGGGGAAAGAAGGTAGAGCCGTCTGCGGAAGCACGCGAACAGCATAAGGAAGTAGAAGCTTGGAGCACAAACACACAATATTGAATGTATTACTAGACAATGTACAAAGATAAGTAGCCCATTAGGGCAATAGGCATATATACAAGCCGAGGGAAAAAAACCTCTTAAAGAGGGAAAAAAACCCCCTGGGAGTGATGCGGTGAACAAGTAGCTGGCACTCATGTATAAGGAAGTGCCAAGCTATGTGGAAGTCACTCCACAAAAGGAAGTAAGCCCAAAGCTTTGCGGAAAGCTTCAAACTTCTCCCTAGGCAGAGCCTTCGTGAAAAGGTCTGCAATGTTCTCCTGCGTGGGCACATATGCCAAGCTGATCTCCCCAGCAGAGAACCTCTCCCTGACATAGTGATAATGCACCTCAATGTGCTTAGTGTGAGCATGGAACACAGGGTTCCTCGCAACTGCCAATGCGCTCTGACTGTAAGTGAAGGTGGTGGTGGCAGAAGACTGGCCAACACCCAAATCAGCCATAAGGCGTCTGAGCCACACACACTCAACAGTCGTTGTGAAAGCTGCCCTATACTCAGCCTCAGAACTGGAAGTGGCCACATTAGGCTGCTTCTTGCTCAACCAAGATATACATGAGCTACCAAGCATGAAGCAAAAACCACTGGTGGACACATGAGTGTCATAGCAACCAACCCAATTTGAGTCAGAAAAAGCATGCAAATTTGGCGGTAGTGATCCCCGCTTGGGATAAAACAACCCAAGTAGCCGAGTACCACTCAAGTAGCGAAAGATGCGCTTAACCGCCTCCCAATGCTTGACTCCTGGGCAATGCATAAATCTGCTCATCTGTGAGACAGCAAACTGAATATCTGGCCGAGTAATGCATAAGTAAATCAAACATTCAACAGCCTGCTGATAGAGAACAACATCAAATGCATCTCTAGCATCATGAAGACTCAATCGTAAACCTGTCTCCATAGGAGTGGCAATAGGCTTACAGTCTTCAAGGCCAAAACGCTGCAATAATGTGACAATATATTTCGTTTGACACAAAGCCATTCCACCATCAACTTGCATAAACTAAATGCCCAAATAGTGATGCAAATGCCCCAAATCAAACATCTCAAATGAGGCATGCAAATCAGCCTTAAAATCAGCAATATGCTTCTCAATAGGACCAGTGAGCAGCATGCCATCAACATAGACAACGATGATCAGAAGCACATCATTAGCACGCTTAACATATAAGGTGCTTTCAGTTGGAACTGTTCTCAAAACCATGTGCAACCAGATAGGCATGTATCTTCTCATACCAAGCACGTGGTGCTTGCTTTAAACCATATAATGCCTTCTTTAACCTGCACACCTAGTTTTCATGCCCTTTCTGCACAAAGCCACGGGGCTGAAAAACATACACTTCTTCATGCAAGTCACCATTCAGAAATGCCGTTTTAATGTCCAACTGATGTACATTCCAACCGTGATGGGTTGCAAGTGCACAAATGCTCCGAACAGTAGTCATGCGACATGTAGGTGCAAAGGTCTCATCAAAATCAATGCCTCTTTCCTGTGCATAACCCTTTGCAACAAGCCTAGCCTTATACCTGTCAATTGTATCATCAGGTTTACGCTTCAGCTTGTATACCCACTTAGTGCCAATGGCCTTCTTGCCAGGAGGCAAGTCACATAAAGACCATGTACCATTCTTCATTATAGCATCATATTCGGATTGCATAGCAACCATCCAATTTTCTGAATTTTGTGCTTCATCAAAAGAAACAGGCTCATTCTCATCACAGAGACTAGACGCAGCCATAACATGGCAATCTGATGCAAAGGAGGCACTAATGAGAGCCTGAACGAGTACGATATGACAAAGGTGCATCTAATTTGCTATCACGCAAAGTCTGCACCAGCCATTTTGGCATAGTTTTGGCCTGCTCAATATCAGCTCTCTCTTCAACAAGTGCATCATGTAAATTTGCATCAGAAATGGAATGATCTGCATCATCATATGAAACCTCTAAAGGCTAAGAAGTTGCCTCATTAGGACCAGCACTAGACTGTCCACCTGTAAAAAGAGGCATCAAAGTATCATACATGTCTTTAGAGATAACAGATGTCTCCTTAGTACATGAAAGCAATGGCTGAATAGCATCTTCCACAAAGACAACATCACGGCTAACCAGAATGAGTTTAGTCTATGGATGATACAGACGATACCCTTTACTTTCAGAACTGTACCCAACAAAAATACATTTTACTGCCTTATCATCCAATTTTCTGCGATGTTGCTCATGCACTAGTGCATATGCCAAACAACCAAAAACACGCAGATGTGCAACAGATGGCTTGCGGTCATGCCAAGCCTCATATGGAGTGATAGACTACAGTGCTTTAGTGGGACACATGTTCAGTACATATGTTGCACACATAACAGCCTCAAGCCAGAAACTATGAGGTAAAGCCTAACTCTTGACCATACACCTTGCCATCTCCATGAGATACCTGTTCTTCCGTTCAGCAACTCCATTCTGTTGAGGTGTATACGGCACTCTACACTGGTGTTTTATCCCACATTCAGCCAGAAATGCATTAAAATCAGAAGACATATATTCCCCCCCTCGATCAGAACGGAGGGTGCCCATTTTACATGCTGACAGATTTTCAGCCAAAATCAAAAACTGTTTAAAGCACATGAACACTTCGGACTTTGCTTTGAGTGGATATACCATGCATGCCTGGAAAAATCATCAATGAAAGTCACGAAGTAAAGATAATTTCCAAAAGAGGGTGTCTGCATAGGACCACAGATATCACTATGTACAAGCCACAATTCCTGTGTAGCCCGAACTGAACCATCTTTTGGAAAGGAAGAACGCTGCATTTTGCCCAAAATACAGCCTTCACAAACATGTTTTCCAGGTGCCTCAAGTTTGGGAAAAGAGGACACAATTTCAGATTTCTGCAGGCGTAGCAAACTAGCAAAATTCAGATGACCAAAGCGTGCATGCCAAAGCTTTGCATCTGACATAGCCTGAGAATCATTTACTACACATGCCAAATCATTTTCAGATCTTTCATAGTCTATGAGCTTATACAACCCACGACATAAAATGTCAGAAGCAATAATCACATCGCCATTTGACAGATCATGAACTGTACACCTGTCATCAACAAAATTCACAACCAAGCCAATCTTGGCTAATGCAAAAACTGATAACAGGTTCTTTTTGATCCCTGGCACAAATAAAGCATCTGACAAAGTGAAAGAACTACCATCAGCAGTAGTCAAAATGATCTTACCAACTCCCATAACAGGATAAGAGGAGTTGTTGGCGCATGTAACAGTATTCCCTGTAGGGGCAGGCTCGAGTGAAGAGAAGACACTGCGCTACGAGGTAACATGCATAGCAAGTCCATTGGTAGAAGCCAACCGATTCTGTATGAGAGTAATACTCCATTGTAATTTCTTTCTTATAATCAAATTTTGCTGATCTTTTAATTTCTTTGAGTATTGTTCCAATGCTATTTGCTCATTTCTTTTGTTGTGTTCATTAATATAGGAGCGTTTCTATTGATTATTCAATAGCTAATTAATTTGAAGCCTTGTATATTGTCTAGGAATGCAAGGTTTTACACAACTTTATATTAATTTGCCAGTATATGAGAATGGAGTTGATGGAAGTAACTTGTCAGTAGCAGGTAGTCTAGATTATGGTAGAGATTTAGAATCCTACACATATTGGAATTTGGTTAATCTAAGTGTAGCACTTTGCTATGGACTTAGAGCTTTGTAGTTTAAGTATCTGAGGTGAACAATCATTCTGACAGGAGTTCCACTTCCTTAAGAAGTGTGCAACCTCCCAAACCTAATACAAAGAGGAAATGAATGCAATCTTAATAAGTTAGGAACACTCATGGTATCTTATTGCCCATCCCCAAATTGACATCTACGAATCATTAGGTTTGGTTGGGTTGATAAGTAGATTGATGAACAACTTAGTCTAAATACAATCGGCAACCATGATGGGATATGGGTACTGGACAAGGTTGTAGGATATTAGTAGGAAGTAGTAGACAAGAAGGCACCCGACAAGAACTAGGTGAGAGATGAGGATAGAGAGATCCCATTGGAGGTTATGACATGCCCATGAAACATTCTGATTTGACGTTCTTATTGCACATAGAAGAGCAATTCGACATCTGAGTTGAAGAAAAGGAAGAATTCGATAATAAAAGTACCACAACAGTGCTCTTATGAGAAGGTAATTTGCATTTACTTTTCAATTTCATAATACAAAAAAAAGGAAGGAGGCCCTAGTTTTTGGTTAAATGATGAATTTTTAGAAATCGTTCACTAAAATTGCATTAGAACGTCCATACCGAATTCCACTAAACTTCCACATATTTGTTGTGACTTTTTCCTAGAGTTCCCAAAAATTCACCATCCTGTAGTTTGGATCCTGAATCAGTAGATTCTTTTACTCACTCTCTAGAACGTTTTCTAGAAGATACTATATAGCCCTACCAGCTTCAAAATAAGTGCAGTGGGATTTTGTATATAGCAATTTCGCACTTCAACCAATCGAATAGGGTATGAAATATCTCTAGACCCCAGAAAATGTAGTACTTGGTGATATTAGAATGGCTACCTCAGGAGGACATAAATTTTTGGGAGGCAATGATGATGACCATCATTCAAACAAGCTCCACCTAATCGCATCAAAAGACTTCATTACAACAACTTTGTAGGCCATGATAATGATGACCCAGATGCCCACATAAGGATGTTTGAGAATCACTATAGCATTTTGGATGGAAATAGAGATCCTATGCACAAATGTAGAGTTTTCCAAGAAACACTCAAAGAGGAAAGAATCAAGTGGCTAACAAAATTTTATCCTTCTTATTTTTGAGATTACAAAGTCCAGAAGAAATAATGTAGTTTAGATAGAAGAAATTGACTTCACAATTGTATGATATTATGTGGGGTCTTAGACAACAAACAACCAACCTATATAGAGCTATTCCACCAAATTCAAGAGCACTTATAGGAAATTTATGGTAGATAATCCACCATCACGTAGGATGGTTTATCAATGGTCCCCCCTCCCCCCCCCCCCCCCCCCCCCCCCCCCCAAAACCTACATGACATAATGTCGATTTATGGAGCTAGAGGAAATTCCTTTGTTGATTCCATCCCCATTGCTTTAAAATTAGAATACAAAATAATTGACCAAGACCAAATCTAGTAAACTAACCAAGTGTTGAGATTCGATAGAGCAACAATTGAGCAATGTTACAATAGGACCCACATAACCTCGAAAACAAGTATACCATATTTAATTGAAAAATACAAGACACATTACAAACACTTGTTCCCTGAATCAAATGTATTGTGCTATCTATGATATTACTGACCACACTATCAATAACTACATTCATAACAAACGGTTGTGAACTCTGACTTCAACCAATCATCAAGTACGGGCAGATTATTATGCTCAAACATATTTCCTAACATACCCCATCCACCTTCAACCAAGAATACCTCCATATCCTCAAGGTTCCTTTCAAAATTACCCTTATCCTCAGTCCTCCGCTCATGTTCCCTACTAGATGCTGATGACATGATTGCTCCTACATCATCTACTACATTTGTATCCACATGAGTGCATCTCCATTTTGTATTTAGGAGGCACTCCATTTCTAATTTATTTCCATTTTATATTGTATTTCCTTTGTATTTGGGTAACTTGCCATTTGTTTCTACTACTTGTATTCATTCTCCTTTTAGGGGAATTATCCCACATGAGATGTACTTTGGAGAGCCCCTCCCAAATTATATAAGGAGGGCCTCTCCCCCCATTTGTACTTGGTTAGAAGCTTGAGGAGCCTACTCCATGCTCTTGGGAAGCTCATTTCTAATCTACATGAGTTTACACATTTCATGGTCTACTCATTTTGAGTCTCACACACTCTTTCTTTTGTGAGTACACTCTTCTTTTCATTTCGCTTCTGGGGGTGTACTCTCTACATGGTATCAGAGCATTAGGTGGAGGTCTTGGCGGTCTTGGTGGTGCATTTGGTGGTGATTTTGGTGGTGGTGGTGGTGGTGGTACTTGGGTTTGGTGGTGCTTCTCTCCACTCATTTGGAGAAGCCTTTTGCCATCAATTTACTCTTTAGTGCCTCATTTTGCCCATTTGTCCACCCTCTCACCCTTCTTGTTCATCAGTTTGTTCACCCTTTACCCCATTTTCCCCTCCCTCCCAACCTATTTGTGGCATTATTAAGTGGTTCTTTCACTATTGGACTACCTGTGGAGAGACTCCATATTGTTTTATCATGTGACATGGCATTCTATTAAGCTAGCAACATGCATCTCTTTTTCTTTTCATTTTCTATGAACACACTTGAGCATTTGTATATGTGGTATTGGTCATTGAGACTGATTCATCTCACATCTTTGAAGTGTTTATAAACACTTTGCTGTTCTTTTATTTTAACAAATTACTGTGAGGTTTTTCACTTATCTTTCGCCTAACTAGCCCCAGCTCGACATTTCAACAAGTCTGAAGGAATGTCGAGTCTGGGACAAGCGTTTCACTATCACTGGCAAGCTTTCATTTGCACCCTCCAGAAGCAGCCAGCGAGCCTCATTGCAATGCAAATGGTTGTGGAGTATCGCTGAAGCGCTACTATTTGCAGATCAATCGACTCACTTTAGATTGCTTGCCTTTTCGGGAGGCTCCTGTGCACCACATCCCTTTGCAGAGAGAACTGTTGAAGAGTTACTCCAGACAATAGACACATTCGATCACCATCTCGGTCGGCAAGCTTTCTTTGTGCGGAGCATCTACCTTTCTCTCTGCCAAAGAGAAAGTGAATGAGCCAAATATCCCCTGCGACATTGAGAGAGTCAGTATAGATTAGTGTTTTCTACGAGCATTACGTCCGCAGACCCAACCAATATATCCTATAATTAGTACTCAATCTCCATGACTATCCTACAGAGAAAGCGCTGAGTCTCATCGAGCTTCCTCTTTGTAACTCAGAGTAGCCTCCATCGCACACACATACCTATCTAGACACAGTCGCACTTTGTAGTTCAGTCAGGGCTGTGACGGCAACTGAGAGCCAACCTCCAAACGTTCTGCCAGAGAGAGGAGCACTACTTTCGGACTAGAAAGGGATGCTCAATTGGATAGGATGGATTAAGTGCAGGCATATGTTCATCTGAAATCTCTACACAGAGAGAGAGAGAGAACAGCTAATTCTTCTCCTCCCTACTCTGCAACGCACCATAGACCGCAACAGAGAAGCTTCTGTTCTGCTAAACTTCTCTGCTATGTGCAGACAGTGACTTGCACCATTTCTTATCTGATTCAGAGACCCACTACGAACTTCTTCAATCAGAGACTTTTTCTACTTTCTGTGAGGTGCACACAGAGTCCATATTAGCTGCGCCATCTCCAGGTGACCTGCACACAAAACAAACTTGGTGCGTGCTATAGTCGACAGATTGCCATTCTTGAGATAGAGAGAGAGTTGAGGCTTCAGCTCTACCCGACACTCTAATAGAATTCATTAGAATTTTCCCTCCCCACATTAGAATTAGGAGATCCCTCTGGAGAGAAGATGGTCATGGATGAACAAGAATCTTCAGTAATCCCAAATTTCAATCGCATTGAAGTCTCACTGAATTCTATTTCAAACTGCTTGAGAGTCTCCGAATTCTATTTTGGATTGCTTGAAGCTATCACAAATTCTACTCCAAACTGTACCAAATTCTCACAGAATTCTATTTTGGACCACACTGAAATCTCATGGACTCTGTCCCAAACAATGTCCAAGTCCAATTGGACTATATTGAAGTTCTCGAGAGAAATCAAGAAATTGTTTCGAAGAAATTCGCATACAACACTCCGAGTATCCTTTCACATTCCCCTAGGAGATTTGTTGTCTTTGTGTCCAATCTCTAGTGATGAATTATTATGGAAATTAGAAGAAGAATCCTACTCCGGCACTGGTAAAATCTCATGTACAACCCTTAGGAATCCCTAACCTAAAACTCGATTCTATTCTAGCACCGCAACAATGCCACATAATGAATTCAAACTACACTAAGCTTGTTAAGCAAAAACTAGATAGATTATTAAAGTTTGGGTTCATATTCCCTATTGAGAATAAAAAATGACTATCTCCTAGAGTCATTATCCCTAAGAAGAATAACCAACTTAGAATATGCGTCGATTATAAAAAACTCAATGTTTCCAGAACTTCCAATCCTTTTCCACTACCAAGCTTGGATAGCATTCTAGATGAAGTTGAAGGGTGAGAAATGTATTCATTAATGGATGGGTTTAGCAATTATGAGCAAGTCCATGTAGTACAATATGATATACCCAAAATAACATCCATTACCAAAGGTGGGGTATATCCTTGCAAATTTATGTGATTCAGACTATGGAACATCCCTAGCAATTTTCAAAGGTGCATGTAGGAAATTTTCTCCATGTACCTTAAAGATTTCTTTAAAATATTTTTAGGTGTGTTTTTTGTTTTCAGACACAAGAATGCACATTTATCATAGCTCCAACTCTATCTTGACCAATGTCAAGCCATTGAGCTTTGTTTAAACTTTGCAAAATCAACATTTTTGGTCAATTGTGCCAAACTACTAGGCCATGTAATCTCTAAGCTAGGCATTGTGGTCCATCCAGGTTAAGGCTAATGTTATACAAGAGGTTTTCGCACCCAAAGTTTAGCAACTCCTTAAGAAAATACAATGGAACTATCGACATCTTTGTCATATGGAACCACTACAAGACAATAGGGGTGTATCCAATCCCCCAACTCAAAAACCAAATGGGTGCCATCGCTTATGTGATGCATTGAAATCAGATCCTTGCATAAGCAATGATCGTGGAAAAAAGGGACACCGTCACGAAAGTGATGCTTACCATTTCTTATGCAATATTGCCTAAAGAGTGTTGCTAATAGCGACATTGGCAAATTGCCTATGACACTAGAGCATTGCTTATGCAACACTCTAGGAAAGATAAAAAAAAATTGGAATTCTCACAACACATCTATATTGGGATTTGAAGTTCAGAGAGGGAGAGAGAGAGAGAGAGAGAGGCATGCAAGATTACACATACACATACACACACATACACACACACATACACACACACACATACACATACACACACACACATACACATACACATACACATACACATACACATACAGCATACGCATACGCATACGCATACGCATACGCATACGCATACGCATACGCATACGCATACGCATACGCATACGCATACGCATACGCATACGCATACGCATACGCATACACATACGCATACGCATACGCATACGCACACACATACGCATACGCACACACATACGCATACGCACACATACGCATACGCACACATACGCATACACACACATACGCATACGCACACATACGCATACACACACACATACACATACACACACACATACACATACACACACACATACACATACACACACACATACACATACACACACACATACACATACACACACACATACACATACACACACACATACACATACACACACACATACACATACACATACACATACACATACACATACACATACACATACACATACACATACACATACACATACACATACACATACACATGCACATACACATGCACATGCACATACACATGCACATGCACATACACATGCACATGCACATACACATGCACATGCACATACACATGCACATGCACATGCACATGCACATGCACATGCACATGCACATGCACATGCACATGCACATGCACATGCACATGCACATGCACATGCACATGCACATACACATACACATACACATACACATACACATACACATACACATACACATACACATACACATACACATACACATACACATACACATACACATACACATACACATACACATACACATACACATACACATACACATACACATACACATACACATACACATACACATACACATACACATACACATACACATACACATACACATACACACACACATACACATACCCATACACACACACATACACATACACATACACATACACACACATACATACACACACACACATAAACTCACATACACACATATACATCCACACACATGCACATTCACAACATACAAACACACACACATACACATACACGTACACATACACGTACACGTACACGTACACGTACACGTACACGTACACGTACACGTACACGTACACGTACACGTACACGTACACGTACACGTACACGTACACGTACACGTACACGTACACGTACACGTACACGTACACGTACACGTACACGTACACGTACACGTACACGTACACGTACACGTACACGTACACGTACACGTACACGTACACGTACACGTACACGTACACGTACACGTACACGTACACATACACATACACATACACATACACACAAACACACATACACACATACACATAGACACATACATAACACACACATATACACACACACACATATACACACACATACACATACACACGTATATACATACACATACACACACATACACATAGACATGCACACATATACACACACATAAACATAGATATACATACACATCTCATAACAAATCTATTATTGAAAGATATACGTAGATTATCTTTTGTTAAACAAAGTTTATTAGATTCTTGTGCTACACAATTTGCAATAGCTTATATTGTGATCAGTGGATTATTGGAAGCCAATCGAGCACTTATAGAAATAATTGTGGGGAGGCATGGCTAGAGAAGTATCTTGGTTATCGAGTTGTGGCTTTGAAGTGTATGTCTCAAATATAGTCACAAAAGTTTTGGCATAATCTTGAAAAAATTGTCGGTATTACTAAACCTTTTGTGGAAGTTTTATGAATTTTTGACACCAATAAGTTTGTGATAGGAAAATTTTATTGGATTATATCAAAAGCCATTCAAAAAGTGAATGACTTTAATCATTTTCCATCACGAGAAAAAACACAAATTATATTGGTACCAGAGAAAAGATGGATGCAAAGTGCATACTGATTTACATGAAACAACATTTGTCTTGGATCCAACATTTGAACTCAATGGTCAACGTTAAACAAAGAAGTCATGGAAAATTTAAAAACTTGATGTCAATTATTACTTGCAAACATAGATGGTTGAGATGAAGTCCATCATAGAGTAGCTAATGTAAATCGAGAGGGATGTTTTGGAGATCTATGGCACATTGAAGCGATTGAGAAACATCCACCTCCTATATGGTGGAAAGAATATGCAAGTGAAATAGTGGAGTTGCATATAGCTATGAGAGTGCGTTCAGTAACAACTTCAAGTGGTAGTTGTGAACATTGTTGGAGTGATTATGATTTTCTTTTTTCAAAATAAAGAGATCGCTTAAGTGTATCGAGTGCCAATGATTTGGCATATCTTTTTTGCAATATGCATTTGTTTCATGCTCCAACCAAGATAGTTTATACAAGAGCACAAGAAACTTTTGGAGAATTTGAAACTCATGAAAGTTTAACAAATGATACATGGAGTGATCATGACTTACATGTAGATCACAATGATGGTTCAAATATGGAAGAAATAGATGACATGGTACCTGTAATAGATGATGATATTCAAAATGAATAATGTGATGTACTTTGAATACTTTGGTTAGATTCAATTGTAAAAATGATGCCTTTATCATAAAGTGATGATTCTAAATATTACGAAAAGTAGCTTGTGTATTCAATGTTTGGTTGATTGAATAATTCATCGGTAGTGCACCGATCAAAAGATGATGATACCTTTGATAGTATTCCATATTTGTTCTCATACGCATCGAGAGATACTTATAAATTTTTCACTTTATTTTATAAATCATCAATTCTCTTTCTTGGTCATCAATTTTTCTACGTAATCCAAGAATTGTTTATCCTTCATTGTATAACTTTACTCCTTATGATGGTAAATCATGAATAAGATTATGTTCTTTTGGTAGCAGAATATATGGCCACTTTTGAGGAAGAGGACCTTCGTGTCCTTGATTACAAATTTTTGCATGATTTTGAGGACCATACCTGCATTCATTGGGTGATCATCCCAATCTACACGTCAGTGAAGAATATCTTGTACAAAAACATTTTGAATGAAATATAGTGCTATTTGATTATTATTTGGATTGGATTCCATGATCATATATCCAAAAAGTGCAATTTGACATAAGGAAGTTAGTATGTTGGAGTTGCAATCAAAGAGGACATATGGATAGAGAATGCCCAAGTTTATGAGAATCGAGGAACGATATCCCTATGAATAGATATGGTGGGATAAGAGAAACAGAAAAAGATGACTATGTTGCAAAGGTCACAGAACACTAGAGGAGATATATCCATGAGCCCTTGTTCTAGTCCAAAATTCATGGAAGTTGAACATTTTGATGACTGTAGACCTAAAGTGTGTCACGAGGAAGGAGATAAGGAAGAGAGCTCACACACACAGTTTGAGGCAAGGAAGAATGATCTTCTTCTTCTTCTTCTATTACATAAAAAGGAATGTACAAGAATGACCTAAACACAAGAATGACCTAAAAACAATGATACAACAAGTGCAATATATAAAGATCAGTACATAAGGAAAAACCTAATGTCTGCGAATGAGTGAGCTGGCAAGGAACAAATGTGCCATCACTCTCGGTAGATAGATCTAATAAAGCTCAATGAAGTATCCCTGACATATACCGACATGACCACTATACATGTTAGAGAAATGAAAAACAGGTACGTGTCATCCTGGATCATCACATGTTGAGCTTGATATCTCAACACTCCCCCTCAAGCTCAATGCCATATCCTGTAATCCAAGAATCTCCTGAAACTTCTTCAACTTCTCAGCTCCAAGTGCTTTGATGAAAATATCAGCAACCTGCTGATCTGTTCTCCCATAAACAAGATCAATATCACCTGCCAATATATGCTTTGTTCTAGCATGGAAAACAAGGTTCTGGGCTAACTTTATGCTACTAAGATTATCACAATAAATGGTGATAGGCTTTTGCACTTCCACACCTAAATCCGCAAGTAGCATCTCCAGCCATGATGCCTAACATGCTGCCATTGCAGCACCTCTATACTCAGCCTCTGTACTCGACAAGGCAACAGTGGGTTGCTTCTTGCTGCTCCATGTAACAGCTACACTCCCAAGTGAGAATAGAAAACCACTAGTAGATCTTCTATCTGGAATGCTACCAGCCCAATCGACATCGATGTATCCATAAACCTACAAATCTACAATAGCCTCATAAAACAATGCATAATCCAAAGTAGCACTCATATAACATAGAGTGTGCCTTAGAGCATCCAAATGTGGCTTCCTCGGAACCTGCATAAATTGACTTTCAAGTCTAATAGTATAAGTTAGATCAGGTCCTGTAATTGTGAGATATATAAGACTTGCCATAATTTTCCTGTACATAGTAGCATTTTCCAATGCTTCACCTGATGTAGCGTCCAACTTCAAATTCTGATCTAATGGCATAGAAATTGGCTTACAATCAGCCATACCATACTTTTGCAGCATATTCAAGGCATCTTGCCTTTGCGACATCCATATACCTGTTTCTGTATGTATAAACTCAATGCCCAAGAAATAGCACAGCACACCAAGATCTTTCATTGCAAATTCCTGCCTAAGAAGTTTCTTTACCTCTTTGATGCTTCCTTCATTATCACCACCTACAATCAGGTCATCAACATAAATAGCCACAATAGTGATGCCATCATCAACCTTCCTTGCATATAGTGAGTGATCTGCATCACACAATGCTGGTTAAGTAATCAGCAATCTTTGCAAGCCATGCACGAGGGGCTTGCTTCAGCCCATACAAAGCCTTTTGCAACGTGCAAACATATTCTAGATGCTTTGAATCTTCATATCCTTGTGGCTGGTCCATATATACTTCTTCCTGTAACTCACCATGTAGGAAGGCATTATTCACATCCATCTGATGCAAAGTCCAACTTTTTGTTGTAGCTAATGCAACAAGCGTTTTGACAGTAGACATTTTAGCTACAGAGCTGAATGTTTCCTCATAATCAATGCCATATGTATGTGCATATCCTTTAGCTACCAATCGTGCTTTATACCTACTTATGCTACCATCAGCATTATGCTTTAACTTGTAAACCCATTTGCAGCTTATGGGTTTCTTTCCTTGTGGCAATGGAACCAACTTCCATGTATCATTTCCATAAAGTGCAGCCATCTCCTCATTCATATCTTTTTCCCAATCTGCAATTCCAATTGCATCTTCAAAGCAAGAAGGTTCAACATCTTGTATTACCTTTGTCATGTAGGCACAATGATGAGCCATATAACTAGCATACGTCAATCATTGCACTGAATTCCACATCATCCAAGATCTTCTTGGTCTTGGGTCACTTCTCCTTGTATCATCTGCATGTGTCCTTCTTACTCCTGAAGTCTTTACATAGGGCAGTCCAAGTTCCTTATCTAGACTCTTTTCTGAAGTGCTTGAATCTCCATCAATGTCTTCAAAACTTTCACATGTTTTACTACCAGCAGAAAGCTTTTCTTTACCTTTCTTGGATGTATTTGATGAATTTGTTGGACTGAAATTTCCATGCGATCTTCCACTCCATGCATTTGAGTTGGAACTATTTCTTGGTGATGCATCCGGTCCACTCAAAACTTGAGATTTTGCACTTGATTTTTCAGCATTTTCTTTGTCATTTGGTTCAAGATTCAGTCCTTCTTTGGCATCTGCATAGAAGCTTGACATTTCATCAAATACCACATCTGTGCTCAGCTTTACCTGTCGTGTGAGTGGGTTATAACATTTATATTCCTTTTGCTCAAGTGAGTATCCAATGAAGACACACTTTTCTACTTTTGGATCAAGCTTCGTCCTCAATTCATCTGGGACATGTACATATGCAATACAGCCAAAAACTTTCAGATATGATAAGTTTGACTTTTTACCTGTAAACTTCTCTTCAGGTGTAACTTGATGTACAACGTCACTCGGAGTTCTGTTCATGATGTATATAGTAGTATGCATAGCTTCTACCCAATAACAATGAGGCATATTCTTCTTATCCATAAAGGCTCTTGCTATTTCTGCAATATGTCTATTTTTGCGTTCAGCAACACCATTCTGTTGTGGTGCGTACCTGTGTGAAATTGATGCCGAATTCCATGATTTTTTAGAAAACTGCTGAACTCATTTGACATGTATTCACCTCCTCCATTAGATCTTAATGTCTGAATGTACTTCCCTGTCTGCTTTTCCACCATAACTTTAAAATTTTGGAAGTGAGTGAACACCTCGCTCTTCTCTTTCATGAAATATACCCATACTTTGCGTGTATGGTCATCAATGAAAGTAACAAAAAACCTGCAACCGCCCATAGATGTGGTCTTTGCTAGGCCCTAAACATCTATATGTACTACTTCTAGTACATTCTCACTAACATGCTTCTCATGTGGAAATGATGCTCTTGACTGTTTACCAAATGGACATGCTGGACATACCTATTGCATTTTTGCAACTTTGAAATTTGGTAGTCCATGGACAATCTCCTTTGACTCCATTAGTTTCAGCCTTTGGAGATTTGCGTGTCCAATTCGTTTGTGCCAGATCCCTATATGAGCAATAACTCCTACACCTTTTACAAACATGGCTGCATTCATTTCACGAATCTTCACATTTAAGGTGAACATCCTACCCACTTTGTTTCTTTTGGCAAACAATCGTCCATCCTGCTTGTACTCCTCTACATATAATCCATCAGCATTGAACCTGACTTGTAATCCCTGGTCAACCATTTGTCCAACAGAAACTAGATTCTTTGTTATATATGGAACATGCATCACATCAGCAAGATGTTTTACCTTTCCATCCTCCATAGATAGTGCTATGATTCTTGTATGCTCAATAGGATGTGATGTGTCATCACCTGTTTCAACATATCTAGGAATTGGCAATTTTTTGCAAAGTACTAAAACATTCCGCATGACTGGTCAAGTGATTTGAAGCACTTGAATCAACATACCAAACATTATCATTCGATTTTGAAACACCAGCAGACATCGTATTCATCATGTGATGTTGAACCATAAACAGCTTCTCAGAATCATCTGCACTTGTGGATGCATAGTTGTTTTGCTGCCTTTTGTTATTTTGATTCTTCGTTTACCACAATTCCAGCATCCTTTACTATCATTACCTGAATCATTTCTTTGGAAATTTCTGCGACCTCTTTGGCTCCCCCTACCTCGAAAGTGTCCTCTTCCTCCTGTATGATTTTGTTGCTGACCTTGGTCTTGGTTACTATTTCCTCTTCCACTTCCAAAACCTCTACCTCTGCCTCTTTCTCTGCCATAGTAGAATACCTTCTTAGAACTGGGCTTTCCTTGGGATTTTGAATCCTCACCAAGATTCTTTTCTTCAATAATCAACATAGATACCAGATCAGTAAAATTTGGAATATTTTCCCTAGTTTGTATAGAATTTCTGAACTGCTTATATGCAGCTCCTAAACCACGAAGGCATACTTCCACCTTATCATCATCATCTACATTCACTCCAATAGATGCAAGTGACTCACATATGATTTTGATTTTCAAGGTATACTCATTTACTGACATGCTCTTTTTCTCCAAGGTATGCAAATCGTTCTTGAGTTTCAATTTCTGTGCCTTTGTATTGGTCTCATACAATGTGACCAAACTGTTCCAAGCCTCTTTCGGAGTTTTGGCATCCTATATGTGCCCAATCATGGTCTTGTATGCTAACGAATAGCCAATACATTACCTTTCGTGCTCTTGATTCCATTCCTTATATGCTCTTATCTGTTTTGCAGTCCGATTCCTCTCTGGTAACTACAGAGCATTTTTGTTCTCTCCTTTCCTTAAAGAATACTTGCAAATTTTTCCTTTGTATTTCTTCCTTGTATCTTAGTAGTGCTCTGATTTTTCGTAGACCTTTCTAGGATTGAGATTTTCCTTTTTTCACTTCCTCCTCAAGTCTCTAGAGTCTATGATATATAGCTTCTCTATGTGCCCGCCAAACAATCTTGAACATCTTCCTGGTTCTAATCATGATATGCCGCAACTTTTCGACAGCTCATCTCTAGCACTTGGCTGGGGATGAGCAGGAGGCGAACATCTCCTTCCACAGTTCGGCAATTTCTTGATGGACGGAGGGGAGAGAGAAGGAAGTCGTGCAGGCGTGAAACCAAGGAGCCTTACGGATTTTGGTGAGAGGTTGGAAAGCGATAATGATCGGGTAGTGATCTGAGATGGCAAGGTCAGTGCGCTGCGAGAGGGAAGGGTGTCCCCACTGATGAATAATGTTCTGAGCAATGTAACTTCTATCTAGTCTAGCTTTCTGCAGGTCCTCACTCGCTTGGAGATTTGACCATGAAAAGCCATTTGAATCTTTGAATTCGATCAAATCAAAGTGCAGTTTGGTTTTTTCCCATGTTTCTTTCTCGGGACTGTCGATGATCCGACCCTTGCCATTCCATCTGTCCACAAGGTCCTCCACCATATTGAAGTCACCACAAATTAGCACGTTGTGTGGGAGCGAGCCCAAAGAGGCCCATGTGTTCTGTCTCTCCAACTCCCTGTTAGGGGCGTACATAGAAACTAAGGTAAATCGAAAGGGGGCACCAAAGGAAACAACAATCCATCAATGGCTGGGGTCTTCAATGGAGTTCTCAAGCTTTTAAAACCAAAATTAATTTATACCGATTATCGTCCCATCGGAACCCCTGGGGGTGCGATGTCAAAATCCAAACATGGGTTAGAGAGACATGTCTAGGATGTTTTTGGAGGTCTGCTCCATCAATTTGAGTCTCTTGAATACAGATAAATTATGGGTTTAGGCTAATGTCGTGAAGCCATTGACCAATGACGGTTGCTCTTGAGGGGTCGGTTAGCCCTCTAGCATTTAACGAGATGATGATCATTTTCTTGTGGGAGGGAGCCTTATCCTTCCTCTTCTTGGATTCATCTTTCTTTTTTGCTGGGAGGAGGTCTCAACTTAGCAATTTGTTCTTGTGGGGGCTTTTCCAAGGTAGCTCAATAGGTTATTTTCCCTTATGGGAGGCCTCCTGTTCGAATGAACATGAAACTATTTTCGCAATAGTCGATCCAATGATAGAACTTTCACTATCCATGTTATCTTCGTTACTAGTGGTAAAGCCGTCTTCTTTGCCTGTAGTGTAACCCTCCTGGTAGTTTTCTTGGTTGTGAGGGATCTCTAGGCTTTGTTGCTGGTGTCCACTTCAAACTGGTTCCTACCTAGGTAATCAAGCTCATTAATCTCCTTTTCTAGATTGCAATACAAGTTGTTTGGGGGGTATCTGGTATACGGTTTCATTGAGATGTCGCCTTAGAGCTTCTTTTCCTTCTTCTTTGGACTTCCATGAACCCGTCTGCATCGGCTTCTAGGTTATGGGGGCCCTTAACTTCCTCTTTGTTCGTTGGGCGATTCAGTGCCCCATTGTTGTCTTAAGCATGTTTGTATGCTCCTTGTTTTTGTTTGCTTTATTGTCTCAGTGGGCAATCTTTAA
Organism: Ceratopteris richardii; assembly: GCA_020310875.1. Lineage (NCBI taxonomy): Eukaryota > Viridiplantae > Streptophyta > Polypodiopsida > Polypodiales > Pteridaceae > Ceratopteris > Ceratopteris richardii. Next base: position 40,448,384 of record CM035440.1, read on the forward strand.
TCCTGTGGCCTTGTTGGCCACAATGAAAGCACAGGTTAGGTAGGTTTTTGTAATTAATGTCTTGTTCCCAAACATCCCCTTTGCCTAGGTCTACTTTGATCTTTGATGAAAGCGGCATGCTGAGGTCAACTTTGAACGAATATCTCGCACCTTCATAAATGAGACCACCAACATCCGCCCACGAAGCCAACGGATTGCCACTAGGAGAGACAATGTCCCACACAAAGTTGTACAAGAAGTAATGCAGGTAATTTGTGGAGAATGAGTTCTCCTATGCACAACGGAAATGTGTAGTGAACCACCCTTGTATGTCTAGCACTTAGACAAACAACTGCACATTAGATAGCTTGCTGCTCTCAATACAAAAATCAAATGGACTTGTGCCTTTACTCGATCAAAGTAGAAAAAGCGAGCTTTTCAACAAGCTATAAATAACTTAATTTGGACAAGTTTTGATTAGGAAACACAACTGACAAAGATGAACTACTTGTCCATACAAGTATGTTGAAGAACTGAACTTCACTCTTGGACTGATAACTCTCTCAATATATATCCTTTGAGAAAGATATTTGGTATAGAAAAAGTAGACACAAATAGATTTCGAACAAGATAAAAAAAAAGTAATTTGGATGAGATTCGATCAGGCAATTCCACTGACCAAAACAGACCACCTGCACACATAAGTACACTATAAAACTAGACTTCACTCTCTGATAGATATCTCATAGAATATAAACCTGCTGAATGTGATATTTGGGGCAGAGAAGGTGCATGCCAAGAGCTTGCAAAAAAGACAAAAATCATGCAATTTGGATATGTTTTGGTTGGGAAAGTTAACCGACCAAAATAGACTACCTGTCTACACAGGTATACTAAAAACCTGGAGTTCACTCTTTCAGTGATATCTCACACAATATGTAAGCTTTTAAAAAGAAATTTGAGATACAAAAAGTAAACAAGATAAGCTTTCCAATGAGTGTTTAAACACAAGAAATGGCTACATATACACTGTGATATGAGCTTCACAACAGAGCTTTATACAAACTGACGTGCAACTGGAAGGAGTCTAAGGGAAGACAAAATGACAAAATGGCCAGATCTGACTACTGGGAGCTCTTGCCTCTTTCTCTCCTTCTTTTGAACGTGCTCCCACTTCACTTTTATAACCAATGAGCATGTGAAGAAGTTTGTGCCTCCTTAACGCACCACTTTGCCCACTACATGCCACTAACTACAAGGCAAGATATTGTATCTCTTACTCATCATGAATTTTGACTAGACTTTTTTTATTTTCCTTTTCTTTTCTTTGTTCTCTTCTTTTCCTTTATCTTTATATTTGGTAAATTTATCCAAGCATAGCTCATATGAAAATGATCTTGTACATTTATCTTCAACACTCTCCCTCAAGCTCATTTGGGAGCTATCTTCAACCATGTCCTGCAAATTTATCACATCCTTGAAGCCTTTGAGTTTAGAAGCATCCAAGAACTTTGTAAACATATCGACAACCTGCTCTTTGGTTATGATGAGCCTTACATAATGGTAGTGGACCTCTATGTGCTTGCCATTCTTGTGAATAGAATCTAGCTCACTCTTCATGGCATGCTCCCACTTGACATGATCGTCTGTCTGCATAGCCTCTTTGTAGCAAGAAGGCTAACCGACATCTGTTAGCATAACAAAATCTAAACCTGGAACAAATCTATTAGGTGGATGTGAGACACGTGCAGAACGTCTCAATGGTTGCTGAACAGGAATATGTGCAGACTGATCTGAATGGACATTGTCTTGAACATCCCTATGTGAAACATTTTTATGCATGCTAACCGGAGGATTAGTATCCTCAAACACCACTCTTCTCACTTCAACCTCCTTAATGGGCTGTTTATGCATCTTAGACTCATTGAAAATGACATCATTACTTGTGATCACTAACCGTGTTTCAGGATCCCATAAGCGATATCCAAATTGTCCTTCTCGACCATATCCAAGAAAAATGCATTTCTTTCACTTATGGTCCAACTTTTGTCTAAGATTCGTGGGTATATGAACATATGCTTCACACCCAAAAACTCGAAGATGATCATAATATGGTGGCTTCCCTATCCATAACTCTTGTCCCGCTTTCAGACCTTTGGCAATACTAGGTGAAAGCTTAATCACATGAACTGCAGTCAGTACTCCTTCTGCCCAAAAACCCTGTGAGAGGTTTGCATGATACATCATAGAGACTACTCTATCTTGAATAGTTCTATTCATCCTCTCAGCTACACCATTCTATACTGGGGTATAAGGAGCTGTAAACTCTCTACGAATCCCCTAGACTGACAGAAAAGGTTGAATTCATGTGGGGTATACTCACCCCCATTATTTGAATGTAAAGTCTTAAGCTTAGTTCCTTTTTCAGTCTCAACTGAGGCAAGACATTTTCTGAAAGTAGGGAATACCTCATCCTTCGATTTGATAGGATATACCCAGACTTTTCTAGTAGCATCATCTATGAAAGTGACAAAATAAAGAGAACCACCTAAGGACCTAGTGGGCATAGGACCACACATATCTGTATGAACAAGATCTAAAGGCTGAATCGAAGAGTCAATGTGCATTCTATGCACATTTCTGGTTTGCTTTCCATATTGACAATGCTCACAAAATGAAAAATCAGAGAAAGATAACACAGGTAAGTAGCTACAATGAGAAATATTTTCCATTCCACTACGTGATATATGGCCCAAAGGACCATGCCAAATACAAGCCATAGGCTATTCAATAAAAACTAACAAGTGTTCTTTCTATGATACATATAAAGGATAAAGTGAGCCAACTTTGCTTCCTTTTGCAATAATCATATTGCCCTTTGATATACGAAAGGACTGAGCATAGAAGACCACCTTATAACCAAGGTCATCAAGTTGACCAAGTGACATCAAAGTGCATGATAACAGAGATACATGGAGTACATTATGCATAGTAAATTTTGAACCATCAATGAACTGCACAACCACATCTCCAATCCCCACAACATCACACTGGTAAGAGTCACCAAGTCTCACGGTACCAAGAGACTTTGCTGCATAATTAGAGAACCATTCTCTATGTGGTGTCACATGGAAAGAAGCACCAAAATCTAGCAGCCAGGTGTGGGAAAGAGAATCAGCCGTAAGAGCCTCAATTGGCACAGTACTATCAAGTGTCAACACATCAACATCATTAGAAATAGCATTAATTTCTTCAATCTTCACAGTCAAAGTAGATGGTGCAGGTAACTATTTAACATGCCCATCAACATTCTGTCCTTTACCTTTAGCATTCTTTAATGCATAACAGTCTTTCTTCATGTGTCCTTTCTTATGACAATAATGGCATTCAATATCCCTCTTCCTTGATTTACTTCTACTCTTATTCCTTTGACTATTCTTTTCCTTGTTCTTGCTCCTGCCACATTGTTGATTCTTTCCTTGGTAAGAATCGAGAACATTATATTCATCTCCATTGTGAGTGCCAGACATAGATTTTCTGCGAATCTCCTCACTCAAGAGTGCTCCACATATTTCATCATAGACAAGTTTACCACCAGGCGCACTATTGCTAATAGCTGTGCAAAACGTATCCCATGATGATGGCAGGGTGCATAGCAACAATACTGATTTCATTTCATTATCCATATCCATTTTCTGAGCCTGTAACTGGGAGAATATAGCATCAAACTCATTGAGATGAGCAGTGTTGATATATTTAGGTAGTGATGTGTGTGAACACACTAGGACCGTCGGGGCACTTTTTTCCCTCTTTAGGAGGTTTTTTTCCACCGACTTGAAGATACGCCTATTGCCCTAATGGGCTACTTATCTTTGTACATTCTCTAGTAATACATTCAGTATTGTGTGTTTGTGCTCCAAGATTCTTCTTCCTTGTGTTGTTCGTGTGCTTCCGCAGACGTCTAGCTCCAACAATTGGTATCAGAGCACGTCGTCGCTTCATCCATGGCGTCGTCGGCACTCCTCCGTTTGTAGTCTCAGATTACAAAATTATACCAGTTTCTGTCTGCCAGTATAAGCGTCTCAAAGTCTGCTACAGGTCTAGCAGAATTCATCGGGGCAATTCTGTTCAACTTTTTGAGATACAATAAATTTTCTGAATCAAGGCATTTTAGTCACTGACCATGGCTAAAAGCAGTGATGTATTCTGTATGTTGGCTGTTGAGGATAAGTTGGATGGTACCAACTACCCATTATGGGCTTATATGATGCAACATGTATTGGTTGCAAAAGGATTGTGGAACATTGTGCAAGGTGTTGAAAGACGTCCTGTTACACCTTTGACTACAGGTACTGCAAATACAGGTGCTGGAGCTGATGAAGATGGTGTCGAAGATGATATTCCACAGATTCCTTTTCGTGCTGCAATTTCTGCCGCACCTACTGCAAAGCAGATTTGTTGGGATGGCAGAGATGCCCAGGCACATGCATTGATAGCTTTCTCTATCAAACGTGCCATTATTCCACATATTTGCTCTTGCAGAACAGCTAAGGATGCTTGGGATGCACTTACCACATTGTACGAAGCTAGGAATGAGGCTCGTGTTGCTTACCTTCGAAAACAGTTAGAGAGTGAGCACATGAATGAAGGTGATTCTATGGACAGTTTGCTAACACAGATCAAAGACTTGAAGGAACAGTTGATTTCTGCTGATGAGGTTATACCAGATAGCTCACTTGTGCAGACCGTTCTGAATGGTCTTCCTGATTCATATCAAAGTTTTGCTTCTACTCTTCGGTTGATGATGAAAGGCAATCCAAATGCCTTATCATTTGAGGATTTAGTCTTTGTTCTATTGCAGGAAGATCAGTCCAGGAAAAACAGGTCCATTATGCGAGTTGCAGATCAAGCTTTCCTGGCTAGTCAGAAGGGCAAAGGAAAATGGAGATCTTCAACTAGTAAGCAGAAATCTGCTAATTCTGCATATTCGAAGAAGGAAGATAAAGATGAGAAAAAATCAGAAAAGCAAAAATTGTTTTGTAAGTACTATAAAGGGAATGATCATATCATAAAGAACTGTCCAAAACTGGCTGCTAAAGAGGCAAAGAAGAAAGAGGCTGGAATGGTTGTTGCAGAGGCCTCTACACCAAAAACAGAGTCTGCAAATCTTATGCAGGAAGAAGAATGGGTGTTTACTACTATCTGCAGTTTTGACCCATCTTCTCATGATCAGTGCATGTCTGCAGTAGACTCAGATGTTTAGTATTTTGTTAGTGGGGCAACCAAACATATTACCTCGCAGCGCAGTTTCTTCTCTTCACTCAAGCCTGCCCCTACAGGGAATACTGTTACATGTGCCAACAACTCCTCTTATCCTATTATGGGAGTTGGTAAGATCATTTTGACTACTGCTGATGGTAGTTCTTTCACTTTGTCAGATGCTTTATTTGTGTCAGGGATCAAAAAGAACTTGTTATCAGTTTTTGCATTAGCCAAGATTGGCTTGGTTGTGAAATTTGTTGATGACAGGTGTACAGTTCATGATCTGTCAAATGGCAATGTGATTATTGCTTCTGGCATTTTATGTCGTGGGTTGTATAAACTCGTAGACTATGAAAGATCTGTAAATGATTTGGCATGTGCAGTAAATGATTCTCAGGCTATGTCAGATGCAAAGCTTTGGCATGCACGCTTTGGTCATCTGAATTTTGCTAGTTTGCTATGCCTACAGAAATCTGAAATGGTGTCCTCTTTGCCCAAACTAGAGACACCTGGAAAACATGTTTGTGAAGGCTGTATTTTGGGCAAAATGCAGCATTCCTCCTTTCCAAAAGATGGTTCAGTTCGGGCTACAGAGAAATTGCAGCTTCTACATAGTGATGTCTGTGGTCCTATGCAGACACCCTCTCTTGGAAATTACCTTTACTTCGTGACTTTCATTGATGCTTTTTCTAGGCATGCATGGGTATATCCACTCAAAGGAAAGTCTGAAGTGTTCATGTGCTTTAAACAGTTTTTGGTTTTGGCTGAAAATCTGTCAGCATGTAAAATGGGCACCCTCCATTCTAATCGAGGGGGGGGGGATATATGTCTTCTGAATTTAATGCATTTCTGGCTGAACGTGGGATAAAACACCAGTGTACAGTGCCATATACACCTCAACAGAATGGAGTTGCTGAACGAAAGAACAGATTACTCATGGAGATGGCGAGGTGCATGGTCAAGAGTTAGGCTTTACCACATAGTCTCTGGCTTGAGGCTGTCATGTGTGCAACGTATGTACTGAACAGGTGTCCCACTAAAGCGCTGCAATCTATCACTCCATATGAGGCTTGGCATGAACACAAGCCATCTGTTGCTCATCTGCGTGTTTTTGGTTGTTTGGCATATGCACTAGTGCCTGAACAACATCGCAGAAAATTGGATGATAAGGCAGTAAAATGTATTTTTGTTGGGTACGGTTCTGAAAGTAAAGGCTATCGTCTGTATCATCCACGGACTAAATGCATTCTGGTTAGCCGTCATGTTGTATTTGTGGAAGATGCTATTCACCCATTGCTTTCATGTACTAAGGAGACATCTGTTAGCTCCAAAGACATGTATGATACTTTGATGCCTCTTTTTACAGGTGGGCAGCCTAGTGCTGGTCCTAATGAGGCAACTTCTCAGCCTTTGCAGGTTTCATATGATGATGCAGATCATTCCATTTCTGATGCAGATTTACATGATGCACTTGTTGATGAGAGAGCTGATATTGAGCAGGCAAAAACTATGCCAAAATGGCTGGTGCAGACTTTGCGTGACAGTGAATTAGATGCACCTTTGTCATATCGCACTCGTTCAGGCTCTCATAGTGCCTCCTTTGCATCATATTGCTATGCTATGGCTGCGTTTAGTCTCTGTGATGAGAATGAGCCTGTTTCTTTTGATGAAGCACAGAATTCAGAAAATTGGATGGTTGCTATGCAATCTGAATATGATGCTATAATGAAGAATGGTACATGGGCTTTATGTGACTTGCCTTCTGGCAAGAAGGCCATTGGCACTAAGTGGGTATACAAGCTGAAGCGTAAAGTTGATGGTACAGTTGACAGGTATAAGGCTAGGCTTGTTGCAAAGGGTTATGCACAGGAAAGAGGCATTGATTTTGATGAGACCTTTGCACCTACATGCTATATGACTACTGTTCGGAGCATTTGTCCACTTGCAGCCCATCATGGTTGGAATGTACATCAGTTGGACATTAAAACAACATTTTTGAATGGTGACTTGCATGAAGAAGTGTATGTTTTTCAGCCCCGTGGCTTTGTGCAAAAAGGGCATGAAAACCAGGTGTGCAGGTTAAAGAAGGCATTATATGGTTTAAAGCAAGCACCACATGCTTGATATGAAAAGATACATGCCTATCTGGTTGCAAATGGTTTTGAAAATAGTGCAACTGAAAGCACCTTATATGTTAAGCATGCTAATGATGTGCTTCTGATCATTGTTGTCTATGTTGACGACATGCTGCTCACTGGTCCTATTGAGAAGCATATTGCTGATTTCAAGGCTGATTTGCATGCCTCATTTGAGATGTCTGATTTGGGGCATTTACGTCACTATTTGGGCATTCAATTTATGCAAGTTGATGCTGGAATGGCTTTGTGTCAAACAAAATATATTAACACATTATTGCAGCGTTTTGGCCTTGAAGATTGTAAGCCTATTGCCACTCCTATGGAGACAGGTTTACGATTGAGTCTTCATGATGCTGGAGATGCATTTGATGCTGTTCTCTATCAGCAGGATGTTGGATGCTTGATTTACTTATGCATTACTCGGACAAATATTCAGTTTGATGTCTCACACATGAGCAGATTTATGCATTGCCCAGGAGTCAAGCATTGGCAGGCGGTTAAGTGCATCTTTCGCTACTTGAGTGGTACTCGACTACTTGGGTTGTTTTATCCCAAGGGGGGATCACTACCGCCAGATTTGCATGCTTTTTCTGACTCTGATTGGGCTGGTTGCTATGACACTCGTGTGTCCACTAGTGGTTTTTGCTTCATGCTTGGTAGCTCATGTATATCTTGGTTGAGCAAGAAGCAGCCTACTGTGGCCAATTCCAGTTGTAAGGCTGAGTATAGGGCAACTTTCACAGCTACTGTTGAGTGTGTGTGGCTCAGATGCCTTATGGCTGATTTGGGTGTTGGTCGGTCTTCTGCCACCACCATCTTCACTGACAGTCAGAGCGCATTGGAAGTTGCGAGGAACCCTGTGTTCCATGCTCGCACTAAGCACATTGAGGTGCATTATTACTATGTCAGGGAGAGGTTCTCTGCTGGGGAGATCAGCTTGGCATATGTGCCCACGCAGGAGAACATTGCAGACCTTTTCACGAAGGCTCTGCCTAGGGAGAAGTTTGAAGCTTTCCGCAAAGCTTTGGGCTTACTTCCTTTTGTGGAGTGATTTCCACATAGCTTGGCACTTCCTTATACATGAGTGCCAGCTCCTTGTTCACCGCATCACTCCCAAGGGGGATTTGTTGATATATTTAGGTAGTGATGTGTGTGAACACACTAGGACCGCCGGGGCACTTTTTTCCCTCTTTAGGAGGTTTTTTTCCCCCGGCTTGACGATACGCCTATTGCCCTAATGGGTATCTTTGTACATTCTCTAGTAATACATTCAGTATTGTGTGTTTGGTCTCCAAGCTTCTTCTTCTTCCTTGTGCTAATCGCGTGCTTCCGCAGACGTCTAACTCCAACAAGCAGCAACACTATCTTTGTCCTTCATACGAAGGTCATATAATTTTCTCATGAGATACACTTTATTTGATGCCGTCTCTTTTTCATATGTATTGCATAGCTTCTTTCAAAGCTCCTCTGCACTTTCACAATCTAATACTGTAAAGTAAACATTATCTGGCAAGTGCAAGCGAATGGTAGACCTGACCATTTCATGTAACTCATCCCAATCATCTTCATCCATGTCAACAGGCTTCTTTGAAATCCCATTTATTGGCTTCCGTTGCCTCCTTTGAATCAACACATCTTTAATCTGATTCTTCCATAGAGCAAAGTTTGTGCCATCAAATTTTTGGATCTCAAAATTATCTTTGCCCTGCGAGTTATAGCTCCTCCTCAGAACACTGGCACTAGACCTTGATCCACCAGATGTGCCTGAGACCTTTGATGCCATGATGGTAGATAACTGAATAGAATGATACTTGAGCTTGAAGAGTCCAAACACCAACAAATAAGTGTATCAAGGTTGTGTAGTTGACTAAACCAGAAATCTAGAAAAATTTTGCCTGAGTATCCTCTGCAAAATGAGCATATGACCACTATCAAAATATCATAAAACTGCAAGTATTGACATGTTTACCTGCATAGTGAATCACTGAATCCACTACATATAATCAGTTACCCAAGAGAAGCCACCTAGGCTTATCGAGCACCTATGAACAACTATCATACATCTCCTATGGCGAGGTTGGGTAAGTCTTCCACTGCATCATTGAAGTGACCCCGACATCTGGGTGTCTCCTAGTTAAGAAAACCTCACCATGACCCTCTTTATCAAACGTAAAAGGCTCTATGCAAAAAACATAACCATTATATCAATGACCACATGGACGTACATAAGCGGTATCCACAGAAGCATACATGATGTGTATGTGCTCAATATATGTAGTAAAATGACAATAAAAGGCTGAATGCACAGCCCAAAAACTAGCCAATAACACCTGCAAGTTTCTGTCAACTCTGATGTTTTAGGCTCAAAAACTTGCATAAATTTGAAGCGGTTGCTCCCACAAAAACTGAAAACCTCTCGAGAGACCTTTAGTTTTACGAGTGTGGCTGAAAGCACAGCCCCAAAGGTTGATATTTATTGTCGGAGAAGTACAAAGAACACCCTTCTTGATGTTCTCGGACTTGTGTGAAGAGAACTATGTGCGAAAGTACTCCAAACTGACTCCAAAAGACACCCCAAAATTGCTTTAGAAATAGGCTTTGAAAGCAAAGAATGAAGCTTTGAGGGACCAAAACGTGTTCAAGATAATGTCAACCTTAGTCTTTCCCCTTCTCCAAACACCACAAGAGTGTAGCTTGTGGCAAGAGATTGCCACGGTTAAGCGAGCTCCGGGGGGAACAATACTGGGATGGGTGACCTCCCAGGAAGTACCGGGAACGTCCATCTTCCTTGATCCTTGAGGTCCTCCCTTGTGTGCATCCAACGGCGCCAATGGTGACTTCAGTGACTCGGATGACAAGGTATGCCAAGGTCTATGCCTTGGTCGCCGCCTTGGTCATAATCCTTGGAGAAATCAGAGGGGCAGGGGGTGCTCGCTTTGCTCGCACAAAACATTTCCAATCTTCACTGATTCTAACAAACTACTTGACCTTGTTCCATTTCTTCCACAGAGAGCACACCAGGCGCGAGCCTTCAGGAGACATTAGAAGTGGGGAGAACAAACGGGTGAGAATTCCCAATTCCTTCCAACTTGGGAGTCCCAAAGGTGTAAGAGCACTCTTATTCCTGAAGATAAGCATGGTCCAAGAGGCCTCACTGTTACACCAAGCTTTGATAAGCCATTTAGCCACCAACTTATTTATCAAGCCTTCAATGTCAAGAATGCCCAGACCCCCATGATCCTTTTGGCTAATACAAGTAGTCCATTTAATTTTGGGGACACCTCTTCTATTGGGGTTGCTTGTCCAGAGAAAGTTTCTGCATATTCTTTCCAATTTGATAATCTCTTGATCCTTTGGTCTCGAGCAGGAGAGAAAGTAAATAATTGATGAGATAAGGAATGTATTAATTACCATGGCATGCCCCGCGAGGTTGATCTACATATCTTAATAGTAGGCCAGCTTGTTATCAAGCTTAGAGAGGACCTAGCTCCATTGTTGGTCCATCGAAATGCCAAATCCCATCGGAATCACTCAATAGACAAAAGATTTGTCCACTGGGGATCATCTGACAACCGTGGTCAATAAGAAATCGGGGTGGAAGTCCGATAATGGCTATGAAAGTGGTTTAAGAGTGTATTCATATCATATGCAAATAGTCTCATGATCATCTCGCCATGAATAAGAGGAAGCAAGAGACCTTGAATATGGCATAAGCCCCTCTGTAACAATAGCAAAAAGTATAGGGGCCAAAGGACATCCTTGTTTGATAGAGCATTTTAATCTAATAGCCTTTGCCAATTGGCCATTAACAAAAATCATGAGGCTATCACTTGAACACACAACTTTGACTTTAGAAGTTTTAGGCTGGATGTAATAATCACGTTTGGTGGAAGGTATCGAAGATAAAAATGTTTTCATAAAAAAGGTTTACACTGAAGACGATTGGCCAAAAGAACTCAATCAGGTGAATATATGAATATACTGGTTAGGAATTCTTTGTCACTGAAGGGTATGTAGAAGCTGCGGAGAAATTCAACAAGGAGACTGGCACTGAACTTGATATGGTTTTTTTTTTTTGAGAGTACAATGAATTGGAAATACACACTCACACACCCAACCTCTTAAGGTAGAGGCACCCATAATGAGAACTCATGAACATGTCCAGCCAGGACTTGAACTCAGGACATCCTCCTGCAGCTTCAAGGCGTCAACCACTAAGCTACGCGGATCGGACTTGATATGGTTTTATGTATTATCTTTGATAGGAAGGAAATTAGAAAAGCTATCCAGTGTGAGAATGTTCAGGACGCCATTGGAAATGTCCTCAATACCTCACCATTGACCCGAGAAAAACGTATAGACTAACTATCTACAATGTGGGTATTTAAAGCTCTCTCAACTTTAGGATTGCGAGCCATAACATGAAAGTGGTGGAGACTAAAGGATCTCACCAATAGCTATGAAAATCTTGATATCTGTAATGGACAGACTTTAAACATAAATTCGATGTGGATATTCCCATTACATGTTTCACCTAAGTTGGGGTTCCCGAAAGATGGCAAACATTTATTTGGAGTCAGTTTTATATAGGCCTCAATTTTTCTTTAAAACCCCACCATAATTTCATTTATTGTCCATGAAGTGACATCCTTTACCTATAAATAGGTCAATAGATAGCTTTATTGAGAGAGATAGCTAGGGGTTAGAAGAATGAATGGAACCATTTTCTCATATCCATCCTATTTACAAATGTATTCACCCTAGAACCCATGTACATAAGAGTTTGAGTCATTTTCTTAATCACTTGTGAGGCTGCCACTTAGCCGAGAGCTCAAGAGAGAGTGAGAAATTCATATGCTCATATCCTAATATATAGAGTACATGGGACTATCCAATGTTATCTACATAAAGGTGAGTAGGTATGTTGCAAGTTCGTATAAAAGGTTTCTTCATGAACCATATGTGGTGAGAGTTAATGCAAAACAAAGTATTGGAAGTTGTTTTAATAAGTATCATGAAGATTATCCAGTTAAGTTCTATTTGGGCCATTGTAATAAAATTTTCTACGCATGGAAGTATAGAAGTCGAATAAGGATCATGATACTTGCTCTTTACAATGGTCATAAATACATGGCAAGTGTCATGATACGTATAGGTTCAAGTACCATTGCTACCTTGCCTTGTGTGTCACATTGATTGGTGATACCTTCGGAACATCATGATAATTGATGACTATTGTTACAATAGATAATCGTTGACATGTATCATTGATCATCTTCCAAGCATTGGATAATCGAGATCAAGTATTTGGACCATGATATATCCAAATCCATTTATGATTGTGGTATGCTCCAAACATTATGATGTTGTGATATTCACTTAGTACCTTTGATATTCGAATATCTATTTCAATATCTACAAACGTATCTGCTCATGAAACACGAAAATATCCTTGATCTCTAGATTTGTTGATCAGCAATCTTGGAGCTTAGTACCATGGATCATGTATCATGGTTTTCACAAACCTCAATCCTTCTTGATTGAGGAATCCAAATATTGTGTCACGTGTGTCATGGGTTCTTCTAGAATCATTCACTCTTTCTAGTTTTGTTTATGAAATTCACATTTTTCTTTTCATTGCCCGGCATACTAACTCCAAATATTGGGATTCTTCTCTAAAACTTTTTAGGTAATGTGAAGGTGTAGACAAGGAAAATGAGTTTGGATCCACATATAGAGAAAAATACAAGGTCGAAGAGATGATTGAAGGTAGCATCGTTAAACATCTAAGAATTTCATTTCGAGAGATTTCCCCCTTATTTTTAATTATATCTACATGTACCATCTTGAACTTGAAACTCACCTTTGAAGTCTCATGGTGTTTTGATTTCACTTCAATAGTTCTTCCAAGACTAAAAGATACTTATCATCTCAATGTCCGACATCCATACCATCTTTCCAACATCAATATGAATATAAAATCCGGGTGTCTCATACCACCATACTTTATATTCAACACATGTATGGATGCTATTTATCTTAAAAACTAGATACATCCTTATGGAATCACTTTTACTTTATTCTTTAAGAAGAATTTCGATAAGACAAATTACCTCTATCCATTAGGGGAAAAAATGAACCTTGAATGGGCCTTTTAGATTAAGGAGTGATTAGTTATGCACCAATCAGAAGAGGGTGGTGGCCACAGTCTATGCCCTATAAAATACTAGGCTTAAGGGGAGATAGGGGACATATTTCTCCCTTATTTAATGAGCTACCTCTAGAGAGAGAAGGAATCTCGTAACTCAGTTGGGCCCAAAAATTCAAAATTTCTAAAAAGTTAAAAAACTCATCATAACACCTGAAAATGGACCCCCCATTACTTTTTAGGGTCAAAAATACTCTTTTTGACCCCAAATTCAAAATCCTTACATGTTTTGAGCTGAAAAAAATGGGTTTTCTCAAAAATACTAAAAAAAGAGTTATTTCCCTCCTAAAACTCATATTTTCATACTCAGGTCCCAAAAAGTCATCTTTTTCCACTACTTTCACTCTGTAGCACACCGTTGAAGCTCCTGTTTCTACACTCCAACCTACCTGCATCTCCTATCTCGAATTACTGTTGTAGCTTGAAGACCTTTAGCTTCAATGGCAACATCTAAAGCTTCCAGGTGACCAAAAGATGAAATCCTCACATTAAGATGTCACAATATCAAAGCCACAGATGGACAGTGGCTATCACATGAGTCCAAAGGTGCATGGGTGTATATGCAACCCTCTAGAGTTGGTCCTCATGGAGTTAGAGATCGTGGAAACTTAGATCTTCATTAGAAGGGAAAGTTACTTGGCTTCAAGAAGCACAGAGACAATGGGATGGTTCCTATTGTACAACATGTTTTTACAATGGAAACTATGAAACTTGAAAACTCTAGTAGTATGAGATATCCTATGAATTGTAAGTATTACTCTACAATATTTTATATTTTCTTGTGTCGGATATATTTCTGAACTATTTAGATATGTTTTTGTTTGTTTCAGATATATTTCCTTCTACTTTGGTGGAAGAGCAACCACTTCATAGTTTTACAGGTACTTTCCAGGCATTGCATGCAGATGTTGGTGCACTAGTCTTTCCAAATATATCTCCTGATCAACTTTACCATGATAGAGTTTTCTTTTACACACATAGATATGTTGTACCCTCTACAATGAATGGTTTTGGAAGGTTAGAGAGAATTGAAGTACATTCTCTTCTTAGCTTGGAGTGGCCAAAACCTGATATATGGTCCGTATAATCTTTGAAGCAAAAGATGGTAATGGATATACATAACTCTTTGAAATTCACAAAGGTGTCTAGGTCTATAGGTTTGCATTGGTCTTTTCCCATTCATTGTTTTGTATATTTATTCCAAGGATTCTTATTCCAAGAGACTTCCACCATGTTCATGTGTAAAGATATCACATATGAGCAAGTCGAAAGTCTTCTTGGTGAAAATTGGGGTTTGATGGAAGGAATTGCAAAAGGTGATAGATATCTTTGTAAAATAGGTGGAACAGGTATAGGATTTTGATATTTGAAACAACGTACTTCATTATACATCAGATTCTACTATGATTGTTGGATGTGCAAACTTGGCAAATGGATACCATTTCAAGGTTCAGAGGGATCTTTGCATTCATTTGAAATAAAGCTTAGATTGCCCAACAATGAAACAAAAACTATTTTAGTGAATAATCATTGGACCTTGGCTAATCTGAGAGAACACTTGATGATTATGGGGTTTGAAGGACTAACTCAATCCAAATTCAAAATTCAAGGACATAAGGTGAGAAATGTTTCATGCTAGATATTGTATATACCTTCTTCTCTGCAATGGTAATTTCAAAACTTTTGTAACGTCAAAAAGTTTGTTCACTACTTTGAAATGTGGTTTCTCATGTTTTTTTCTATGCATTATTTTGTCATCAGAAACACATTTTTTGAAATTGCACTTCTTTATTCTATACTTTGAAAAGTGGGCCCAGTCAGTTTAAAAACTTGAAAATGCTATTAAAATGGTTCTATGTGCTCATTTCTCACATTTGCACTCTCAAAGAGCTAGAAAGCACAGACTACAAGCCTCTAGAATTCTCGCACGCAAGCAATGGCTGGTAGCACTTCCACTCCCATGAAATCTCCTTGAGATCTATTCATGGAGTTTTTGGATACTACAGACTACAATGGTCGTACGGATTTGTATGACCTAGTCTGTAGAGTCCCTAATCTTGAAGGGACAATAGCCATGAACTCCGATGTGATCGATGAGATCACAGATTTTATGGAATTCTATATATTAAGATATGCCATAGATATTCCAACATATGAGTGTAAATGGGTCCCCTGTGACATGCTTTTCTACATTCATAAAGGAGATGAGGTGTTTGCGAAGTGCTTAAAGCGTTTCATGGCTATTGCTGAGGCTTCAGGGCACCTATTAGATGACACAGTGCCCTTAATTAAACAATTAAATAAGAAATGGAAAATGGGAAGAAAATATTTATAAACATAATGTAAGGTCAATTGGAAAAGTAAAGTGTAAGAATGGAGCTGAGCTACTAACAAATGTTTTGTATGTTCCAAATATCCCGAAGAATCTGATCAGTGTGGGACAGATAGTAGAAAAAGGTTTTCAAGTCAGGTTTACAAATGAAGGAGTATTTGTTGAAGATCCAGAGAATGGATACAATCAAATTGTCCATGGTAAAAAGGAAGGAAGACTTTTTACTCTTAAAGTACAAGGGAATGTTGGTCAAGCTTTGATCACACATGGTGATGACGTTTTTACAGAATTGGACCTCTGGCATAAGAGGTTAGGACACTTTAATTAAAAAGGAATAAAAACTATGGTGGAAAAACAATCTGTACGAGGATTACCAAATATGAAGAATCAACATATGATTAACAAATGCGAAGCCTGTCAGATGGGAAAAGCCCACATGTTACCATTTCAGAAGAATGGTTACAAACATGATGGTTTACTAGAGCTCATACATATAGATGTATGGGGACCGAAAAAAGAAGGATCTATAAGTGGATCAAGGTATTATGTTCTGTTTATTGATGATGCAACAAGATGGATAACTCTTTATGTTTTGAAAGAGAAATCAGAAGTGTTTGGAGCTTTCAGGCATTTTCATGCATATGCTAAAAGACTTACAGGACAGAAACTCAAAAGACTAAGGTATGATGGAGGAGGAGAATATTTTTCTCGAGAGTTCAATGATTATCTGTGGAATGCAAGTATCAAAAGAGAAATAACTTGCAGGTATACACCGCGACAAAATGGAGTAGCAGAAAGAAGAAACCAAACTCTAGTTGAGTTTGCAAGAGCAATGTCAAAGGAGAAGAATTGTCCAAACTATCTTTGGGCTGGGGCTGTAAATACAGCAACATATCTGGTAAATAGATTACCATGTACATCTTTAAATGGAATGACCCCTTATGAAGCTTGGTGGGGCAAGAAACCAACACTTGATCATTGCAAAGTGTTTGGATCAGTAGCTTATGCTTATGTACCATCACAACTAAGACATAAACTTGAACCAAAAGCTGAATAATATGTGTTCATCGGATATGATGAAAAACAGATGGGTTACAAGTTATGGAGTCCTCTAACCAAACAGTTTATTGTTTCCAGAGATGTGACATTTGATGAAGGAAAGAGCTGGTATACAGATAAAGAGCATAGTGTTGAAACATTTGAAGAAGACATGAGAAGAATTGAAAAAGGTAAATCACATATGCAGGTGAATGAAGATGAAAATCATATGCAGGCAAGTACATCCAGGATTGGATCAGTTATGAGAAACGAAGATGAACCAAGATTTGATGAAGAAGTGTATTCAGATACACATGAAGAATAAGAACCAAGAAGGTCAAACAGAGTAAGGAAACAACCAACAAGGTATTCCTATGATACTTCTTATTTGACTCAGAAAAACTATGCTTACTTAGTAAAGGAAGATGAAGAACCTCAGAATTACAGTGAAGCAAAAGGTAAAGAACAATGGGAAGAAGCAATGAAGGAGGAGTTCAATGCACTTGAGCAGAACTAGACTTGGGAGCCTGTTCCAAAACCAAATGGTAAGAAAGTGATTGGAAATAAATGGGTTTACAAAGTTAAGAAACTTGCAGATGGAAGAATAGCCAGATACAAAGCTAGACTGGTGGTCAAAGGCTATGCTCAGACGCATGGTATAGATTATGATGAGACATTTAGTTTGGTGGCAAAGATGTCAACCATAGGGACAGTGATTGCTATAGCAGCATCAAAAGGATGGAAGCTAAGTCAATTAGATATAAAGAATGCATTTCTAAATGGATATATATAAGATGAAGTCTACATGGAACAACCTGAAGGGTTTGTAAGTTCCAGTCATCCAAATCATGTTTGCAGATTAAGAAGAGAACTCTATGGGTTGAAGCAAGCTCCAAGAGCTTGGAATTATAGACTTGTGAGGTATCTCAATGTTCTTGGATACCAAAGTTCAAAGGCAGATGCAAGTCTACTCATCAAGAGAACAGAAGAAGGTATGATCTACATTTGTATTTATGTAGATGACATTATAATCACAGGTATCTCAGATGAAGGAATCAAGGAGGTAAAGAGATTGCTTGAAAAAGAGTTCAAGATCACTGATCTAGGAAATTTATCATACTTTCTTGGAATGGAAGTTACATATACAGATCATGGTGTATATGTTTCGCAAGAAAGGTATCTCCTAAACTTACTGAAGAAGTTTAACATGGAGAATTGCAGAGAAGCTTCAACACCGCTTGAAGTCAATCATAAACTCAGCAAATATGGTGGTGCAGAGTTTAAAGATATGAGAAAGTATCAATCTTTAGTGGGAAGTTTGATTTATGCTATGCTAACAAGACCAGATCTTAGTTATGCAGTAGGAGTTCTCTCACAGTTCATGCATTGTCCGAAGGATGAACATTGGGTTGCAGGACAAAGAGTTCTTAGATATATCAAAAGAACTATAAAGGAAGGATTATATTATCCTTTTACATCAGATATAAAGTTGAGAGCATACAGTGATTCAGACTGGGCAGGAAGTCAAGATGACAGAAGATCAACACATGGGTATATGATATACCTAGGAGATAAGCTTGTAAGCTGGTGTTCAAAGAAGCAGCATACAATAGCTTTATCGTCAACTGAAGCTGAATATAAAGGACTTGTGGAAGCAGCTAAAGAAGTGATATGGATGCAGACCTTGTTCAAAAGCATGGATATTGATCAAGGTATAGCTATCATATGTGGAGACAATATGAGCTCATTGTATCTTGCAGCAAATCCAGTATTTCATGCAAGAACAAAGCACATAGAGATTCAATATTATTTCCTGAGGAAAAAGGTAATGGAGAAGGAGATTGAAGTAGTATTCACTCCGACAAAAGATCAAATTGCAGATATTCTGACAAAGAGCTTGGATGGAGTAAAGACAAGCAAATTCAAAGAAATGGCAGGAATAAAAGAAAAGAAGAATATATGAAAGATCAGAAGATGTCAATTAGTGATTGAGGGGGAGCTGTTGGAGATTCACTCACTAATTAGACATGAAGACCTGAAGATGTATGAAGATAAAGAAAGATGAAGAAAAGCAAAAACAAAGCATTCAGAAAAATCAAAGTCTTAGTGAAGGGACAAATTCACGTCTGTAATATACAGTGTAGAAGTTTCCAGAATTATGAGTTTGTTGAAACCCGGATCAAAAATTGTATATAAGAGAGCTGAGAGATATAATAAGAGAGAGGGAGAGAAAAAGAGAAGAGCCTCGTAAGAGACAAGAAGTAGTAGACGCCAGAGATTGTGTATGTAGAGATGAATAATAGAACCTGAACAGTCGGGTATTCATCTGAGAGAGATGGTAAGGAATAACTACTCAGAGTAGGAGAGTTTTCCATAGCTATGAGCAAAGTGAGGCCAAGCTATTTTTGTACACATCTTTTCTAATAGAAAACACATGTTCATGTGGAAAGATCTGAGCGCATTATTCTTGTGTGAAGAAATCTAAGTGATTTCATGTTATTGTGAAAGTTAGTTAATAGTTACAGTTTTCTCAGTAAACATTTTCCGGTACTTGTACAAGTTAGATCTCACAGTATAGTGGAAAGTTTTTCATGAGAGATAGCTTATCTTGAAGCTATGATTCTATACTACAAAATGATCAAAAGAGTTTTGTGAAACGGGACATGTACACATGGTACTAGTCTGACCGTAAAGACATCCAGTACTGATGAAGTTTTTTCTCAAACTTTAGATAGAGTTCATTTACTGAAGGAAGCTTAGATATTACTTCCTTACTTCATCTAAAAACATTTGAAGTAACTACAAACACAATTGCAGATGATTCCGTTAAGATTCTGGTAAGATTATGGTGACAGTCCGGTAACAGTCCGGTGAAGTTCCGATGAGATTTTCAGTGAGTTCAAACACAGTTTTTATATAGTTAAGTTGTTGAAAGATTATCTAACAGTAAGCAAGCTCAGAATTGTAAAGTTTGAAATAAATCAGATCAGAATTGAAGCCTGTAGGAAAGGCAAAGTTTTTCTGTAAAGTAAATTCTCAGAATTTAATAAATACAGTTATAAAGTTTTCACTTTCATAAGGTTGCTAAGCTATTGATGATTATAGAGGTGTTCTAACATCACTTTAGCTTAGTTCTTGTTATGCTGTGGCAAGTTCCGCAGCTAAGTTTAGCTTTCGTCGCATCAACAACTACCCTAGGAGTTAACTTTAGAGGAGAAGTATTAGGTCAAATAGGATAGCTTTAGGTCTTGGACTAGCAGACCCTTAGTTAATATCCCAATCAGTTTTGACTTACCAATTGCCACTATCTTTTCAGAGAAGAAAGAATGTAGTGGAGAGGCTCAAGGCCAAGAGCCAATTGTAAAAAATTTATAATACCAATTATTGTTTTTCCAATTTCCATGTGCATTCAATCTATTATATCTTTATGGTTTTTGACAATCTCATAACATTTGCACAGTTTAATCAGTCTTTTTCCATTATTTCTTCTAATTTGTGTTGCCCAAAATTCATGCAATGGCCTAGGAATGCAAAAGAAAGGCCTGCCATAGAAACGCGGGGATGCGCCCTACAAAACTTTTGTAGGGCCCATCTCCGCATTTCTGTGGCAGGCCTTTTTTTCTGCATTCCTAGGCCATCCTATGCACTAGGTTACCTATATTGCAATTCTATCTCCCTCAATTAGCACCTTCACTTGGGGAATTGTTGAAGACTCTTCTTATGTGCAATAATTAGAGAAAGTAAAGACTCCTCTCGGTGCATATAAGCATGCAGTAGTAATAAGTACATGTATGTTCATAAACATTGTTTAGCTTTTGGTGAGGGGGTTAGCATGCAGTGCACTCTAGCCAAGGCCAATCATATGCCCCAATGTGCATGACATGTGTTTCCATGGCTTGGAAATGCCAAAAAAAAGGCTTGCCACAGAAATGCGGGGGATAGGCACTGCAAAAGTTTTGCAAGGTCCATCGCCATGTTTCTGTGGCAGGCCTTTTTTTGGCATTTCCAAGCCATGAAATGCATTAAATAGCATTACCACTTACAAAAAGTACAGAAAAAAGAATGATACAACTATGAAACCCACTTCAAAGAGATACTGGAAAAAGACACCTAGAAACATAGGAGAAATAAACTTCAAAATATGTACACTAAGAGATAAACACTTGGGAGAGCAAATATGAGAAGACAAAGATTATATTCATCATTTGGGATTTACAAAATATTCATCATATGGGATATTCAAAAGGTTCTCCAAACAAGGGAGTAGAAATTTTTGTTAAGGGTTGTTCCCTCTAATTCTTCTAGCTAGCTGCAAATCTTTAGGTTGTATTGTCACTCTCTTTGCATGGATGGCACATAGGTTAGAGTCCTCCAACATTGATATAAGGTACACCTCTGCAGCTTCTTGGAGAGATTCAATGGCTATCCCTTGGATACGAAGTCCAGCGCAATAGGGTTGGATCTCTTCCTTCACAACTCTTGAAAATGACCTTCGTGGAATAAGAAGCTCCACAGACTTTTGATAGTGTCGAATCTCTGCAAAGGCTTTGGTTTGCTTTCTGCGCCTTTGTGGTGCTCTTGCATTTGGGGGGATGTTGGGTTTTGGTCGTTGTGGTCTACGACGTGGTTGATAGTTCTTCTTTCTTCTTGGAGGACGCCTAGATGGTCTTGCCTCATCATTTACTTCCTCTACCGGACCTTGCTCTCTTTCTTCATCGGTTGGTCTTTGTCCTTGTCCTGGGGGGAGTGTCTTGCCTCCTTGTGTTACTCGATGGTTCACAGGGATATCATCATTGTTCCATGGTGGCTCATTTATACTTTCTTCATCTAAGGAACTTGATAAATTTGATGTCTCAATCACAACTTTCCTATGTCCTCGTTGTTTGGGCCTTGACTTGATTGGTGTCCTGATTGGGGGCTCATCATCAGATGCGAGAGGGGAATAATTTATTTCTTGAGATACATCTCTCTCTGGTGAAGCTTCATCCCCCACGATGGAATGCTACCGGATTGTGTCGCTGCACCCGAGCTTCGTCTGGAAGAGTGGCTTGTGGTTCGACGCTTCTTGTGGGGTGTCATCCATGTTGGGCGTTGAGTACCTTGCACATGGGTAGGGTAGACAACATGATCCTTCCTAGCAGTCTGCTTTGTGTGTGCCATTCTCTTAGGTTGTAAAGTGGTAAAATAAGGAAGGACACCTCTATTTATAGGCTTTCACTTAAAATTGTCCTGTTCGCATTTAAATGGATAAAAATTAGTTTTAAGACATTAAATGTATTTTCACAAAAACAGTAAAATTTTATTTGAATTGAAAGGGGTTATAAAAACCTTGAAAAGAATAATGCATTTTCCGAGTTTGGAAACTATTTCCAAGCAGAACCCTTGCGGACTCTTTGTGCATGCCATTGGGCATGATGTACGGGTCCTCACAATGACATCTACTTCTCTCTTGCAATATCATGTTGTAGCTTTCGTGTAATCTTTGCTATTTGTGACTCACATGCTCGTTCCATTACATATTTTCTAGCGAATGTCACACGAAAAAACCAATTGAACATTTCTTCTAGATAGTTTGATTGGAGTAGACCACCCCCCTGATGAGTGTTTTTAAAGTGAACACCTCTAGCCTTGTAATGTGACTTCTCCATTCCTTGTGTACTAAAAATGTCCAGTGACCCATATCGGTTCATAAAATATGCTCCATGTGCAAAAAGAATATGCTATGATCTGTTCAATAAGATACACATAGTGTTTAAGACCAGATAAAAAAATGTAAGCCAAACTTACTATGTAATGTGTAATGTTGCTTTCTCCCCAAGATAAGATGAATGACTATGTAAAATCCTTCAAAGTCACTTGGAATAATTCTTGTTGTGAAGCATTAGTGGAAACCAAACACATCAAATGTAACAATTGATCGAAGAATGACCAAACCTTCTTTCGCTTGTTAGTGAGATCAACCTGACTATCATTGTATGTTGTAATTGAACAGAGGTCCTTCCAAGCTCCCATTTCCCATCATCTTGACTATTCACATCTCTTTTAAAGAAACATCTTGCCTTCTTCCCAGTCATTGAAACTTGTTGTAAAATCTCTTGAGACTCACCATACTTCTTAACAACTAAAGATATGTGGCCACCATGACAACCTATAGAATTCAAAAGATCTTCTATTTTTTGGATCGCTATTGTAGACCTCTCTAGTGGTTTCATTGCAAATGCATATTCAACATGGAGCTTCAAAAGCCTATCAAAGATCCTCATGAATGCATGCAAAGTACAAAAGTGAACATTGACTAATGGAAATGGGATAATGGGGTTCCAATCATTGCTTATTTTATTACGAGTTGGTTCTTGTAACATTGGACACCATTCCCTGTGATTTGATGAGTTTGTTTCATCAATTTATTCAGAGTCATCAACTCTCATCAATGCCCTTGCAGGTTTAGACTGTCTCTTAGATCCTTTGTAACCTTGTGTGCAATATGGGCAAGGATAGAGAGAAGATGCTCCTTGTTTACAACCTAACATGCATTTTATACTCTTAAGGTCTCCACCCAAATGCCATTCTATCTTAAATTCACCTATATCATCTACAAAAAGCTTTTTCCCATGTATTTGAGAAGAGATTACTTCCGTAATCCATGGAGTCCTACTAAAAATCCACAAAATAACATTGTTTGTTTCTTTGGGAACTTCTATAGCACCTAACCACCAGATATCTCTCTCTGATTGCACACTGTAAGTCAAATGGTACCTCCCTCATAAAGTTTCATCACTCATTGCATGGCCCATAATTTCATTCATTAGCGTCACACTCAACCTTTCTAGTCGCCGACCCTTTATGATTTGACACTCATCAAGCTTCAGTATGAACTTTAACTTAACATTACAGTCTGCACAAAAGAGAAAACATTATCTTAATATGACACTTGAATGCAATAAAGCTTCAACACCAAATAAAATGAAGTAGGGGTACCTTTGATTTTTGAACTATAAAAGTGAACCATTGCTTGTTGAAGCTTCTGAAGATCCACAAACATATTATTGAATTTGGTGTAAGTAAATCCTTGTGTAGATAGGATTTTTGATCGCTTCTTGGGAACATTTGGATGATAAACAGAGGCAGACATAGTTTCTTCCATGAATAAATATTGTCCAATAGTACGAGTCACATCCTCATTTGAAGTTTTTTTATTGATAGACACTTTATATGGGCATGGAAATATACTTTGAGAAATACCTTGTGATTGTAAGGCTTGCCTGAGAAGGGTGTACATTGCAGTATACCCATTTCTACTGATGCCCGCTTCATCACATATTGCTTGCACATCTTGCACTGTGATAAGGTTTTTTAATTTCTTTGAAAACTCAGCTTCAACAACAACTCTAATAAGAAGTGATTTCTTTGGTGTTTATACAGCTATTCATCAGCTTGAATTGGTCTTGTGTTGGTGATGAAGCAGTTATGTCTTGAATAAACGACCTACACAATGAAAGATTCCATTACAAATCTTCATTAAAACATATAAAAGTAAAACAAACACTCACCTTGTTGCATATATATGTCATTTGCGTGCTCCACCACCTTTTGAAAGAGCTTCAAAGGATGACAATGCTCTTTTCTTATGTCTCATACCAAGTGGAGTCTCTTTCAGTGTTGGAGATTGGCAGTTAACTTTGAAATTGTGCTTTGTCTTGCTTCAATATCCTGCTCCAAATTTGCAAGTTGTTTTTGTAAAGATATGATTGTGCTCTCTAAAGTGACCACCCTCATATGATGCATGTGATATTGTTGGAACCAATACTTAGTAGTAGCAAGTGAATGTGTAGATTATCGCTTGCAGTAACCTAATAGTCCAACTTCACCTGCACCAATGAACTGAAGTAAAGTTGAGAGGTTATGGAATGTTGGATGGTAAGAAGATATTGGATCAAGAGGATATAGTGAACCATGAGCCCAAAGATCAATACTTTTTTCTCCAGCTGCATGACATTCATTTTGAGAATTGGCATCATTGTTGCATCGTGTATTTGGAGCAAACTCTCTAGGCACACAAACATGGATACTTGTTGATGCAGGAGCATGCGGACATTCTATTGTGAAGTTTGTTATACATGTCAACACCATCTTTGCTAATGACCAGCAATATCAAAAACAAAGATGAAAAACTGGTTGCAAGAGACTCTAAAGCATATGTTTTGGTAAAAAAATGTGTTTTCTTGTATGTGTATGGATTAAAGTGTATTTTTCCACTGTGTATGGCTGAAAATGATGAAATTTAAAAAAAGTGACTTTTTGGGGGAAGCATAGTCACGGATTTGATGATGTGGCACTTACTTTTGGAGGGAGTTTGAAAATTACAATTTTTCTAAAAGAAACCTCAAAAAATGGGCCCAAAAAGTGACTTCTGAAATATATATTAAAAAATAGGCCCTTTTGAGTTAATATACATTGAACTATGAGACATAAAAAAAAAACTCATTTTGTTATTCAAATATATGTACGAGTTTGATGATGTGGAAAGTAGATTCTCTTTCTCTCTCTCTAGAAGAAGAAAGAGAGAGGCCTACTGAAGCCTAAAAAAAAAGCCTACTCCAGCCTACTAAAAAGTGCCTTATTAAATGCACTTTATCCCCTTAAACAAGAACAAAATCAAGCTTAATCCCTAAAAATTAGGGATCCTTACAAGGCCCATGCAGGGTTCATTTTTTCCCCTAATGCAGCGTTATCTTCACTTTGCGTCAAGTGCGTCCATCACAAGTTCATTCCACAATCTTATGCTTGACCTATATTTTTGTTGGAAGTGTGAGACCTTCTTATTGAATGGACATCTATCCTTCTTTTGTAAGGTTTTCAAAATAAAAGTTAGTTCCACGTGACTTGAATTTCCCATATTTAGGAGCTTTTATTTCTTACATAACTAAGTTTTAGTGATAAGATGTTATTCTTGTCTTTGGATTCCTTTTCTAGTGAAGCTTTAAGCAGCTACCTTAGGGATTTATAGAAATCTCTCTACTGCTTAAGTCTAAACATCTAATAAGGTAACTTTAAGCAGCTACCTTATGGCTTTATAGAAATCTCTCTACTGCTTAAGTCTAATGATTTTGCATCTCTCATCTATCAAATCCCTTTTGTGAACTTAAGTTTAATCTTCCATATACTCAATTACTATAAGTACGATTGTACATTATATACTTGGAACTACTAGTTCACCATAGACATGGATATAAAGCTTAATTCTTTGAATGTGGCTTCCTAACTTGGTTCCTACATATGATGTTCCTTTGCTTTAAGTATCCTTGACATGCATGCACTTCATGAACCTATTTTATATACCAAACATACTATTGTTGCTTCCTTTTCATGTATCAACGTGTGGATGCACATGCTTCAATGCATCAATAACTTTTACTAACAAAAACGAAGCTTGTGATGTGTATAAGAGACATCTTTATATTTGAAGCTGTGTATTAGAATCATTTTTTTGAAAAGAGAAATACACATAGACCCTTTATTTGCCATGCATGAAGTAAAAGAGATTGCATATGGAAGAATGCAACTACTTACTATACTTGATTTTCTTTTAGTGCATAAATGTTCTCCTATTAAACCCTTGTATACTAACTTTCAAACTCATATTAAAAGTAATCATACCCTGCAAAAAAATACTTAGCTTATTGTCATGCGTCATCCTTCCTTTGCCTTTAAGGTGAGCACACATGCACAAAAGAGGCACCCAATCACCCAATCTTCCCAGAAGGATGTGTCCGAAGGATCCTTCCCTTCTCTCCATTGAGTTGGAGATGAGTAGTTCTTCTATGCTATATGTAGATTGTTGTAGTGGGTTTTGCCAAAGCATGTGGGATGATTTTTGAGATCAACTAGTATGTGAAGGCATATTCTCCTCCCTCCCTAGTTTCCCTCAATAAGAAACATAAAGTCCAAAGCTAACCGAAATCTCATGGACGTGCATTTCATTAGGGAGCTTCCCTCCTCCCTTTGAGTTGGAGATTGCACCTTGTAATTATGTCTAATATACTCAGCTTTGAGTTTCTTGCAAGAATATGTGGAAAAAATCCATGTTATTTTTTTGTAGACATGCAAAACATCTTTCTTTCCTTGCTATTATAGTGTACATGCATTTCATATATCTTTGTATCTTGACCATATCCAAGATTCTTTGGAGCTCTTAACCACTGTATCTTAAGCAAGCTGATATGTGATCCAATCTTCTCAAGATTCCATCAATGTAAGCTTGAGATTCATATTTCAAGCTTCTCATAGGTTGATAATCCTTCTTAAAAATATTTTCCAAACTTTATGCCTCTATATATAGCCCTCTCAAAGGATTTTCCCACTCTGGGAGGTCAATACTATGCATCCAAGTGTTACTCATGTAACAACATGTGCCCCAAGTGTCTTTTTTGTTAGTTTCAATGTGGAAGGACAATGGACACCAAAAACTTCCGTATATGTTCTTTAATAAAATATATAGTGAAGTGGTCAGTCACAAACTGCAAGCTCGATTGCACTTGTAACACCCAAGAAATCCATGTTGTGCTCTCTGTGTACTATGTGTTTTCTATGTATTCTATAGTCCTTGTGCAAAGTATTTTGTGTGGCATCCAAAGCTCAATTTTCTACTATGAGGTTACTACCATGGACCTCTCAAGGAGTATCCACCATGCTTCATCACCATAACATCACGTCACTGATATCAAAGCATTCCATTGCAAAGAGCTTTGTTGCATTTGTGAAAGAAAAGAGAGCACCCACCCACCCACTCGAGTCTTTCTCCAAGACTTATGACTAAAGTGACAACTGAGGCATAGACTTTGGCATACCTTGTCATCTGAGTCAGCAAAGTCACTGTTGGCACCATTGGATGCAGGTGAGTGAGGACCTTGATAATCAAGGAAGATGAAGGTTTCCAGTACTTCTTAGAAGGCCACACATTCGAACACAATTCTCCCTAGAGCTTGCTTAGCCAACAATCTCTTGCTACTAAGCTACACTCTTTTGGTGTTTGAAGAACGAAAAAGATTAAGTTTCACATTATCTTGAACACATTTTGGGCCCTCAAAACTTCATTCTTTGCTTTCAAAGCCTATTTTTAAGCATTTATGGGATGATTCTTAGAGCCATTTTGGAGTACTTGCATGCATAATTCTCTTTACATAGGTTCAAAAACATCAAGAAGAGTATTCTTTGGACTTCTCTGACAATGAATATTCTGCTTTGGGTTGTGTTTTCAGCCACACTAGTAAATCTACAAGTTTTTCGAAAGGTCTTCAATTGTGATGGGAGCAGTCATCGCAAGTTTCTAGAGGTTTTTTGAGCCTAAAAAACAAAGTTGATAGAAACTTAAAAATGGTGTTGGCTAGTGTTTGGGCTATAAGTTCATGCTTTCAGTTCTATTTTACTACATATATTGAACACATACACACCATGTATGTTATGGTTATCGCTCATGTACATCCATGTGGTCATTGTTATAGCAATTATATTTTTCACATAAAGCCTTTGACATTGATAAAGAAGGTCGTGGTGAGGTTTTCTTAATGGGGAGACATCCAAATGTTGGGGTCTCTTTAGAAGGGAAACCCAACCTTGCTATAGGAGATGTATGTTAGTTGTTCATAGGTGCTCGATAAGCTTAGTTGTCTTCTTTCAGTTAAGTGGTTATATACTAGGTTGCATTATTCATCATTCGACAATTCATTTATTTGTGAATAATTACGGAATTTTATGGCAACCCCCCATTATTCGATCAAATTATTCAATGCCACATCAGCTTATTCGGAGATGAGTGAATACTTTTTGCACGGTAATTTGACAATTTTCGATCGAACATGCTTTCGATCGAAAAATTTATAGATCGAAAATTTTATTGATCGAAAAATCTTTGATCGAAACAAATTTGGTTGAAATTTTTTTTATAAAACAACACAAGTGGACTCATTTTCCATAAGAGTTACTTTGTTTTTTATGAACTTACAGTGTCCTAGATAGAACAAAGTATAAACTCTTGCTATACATATTAACTTTCATACTTAAAGCATAAAGAAAAATATATTTATTTGCAAATTAAAAACTATTGTGATTGTTTGACTTAACATTGATTCTTACTTCACAATAGTATATGTATGTGTGTGTATGATTGTGAGTAATATGTATTGTGATTGTTTGAATCAATATTGATTCTTACTTCATAATAGTATATGTATGTGTATTTGAGTGTATAATTGTGAATGAAATCTGTTGTGACTGTTTGATTCAACATTGATTCTTACTTCACAATAGTATATGTGTGTGTGTGTATGATTGTGAATAATACTGTATTGTGATTGTTTGAATCAATATTGATTCTTACTTCACAATACTATGTGCATGTGTATGTGTATGTGCATGTATGTTATATGATTGTGAGTGAAAATATAATATGATTGTGTATGTGCATGTATATATGTGTGTATGATTGTGAATTAAAAACTATTGCAATTGTTGGAAAAGATTTCATGTTTTTTTTAAATAATTCAAAGGTTCAAAAGGTATTAATAAGTGAAGATCAAAGGCATCCATGGCTGCGTATCAGCTAAGAGAAGGTTCTTGTTGTATCGATTCAATATAACTTCACAGATCTATAGATCTTCTTCAGAAAGTTGTATTGTATTGATACAACAAGAGCCTTCTCTTAGCTGAGATGTCGGGCCTTGACATCAAGACAATACCATCAAGAGGGATTTGTTGGGAGGAAAGAAATAATCTTCTTTAGGAGGTTGTATTGTATTTATACAACACGAACCTTCTGTTAGCTGAGATATTGGCATCAAGGCAATCACATCAAGAGGGACTTGTTGGGAAGAAAGAAATAGGCTTATTGAGATAATAGCATCCAGAGGGACTTGTTATGGCCAAGTTTTGATGGAAATCGACTTATGCACTCAAACTTTCGATACTTACAACAAAAGCGATATAAAGAGGTAATAAAATATTTTACTTTTTATGATATAGTTTAATATTTTTTCAAGCACATAATAATGAATTTTTACTTTTTTATATTTGTATAGGTTATTTTAAAGGTTGATTGATTTTGAGCTGAGTATAAAGGTAGCAATTTCCCATTAAAAAGGGATCGTTATCAATTGTTAACCTGAATCATTTGAATCCTTAACTTCACTTTTCTTTAGGCTCAAGTCGATCTATTGTGTGTATGTGCTTGTATTTATGTATATATACATATGCATGTGTGTACGTATGTATACATATGCATGTGTGTGTATGAATGCATCTAAGTATGTATGCACATGTGTGTGTATGCATATGTATGCATGTGCATGTGTGTATATGCATATGTAGGTATGTCCATATGTGTATATGCATATGTATATATGTATGTGCATGTGTGTGTATACATGTCTATGTATGCGTATGCGTGTATGTATGCATGTGAGTGTATGTGTGTGTGTCTATATGTGTGTGTATATGTGCAAGTATCTATATGTGTGTGTATGATTTTGTGTGTACATGTGTACATGTTTGTGTGTGTACATGTGTGCATGTGTCTGTATGCATATGTGTGTATGACATGCACATACATACACATATATGCACATACGTACTTTCAAATCTGTAAAACAAGAACACTAAGTTTATCTTTGAAGAGAAGTCGAGAGCTCTCTAGTTTCTCAAACATGTGTGAAATGAGTTCTCGATAATAAAGTTTCGATCGAAAGAAATTTTGATCAAAATGTTTTTCTTCGAAAAAACTTTTGATGGAAAGCTTCTCAATCGAAAGTGTATCCCTATCTGTTGGTGCAGGGCAATCAAAAATTGAAGTTTTAATGAAGGTTTGGAAGTCAAGGACTGAAGAAAAGTTCAAGTTATGAAGCATGGAGGAAGTGCATATTCAGAAGATGAAGATGTGTACACATATGTACATTATTCATAGATAGTTCACTTATACTTTTGTATAGTCATGATATTGTAAATATTTGCCCATATATACAAGTAAAAAGTCGGGGAAAATATGAGAGAGCATGAAAATAGAGAAATCAGTAGTTGTATGAGGCATTAGACATCTTACAAGTGAGTAAGAGTCTCTCTCATCACTCAGTTGTAAATTCCTTCAGGAATGAAAGAAAATTGCACCGATGTTTTTGTGCATTCTCCTTCTGTGCTTGACATTTCAAGAATCCTTTTGTAGATGGCTAAGCCATAGTTAATGAGTCTATGGTTAAAGTTTGAGAGCCAAATTGTAAACAGGCTGTGAGAATTATGAGTAGGAACATTCATATGTGAAGAAGTGTTCACTGGTTCCTGAAACAGGCGCAAAATTTGATGTTAATGTTTTGGTCATTTCTCCTTTTTAACTGTAATTTTTTGAGCAAGCAAGCACTCAATCTTTAAGTTAAAAGGTAAGCTACCTGTGGCTAAAAGAATTTGTATAAACGAGTTCTAGATTGAGAGAACCAAGTGTTAGACGTTACAGATGTCTAAGTCGACTTTTCAGAAGAGCAGTTTTAAACATAGGTAACTTGTTGAGATCATTTCTCAAGATCTACTAAATCTTTTGGAGTGATTCAACTTGGAGAAGGTGTGCAAACTATAGACAACACCATGTGCAAAGTTTTATTAAAAACTTTACACAATTGATAAGTTAATCAGAGAGATATGTGAAGCAGACTTTCTG
Source organism: Ceratopteris richardii (assembly GCA_020310875.1). NCBI lineage: Eukaryota > Viridiplantae > Streptophyta > Polypodiopsida > Polypodiales > Pteridaceae > Ceratopteris > Ceratopteris richardii. The sequence goes on from CM035440.1 coordinate 40,480,036, forward strand.
TGTAGTCATCTCCTTCATAGATTTTTCAAAATCTTTATAATTGATCATTGATCTTCTAAAATTGGTGAAGGTTTGAGTTACTTTTGTTATAGAGGTGCTCTAACTACAAGAGTAGCTTATTGTTTTGGAGATTAACATTCTCCATCAGTGGTATCAGAGCAGCAAGCATCAGAATTGAAGGAAGGAGGATCCCGACTGTTGCAATCACAAAGAATTCAACATCTGAAGGTTCAAAAGGTGAAAGCTTGAGGACAAAGCTTGAGAAGGAGGTCATACGACATCAAGGAGGACAAAAGGAACATTATTCAAAGTAAAGGTACATCTATTACTCATAAAGTTTGAAGAATCCAATATACAGGTGAAGAAAGGATGGGAGATTCTCTTCAAATAGAGAAGTTGGATAGAGAGAACTATACAACATGGTCAATGAGGATGGAAGCTCATCTTATGAGCAAAGACTTGATAGCTTATATTATAGGTGAAGAAGAAAAGCCTCAATTCAGAGATCCTAGTGTTCCAACTAGGGAGGAATTATCAAAATTGAAGAATTGGATGAAGAAAGATGCTCAAGCTAGGAGCATTATCTATATGGCAGTCAATGACTACTTGCTACCTCATATTAGAGGTCTTGAAAGTGCAAGTGATATATGGAATGCTTTGGAGGAGCATTTCCAAAATACCACAAAGTCAAGGAAGGCATCTTTGTGGGCAGAATTTACCACTTTCAAGAAGAAGGCCTCTCAATCCATCTCACATTATGTAACAAGGATGAAGGACATTGCAGATGCATTAGGAGGAGTTGATGAAGACATTGAGGAGGATAAATTGGTAAGGCAAATCCTCACAGGGTTGAGAGGTGATGATAAATGGAAGCCATTCATTTTTTCTACTGAATTATCACTTGATCATTTTACTCCTGACTTAAATTAGTTGCTAGGACATATGTTAACCTTTGAGCAGGATGTCAAAGGTGAAGGTGACAAGAGTACAGATCATGCAAAGTATTCAAAGGATAAGAAGAAAATAGCAAAGGGAAGCAACAAGCAAATGAGGATGAAGGCACAACTAGCCAAGCCAACTTCCTAAGAGGAAGAGGAGGTGGCAAAGGTAGAGGAAGAGGCAGGAGTAATAAAGATGGAGTTAAAGCTTGCTGGATTTGTGGTAAGACAAATCACTTAGCTAATGATTGTTGGCATAATACTCAGAGTAATGGTGGATATAATCAGAATTTTAATTCAAGAGGAAGAGGTGGCATAAATCAAAGAGGTAATTTCAGAGGTAGAGGTAGTTAGGGTTACTTTGGAAGAAATGCAGGTAGAGGATTCCAAAGTCAACAATACAACAGTACCTACTACAATTATGCTTGAGATCAGAAGGAGGATTCAACATTGATAATGAATGCAACTTGTGAAAGGCAAAGTGAAGACCAAAGAGTCTTCTACATTGACTCAGGGTGTAGCAGTCACCTGAGTGGCAACATAGCTTTGATGACTGATTTGGAGAATAAGGTAACTAGTCATGTAGTTCAAACAGGTGATAATATAAAGCACAATGTGAAGTCAATTGGATCAGTGAAGGCCAAGGATGGTAGCACCCTCTTGAGTAAGGTCTTGTATGTTCCTACAATTCCTAAGAATCTGATAAGTGTAGGACAAATTGTTGAAAAATGTTATGAAGTTAGGTTCACTAATGAAGGAGTGTTTCTGGAAGACCCTAGCAATGGGTATAAACAGATTGTTTCAGGGAAGAAAGAAGGAAGATTGTTCACATTAAAGATCCAAGGTAATGTTGGTCATGCCTTGTTCACTTATGGAGGACATAAGATCTCTGAGTTAGATCTTTGGCACAAAAGACTTGGACATTTTAATGAAAGAGGTATCAAAGATATGATTAACAATGGTTCACTGCTTGGATTGCCTAATGTTGCAGGTCAACATATGACATACAGATGTGAGGCATGTCAATTAGGTAAGGCTCATAAGCAAACTTATTCCAAGCATGGTTTTATGTATTTAGAAAAGCTTGAGTTGGTACACATAGATGTGTGGGGACCATCAAAAGATTTCAGTATCAATGGTTCAAGGTATTATGTGATTTATGTTGATGATGCTACCAGATGGATCACTATCTATGTGATCAAAGATAAGTCAGAGGTATTCAATACATTCAAACATTATCATGTGTATGGAGAGAGAATTACAGGTCATAAATTGAAGAGACTAAGGTCAGATGGAGGGGGAGAGTATTTCTCTAATGAGTTCAGTGATTACTTGTGGAATGCAGGTATAAAAAGGGAAATTACTTGCAGGTACTCTCCTCAACAAAATGGTGTAGCAAAGAGAAGAAATAGAACTCTTGTTGAGTTTGCAAGGTCAATGAAGAAGGAGAAAAATTTCCCTAATTACTTGTGGGCTGAGGCTGTAAATACAACTATTTATTTGGTTAATAGGTCACCATGTAAAGCTTTGTAGGGTATGACACCATATGAGGCTTGGTGGGGTAAGATACCTACTCTAGATCATTGCAAAGTATTTGGATGTTTGGCATATGCATATGTGCCATCACAATTGAGGCATAAATTGGAGCCTAAAGCTGAAAAGTATGTATTCATTGGTTATGATGATAAGCAGATGGGATATAGGTTGTGGAGTCCATCCACAAAACAATTCCTTGTATCAAAGGATGTTACATTTGAAGAGCAAGGTACTTGGTATGCAGGTACAATCAATATTAATGCAGGTGATGAAGAAGTTGTGAATCAAAAGAAAGGTAAATCAAAGGTTCAGATATTTGATGAAGAGAAGAATAATGAAGTACAGGTTGAAGTTGAAGAAATGCCAAGATTTGATCCTGAGTGTGATGAACCAGAAACCTCAAGGAGTGGAGAACTCAGAAGGTCATCAAGACACAAGTGGCAACCTACAAGGTATAGCTATGACACTTCTTTTTTGGCTACCAAAGATTATGCTTATATGGAAAGGCAGATGAGGACCCTTCTACATATGAAGAGGGAAAAGGTAAAGAGAATTGGGAGAAAGCTATGCAAGAGGAGTATAATGCATTGATGGAGAATCAGACATGGGAGTTGGTTCCTAAACCAAATAGCCAGAAGATCATTGGATGCAAATGGGTCTACAAGACAAAGAGGTATGCAGATGGAAGTGTGTGTAGATATAAAGCTAGACTTGTTGTGAAGGGTTTTGCTCAGACTTATGGTATAGATTATGATGAGACCTATAGTCCTGTGGCAAAGATGACAACCATCACGACACTCATAGCTATTGCTGCATGTAAAGGATGAAAATTATGTCAATTAGATGTGAAGAATGCTTTTTGAATGGTTATATTTCAGATGATTTTTTCATGGAGCAACCCCAAGGATTCAGAGATGAAAGGTATCCAGAGTATGTATGTAAGCTCAAGAGAGCTTTGGATGGTTTGAAGCAGGCCCCAAGGGCATGGAATTATAGACTTGTGAAGTTCTTGAAAGAACTTGGATTTCAAGTATCAAAGGCAGATAGTAGCTTGCTTGTTAAAGCAAGTGATGATGGGTTTATTTACATGTGCATATATGTTGATGATATAATTCTTATACGTACAGATGAGAAAGGCATTCAAAGCCTAAAGAAGCAAATGGAGAAAGAATTCAAGATCAGTTATTTGGGAGACTTGTCATATTTCTTGGGCATGGAGATTTCATACACTCAACATGGAGTGTATGTGAGTCAAGAAAGGTATTTGAGAACCTTGTTGATCAAGTTTAAGATGAATGATTGTAGGGTAGCACCTACCCAATGGAGCTGAATCACAAATTGAGCAGATATGGAGGTGAAGAGTTCAAGGACATGAAGTTGTATCAAAGTTTGGTTGGTAGTCTAATCTATGCTACATTAACTAGGCCTGATTTGTCATATGCAGTTGGAGTTTTGTCTCAATTCATGCATTGTCCTAGGAAAGAACATTGGATTGTAGGACAAAGAGTGTTGAGGTACATTAGGGGTACACTCAAAGAGGGTTTGTATTATGGTTTTACATCAGATACAAACATAAATATATATAGTGATGCAGATTTGGCAGGTAATCTAGATGATAGGAAATCAACTTATGGATACTTGTGTTATGTGGGAGATAAATTAATTTCTTGGTGTTCAAAGAAGCAACACACAGTTGCTTTGTCATCTACAGAAGCAGAGTACAAAGGTATGGTTGAAGCTGCAAAGGAAGTGATATGGCTTAAGACTCTAATGAAGAAATTTTACATCATTCAGAGTACACCCACTATTCATGGAGATAACATGAGTTCATTGTATTTAGCTGCTAACCCTGTGTTTCATGCTAGGACTAAACACATTGAGATTCAGTATCACTTTTTAAGAGAGAAGGTGATGGATAAAGAGATTGAAGTCATACATAGTTCAACAAAAGATCAGATAGCTGATATGCTAACCAAAAGCTTGGATGGACCAAAGCTACAGAGATTCAAAGACATGGCAGGTATAAAGAAGATAGATAAAACCTCAATTGATGATTGAGGGGGAGCTGTTGGTGCAAGGCAATCAACAATTGAAGTTTTAATGAAGTTTTAGAAGTCAAGGACTGAAGAAAAGTTCAAGTTATGAAGCATGGAGGAAGTGCATATTCAGAAGATGAAGATGTGTACACATATGTACATTAATTCAGAGATAGTTCACTTATACTTTTGTATAGTCATGATATTGTAAATATTTTCCTATATATACAAGTAAAAAGTCGGGGCAAATATGAGAGAGCATGAAAATAGAGAAATCAGTAGTTGTATGAGTCATTAGACATCTTAGAAGTGAGTAAGAGTCTCTCTCATCACTCAGTTGTAAATTCCTTCAGGAATGAAAGAAAATTGCGCCTGATGTTTCTGTGCATTCTCGTTCTGTGCCTGATCATTTCTAGAATCCTTTTGTAGATGTCTAAGTCCATAGTTAATGAGTCTATGGTTAAATTTTGAGAGCCTAATTATAAACAGGCTATGAGAATTATGAGTAGGAACATTCATATGTGAAGAAGTGTTCACTGGTTCCTGAAATAGGTGCAAAATTTGATGTTAATGTTTTGGTCAGTTCTCCTTCCACAATGTAAAGTTTTGAGCAAGCAAGCACTCAATCTTTAAGTTGGAAGGTAAGCTACCTATGGCTAAAAGCATTTGTATAAACGGGTTCTAGATTGAGAGAACCAAGTGTTAGAAGTTACAGGTGTCTAAGTCGACTTTTCAGAAGAGCACTTTTAGACATAGGTAACTTGTTGAGATCATTTCTCAAGATCTACGAAATCTTTTGGAGTGATTCAACTTGGAGAAGGTGTGCAAACTATAGATGACACCATGTGCAAAGTTTTATAAAAAAATTTACACAATTGATAAGTTAATGAGAGAGATATGTGCAGTAGACTTTTTGTGTAGTCATCTCCTTCATAGATTTTTCAAAATCTTTATAATTGATCATTGATCTTCTAAAATTGGTGAAGGTTTGAGTTACTTTTGTTATGGAGGTGCTCTAACTACAAGAGTAGCTTGTTCTTTTGGAGATTAACATTCTCCATCACTATCCAGTTTTTTTTTGTGTGTTTATTCAGAGAATCTCGAATAAAACAAACATATTCGCTATTTTTTAATTATTCGATAGAATAAATGCAACCAAGGTTATATATAGTGGAGTCACGGATTCACTATGCAGAGGTTTACATATCAATACTTGTAGCTTAATCAGTTTTTTTGTTTGACGATGGTCATTTCTCATTTTGCAAAGGAAACTCTCGCAAAAATTTTCAAGGTTTCTGGTTTTCAACTATACAGTGGTCATTTTTACTCCTTGAAACACATATTGGTGTGAGCACATACATTCTCACATAATCCTTTTGGTTGGTCAATGTTGTTTAGTAATTCATATTTGTGGGGAGACTACACAAAAGGAAGCAAAGTTTTCTTAATTTATCCTTAATTTGTATCATAGAAATGACACTTGTTAGCTGTTACTAAAAAACCTATGGCTTGTATTTAGCATGGCCATTTTGGTGAAATACCTTGTAGTGGAATGGAAAATCTTTCTTATTCTGGCTACATATCTATGTTATCTTTCTTTGATTTTTCATTTTATGAGTACTATCAATATGCTATGCCAACTAGGAATATGCATAAGACACACATTGGCTGTCCAATTCAATCATTAGATCTTGTTCATACAGATGTGTGTGGTCCTATTGCCCAGAAGATTATTTAGGTGATTCTCTTCACTTTATCACTTTCATTGATGATGCTACTAGAAAAGTTTGGGTATATCCTATCAAATTGAAGGATGGGGTATTACCTACTTTCGAAAAACTGTTTGCTTTAGTTGAGACTAGAAAATGAACTAAGATCAAGGCTTTACATTCATGTAATGGGGGTGAGTATAAATTACATGAATTTAACATTTTTTGTCAGTATAGAGGAATTCTTAGAGAGTTTATAGCTCCTTATACCCTAATACTAAATGCTAAAGTTGAAAGAATGAATAAAACTATTCACAAAAGAGTAATTTCTATGCTGCATCATGCAAACCTTTCACAAGGCTTTTGGGCATAAGCACTATTGATTGTAGTTCATGTGATTAACCTTTCACCAAGTATTGCCAAAGCTCTAAAAGTGGCACAACAATTATGGATAAGGAATCCACCATATTATGATCATCTTCCAATTTTTGGGTGTGAAGGGTATGTTCATATACCCAAGATATTTAGACAAAAGCTGGACCATAAGTCAAAAGAATGCATTTTTCTTGGATTTTGGTTGAGAAGGCCAATTCAGATATTGCTTATGGGATTTCCAAACAAGTTTAGTGATTAAAAGTAGTGATGCCATTTTCAATGAGCCTAAGATGCATAAAAAACCAATTAAGGAGGTTGAAGTGAGAAGAGTGCTGTTTGAGGATAATAGTCGTCTAGTTATCATGCATAAAAATACTATACGTAGGGATAATTAGGAGAATGTCCAATAAAATTAGTCTACAAATGTTCTTCTTTAGCAACCATTGAGATGTTCTACATGTTTTTCACATCCACCTAACAGATATGTCCAAATTTAGGACTTTTTATGCTAACAAATGCTGGTGAGCCTTCTTGCTACAAAGAGGCTATGCAAATAGAGGATCATGTCATGTGGGAGTGTGCCATGGGAAGTGAATTGGATTCCATTTACAAGAATGGTACCCGGGATTTAGTACCTTTGCCAAAGGGCATGATAAACTTACTATGTAAATGGGTGTATAAGCTCAAATTCACATCAGATAGTGCTTCTCCAAAGTATAAAGCACAACTTGTTGCAAAGGATTTTACACAACAACATGGTGTTTATTTCAAGGAAATTTTCTCTTCCATAGTCACGTTTACTACACTAGGAATGTTGCTTGGATTCATTGCAGTGTAGGACATAGAGCTAGTCCGAATGGATGTGAAAAGTGCTTTCTTACATGAGATCTTATAAATGAGATCTATATGGAACAACCTGAGGGTTATGTAGTTCCTGGCAAAGAAATTCTACTTTGCAAGCTGCGGAAGAGATCATATGGACTTAAACAGTCTCCTAGACAATGTTACCAAACTTTTCTATGCTTTTTGGAAGTTGCAAAGGTATTCTTGAAGCAATGAGGATCATTCTCTCTATACAAAGAGATGCTTATATGGTAGTTTGATATGTTTGTTACTTTATGTCGATATGTTTATTGTTGGGAAGTCCTCTTATGACTTGTCACTTCTCAAAAACAAATTAAGTGAGACATTTAATATGAAGGATTTGGGGGATTCCAAACATATGCTTGGCATGAAAATTACTTGTGATAGGAGTAAAAGATGCATATTGTTGTCCTTAAGTGAGTACATATCCAAAGTACTTCATAGGTTCAATATAAAGGGTTGCAAGGCAATGATTACACCTTTATCCATGGACGTGAAATTGAGCAAGGATGATTGCCCCAAATCAAATGAGGAAAAAAAATTCATGGCCAAAAGTTTTTTATCAATCTGCTCTTGGTTCTCTCATTTATGCTATATTAGCTACGAGACTAGACATTGATGGAGAGTGTTAATCTCCAAAAGAACAAGCTACTCTTAAATTTAGAACACCTCTATATCAAGATTAACTCCAAACCTTCACCAATTTAGAGGATCAATGACCAATTATCAAAATTTTGACCAAACTGTGAAGATGATGACTCTACAGAAAGTCTGCTGCACATAACTCTCTCATTGAATTATCAAATGTGTAAAGTTTTTGACAAAACTTTGCACAAGGTATCACCTATAGTTTGCGCACCTCCTTAAAGTTAAATCATTCTAAAAGACTCAATAGAACTTGAGAAATGGACTTAACAAGTCACCTATGTCTAAAACTGTTCTTCTGAGAAGTCGATTCAGACACCTGTAACTTCTAACACTTGGTTCTCTTAATCTAGAACCCGTTTATGAAAATCCTTTTAGCTACAGGTAGCTTACCTTCCAACTTAAAGATTGAGTGTCTGCTTGCTCAAAACTTTACACTCTCGAAGGAGAATTGACCAAAACATTAACATTGAATTTTGCACCTGTTTCAGGAACCAGTGAATAATTCTTCACATATGAATGTTCCTACTCATAATTCTCATAGCCTGTTTACAATTAGACTCTCAAACTTTAACCATAGACTCATTAACTATGGACTTAGACATCTACAAAAGGATTCATGAAATGATCAAGCACAGAAGGAGAATACATAGAAAAATCGGGCGCAACATTTTTCATTTCTGAGAAATTCTTACATCTAAGTAATGAGAGAGATTCTACTCACTTCTAAAAGTCTAATGACATCTAATTCTCCTCAAATCTTGTTCCCACATAATCTCTCTACTTTGCCCCAAAATTTTCTTTGTATATATAGGCAAATTTTTACAATCTCATGACCATACAAAAGTATATGATGAACTGAATCTAAAATAATGTACATATGTATACACATCTTTATCTCCTGGATATGCATTTCCTTCATGCTTCATGACTCGGTCTTTTCTTCAGTCCTTGAATTCAATTCTTCACCCAAAACTTCAATTTTTGATTGCCCTGCACCAACAACTCCCCCTTAATCATCAATTGAGGTTTTATCTATCTTCTTTATGCCTGCCATGTCTTTGAATCTTTGTAGCTTTGGTCCATCCAAGCTTTTGGTTAGCATATCAGCTATCTGATCTTTTGTTGAAGTATGTATGACTTCAATCTCTTTATCCATCACCTTCTCTCTTAGAAAGTGATACTGAATCTCAATGTGTTTAGTCCTGGCATGAAACACAGGGTTATCAGTTAAATACAATGAACTCATGTTATCTCCATGAATAATGGGTGTACTCTGAATGATGTCAAAACTCTTCATCAGAGTCTTAAGCCATATCATTTCCTTTGCAGCTTCAACCATACCTTTGTACTCTGCTTTTGTAGATGACAAAGCAATTGTGTGTTGCTTCTTTAAACACCAAGAAATTAACTTATCTCCCACATAACACAAGTATCCATAAGTTGATATCCTATCATCAGGATTACCTGCCCAATCTGCATCACTATATATCTTGATGTTTGTATCTAATGTAAAACCATAATACAAACCCTCTTTGAGTGTACCCTTAATGTACCTCAACACTCTTTGTCCTTCAATCCAATGTTCTTCCTAGGACAATGCATGAATTGAGACAAAATTCCAACTGCATATGACAAGTCAGGTCTAGTTAAAGTAGCATAAATCAAACTACCAACCAAACTTTGATATAACTTCATATCTTTGAACTCTTCTCCTCCATATTTGCTTAACTTGTGATTCACCTCCATTGGAGTAGGTGCTACCCTGCAATAATCCATTTTAAACTTGATCAACAAGTTCTTCAAATACCTTTCTTGAGTTACATACACTCCATGTTGAGTGTATGAGATCTCCATGCCCAAGAAATATGACAAGTCTCCCAAATCACTGATCTTGAATTCTTTCTCCATTTGCTTCTTTAGGCTTTGAATGCCTTTCTCATCTGTACCTGTAAGAATTATATCATCAACATATATGCACATGTAAATGAATCCATCATCACTTGCTTTAACAAGCAAGCTACTATCTGCCTTTGATACTTGAAATCCAAGTTCTTTCAAGAACTTCACAAGTCTATAATTCCATGCCCTTGGAGCCTGCTTCAAACCATACAAAGCTCTCTTGAGCTTATATACACACTCGGGATACCTTTCATCTCTGAATCCTTGGGGTTGCTCCATGAAAACATCATCTCTTTGTCTTGTAGACCCATTTGCATCCAATGATCTTCTGGCTATTTGGTTTAGGAACCAACTCCCATGTCTGATTCTCCATCAATGCATCATACTCCTCCTGCATAGCTTTCTCCCAATTCTCCTTACCTTTTGCCTCTTCATATGTAGAAGGGTCTTCATCTTCCTTTATCATATAAGCATAATCTTTGGTAGCCAAAAAAGAAGTGTCATAGCTATACATTGTAGGTTGCCATTTGTGTCTTGTTGACCTTCTGAGTTCTCCACTGCTTGAAGTTTCTGGTTCATCACACCCTGGATCAAACCTTTGAACTTCTTCAACTTCAAACTGCACTTCATTGTTCTCCTTTTCATCAAATATCTGAACCTTTAATGTACCTTTCTTTTGATTCACAATTTCTTCATCACCTGCATAAATATTGATTGTACCTGCATACCAAGTACGTTGCTCATCAAACGTAACATCCTTAGACACAAGGAATTGTTTTGTGGATGGACTCCACAACCTATAACCCATCTGTTTATCATCATAACCAATGAATACATACTTCTCAGCTTTAGGTTCCAATTTATGCCTCAATTGTAATGGCACATATGCATATGCCAAACATCCAAATACTTTGCAATGATCTAGAGTAGGTCTCTTACCCCACCATGCCTCATATGGTGTCATACCCTACAAAGCTTTACATGGTAACCTATTGACCAAATAAGTAGCTGTGTTTACAGCCTCAGCCCACAAATAATTAGGGCAAATTTTCTCCTTCATCATTGACCTTGCATACTCAACAAGAGTTCTATTTCTTCTCTCTGCTACACCATTTTGTTGAGGAGAGTACCTGCAAGTAATTTCCCTTTTTATACCTGCATTCCACAAGTAATCACTGAACTCATTAGAGAAATACTTTCCCCCTCCATCTAACCCTAGTCTCTTCAATTTATGACCTGTAATTTTCTCTACATACACATGATAATGTTTGAATGTATTGAATACTTCTGACTTATCTTTGATCACATAGATAGTGATCCATCTGGTAGCATCATCAACATAAATCACATAATACCTTGAACCATTGATACTAAAATCTTTTGATGGTCCCCACACATCTGTGTGTACCAACTCAAGCTTTTCTGAATACATAAAACCATGCTTGGAATAAGATTGCTTATGAGCCTTACCTATTGACATGCCTCACATCTGTATGTCATATGTTGACCTGAAATATTAGACAATCCAACCACTGAACCATTATTAACCATATCTTTGATACCTCTTCCATTCAAATGTCCAAGCCTCTTGTGCCAAAGATCTAACTCAGAGATCTTATGTCCTCCATAAGTGAACAAGGCATGACCAACATTACCTTGGATCTTCAATGTGAACAATCTTCCTTCTTTCTTCCCTGAAACAATCTGTCTATACCCATTGCTAGGGTCTTCCACAAACACTCCTTCATTAGTGAACCTAACTTCATAACCTTTTTCAACAATTTGTCCTACACTTATCAGATTCTTAGGAATTGTAGGAACATACAAAACCTTACTCAAGAGAGTACTTCCATCCTTGACCTTTACTGATCCAATTGACTTCACATTGTGCTTTGTATTGTCACCTGTTTGAACTACATGATTAGTTACCTTATTCTCCAAATCAGTCATCAAAGCTATGTTTCCACTCACGTGATTGCTACACCCTGAGTTAATGTAGAAGACTCTTTGGTCTTCACTTTGCCTTTCACAAGTTGCATTCATTATCAATGTTGAATCCTCCCTCTGATCTGAAGCATAATTGTAGTAGGTATTGTTGTATTGTTGACTTTGGAATCCTCTACCTGCATTTCTTCCAAAGTAACCTCTACTACCTCTAATTCTGAAATTACCTCTTTGATTTCTGCCACCTCTTCCTCTTGAATTAAAATTCTCATTATATCCACCATTACTCTAAGTATTATGCCAACAATCATTAGCTAAGTGATTTGTCTTACCACAAATCGAGCAAGCTTTGACTCCATCTTTATTACTCCTGCCTCTTCCTCTACCTTTGCCACCTCCTCTTCCTCTTAGGAAGTTAGCTTGGCTAGTTGCACCTTCATCCTCATTTGCTTGTTGCTTTCCTTTGCTATTTTTCTTCTTATCCTTTGAATACATTGCATGACCTGTACTCTTATCACCTTCACCTTTGACATCCTACTCAAAGGTTAACATATGTCCTAGCAATTGATTTAAGTGAGGAGTAAAATGATCAAGTGATAGTTCAGTAGACAAAATGAATGGCTTCCATTTGTCATCACCTCTCAAACCTGTGAGGATTTGCCTTAACAATTTATCCTCCTCAATGTCTTCATCAACTGCTCCTAATGCATCTGCAATATCCTTCATCCTTGTTACATAATCTGAGATGGATTGAGAGGCCTTCTTCTTGAAAGTGGTAAATTCTGCCCACAAGGATGCCTTCCTTGACTTTGTGGTGTTTTGAAAATGCTCCTACAAAGTATTCCATATATCACTTGCACTTTCAAGACCTCTAATGTGAGGTAGCAAGTAATCATTGACTACCATCTAGATAATGCTCCTAGCTTGAGCATCTTTCTTCATCCAATTCTTCAATTCTGATAATTCCTCCCTAGTTGGAATAGTAGGATCTCTGATTTGAGGCTTTTCTTCTTCACCTGTAATATAAGCTATCAAGTCTTTGCTCATAAGATGAGCTTCCATCCTCATTGACCATGCTGGGTAGTTCTCTGTATCCAACTTCTCTATTTGAAGAGAATCTCCCATCGTTTTTTCACCTGTATATTGAAAACTTCTAACTTTATGAGTAATAGATGTACCTTTACTTTGAATAATGTTCCTTTTGTCTTCCTTGGTGTCGTATGACCTTCTTCTCAAGCTTTTCCCTCAAGCTTTCACCTTTTGAACCTTTAGATGTTGAATTCTTTATGACTACAGCAGTCGAGATCCTCCTTTCTTCAATTCTGATGCTTCCTGCTCTGATACCAGTGATGGAGAGTGTTAATCTCCAAAATAACAAGCTACTCTTAAATTTAGAACACCTCTATATCAAGAGTAACTCCAATGTTCACCAATTTAGAGGATCAATGACGAATTATCAAAATTTTGACCAAACTGTGAAGATGATGACTCTATAGAAATTCTGCTGCACATAACTCTCTCATTGACTTATCAAATGTGTAAAGTTTTTGACAAAAATCTGCACAAGGTATTGCCTATAGTTTGTGCACCTCCTCGCAGCTAAATCATTCCAAAAGACTTAGTAGATCTTGAGAAATGGACTTAACAAGTCACCTATGTCTAAAACTGTTCTTTTGAGAAGTTGATTCAAACACCTATAACTTCTAACACTTGGTTCTCTTAATGGAGAAACCATTTATGAAAATGCTTTTAGCCACAGGTAGCTTACCTTCCAACTTAAAGATTGAGTGCTTTCTTGCTCAAAACTTTACACTGTGGAAGGAGAACTGACCAAAACATTAACATCGAATTTTGCACCTGTTTCAGGAACCAGTGAATACTTCTTCACATATGAATGTTCCTACTCGTAATTCTCACAGCCTATTTACAATTAGACTCTCAAACTTTAACCATAGAATCATTAACTATGGACTTAGACATCTACAAAAGGATTCATGAAATGATCAAGCACAGAAGGAGAATACACAGAAAAATCGGGCGCAACATTTTTCATTTCTGAGAAATTCTTACATCTAAGTAATGAGAGAGATTCTACTCACTTCTAAAAGTCTAATGACATCTAATTCTCTTCAAATGTTGTTCTCACATAATCTCTCTACTTTGCCCCGACATTTTCTTTGTATATATAGGAAAATTTTTACAATCTCATGACCATACAAAAGTATATGATGAACTGACTCTAAAATAATGTACATATGTATACACATCTTTATCTCCTGGATATGCATTTCCTTCATGCTTCATGACTTGGTCTTTTCTTCAGTCCTTGACTTCAATTCTTCACCCAAAACTTCAATTGTTGATTGCCTTGCAACAACAGACATTGCATTTTTAGTGGGAGTTATGAGACAATATATGTCTAATCTTGGCAAGAAGCATCACAAAGTGGTCAAGATGATTCTAAGATATCTGAGTGGCACTAAGCATGTGTCTATGCTTGGGTAGAGGGAAGGCATCTGTTATTTGTTACATCAATTTTGATTATGCTAGTTGTGTAGAAAATCCAAATTCTACATCATGGTATATTTTTCATTTTGCTAGAGGTGATTTCTCTTGGAGATCCCATCTTCAAGAATGTACAACTAATTCCACTACAGAAATAGAGTATGTTGCAGCAAGTGAGGCATGTAAGGAAGCATTTTGTCTTTCTCATCTTACATGTGATATCAGTCTACCTCAACATGTACCTTGTTTGCACAATGATGGTCATAGTGCCATTGCTTTGGCTAAGAATCTAGTCTATCATGCAAATAACAAGCACATTGAGATGAGGTATCACCTCATTAGAGACTACTTAGCCACTGAGCACATTATTCTTGAGAAAGTTCATACTCGAGATAATGTCATAGATGATTTGGATAAAACTCTATCACATGATAGCTTTCAACACTGTTGTCACTTGATGAAGGCTACTTGATTGATCTTACATAGTTACTTGTATATTGTGTAACATGCCCATCATGTGGGAGGTATAGTTTCTATACTTACACTCATATAATCTTTATCATTCTTTATTTTTCTCCCATAGTCACTTTGGCCATATTGGCCTTTTGTGGGAGATTGTTATCATTAATGTCCATATGAAAGGTCAAACGGTTATCACACATTTTTGTATATGTTCTTTAATAAAAGATATAGTGCCTCGGTCAGATACAAATTTCAAGTTTGACCACATTTGTAACACCTAAGAAATCTATGTCTGTGCTTAAGAAATCTATGTTTTGCTCTCTATGTAGTGCTTTTTCAACATATTCCATGGACCCTGTGTGAGGTACTATGTGCGACATCTCAAGCTCAATTTTCTACTATGAGGGTATCATCCTAGATCTCTCCATAAGGAGAGTCTATTCTGGTGCATGAACATTCCATCACTTCAATGTCCTAGAGAACTTGAGTTACAACTTAACCAAGCCCTAGGCATACCCCCAAGCCCATGATCAAAATGATAAGAAGAATGTTTTTATCTCTATGGTAGGATATATATCTTATTAAAAGTGAATAGAGAGGAATCTACTATAAGTAGAACTCACTTGTTCCCAAACACTCGATGATCCCTACCAAGATGAGTCAAAAACACCATAATCAAATGATGAGGTGCAATAAAAAGATATCCGTGCCCAATGTAGTGTTTTCATGATGTAATATCTTGTGCACTAACATATGAAGTTAGTGGATGCAAAACATCTTGAATGAGATTGCTATACCAATCCATCAATGAACATGACGAGTATATGGACTTAGAAAAATGGTGGGTTTTGCTTTTAATCCTTTGAGAGCTTACTTCAAATTCGCTTGAATTTGATTTGGAAAATAAATCATACCTCTCCTTGACCCAAACATCTAACTTAGATGTTTATAACTTACTCCACTTCTAAACAATGTTTACTCTACATATTATCTGATTAATGGACTAATTTGTCCAATCAAGCTTAAAAACTATATGTAGACTATAGGTTGAAGTATTTCATATACTTTTAGTGAAATTTTACTTCAAATATATCAAAAAAATTCTAAATTTATTTTGTCTGATTGAGGAGACTTTTCTCAAAGACTTAAAGGTTTGATTTCTTTCAAATTGTCAAATCTTTGAGCAATTCCTAAATCGTGCTCTTTAAGACTGTTTTGAACTTTTTAAGAGAACTAAGTAATTTAACTTTATCCATTGCAATTTTGCTACAAGAACTTTGTACAAAGCAAACCCATATGAATATTTTATTCAATATCCAAAAGGTCAAATCTTTCAAAAGAAAAGGTTTGCACAAGACATATGCATATAATGTTTATTTCAGTCAACTATTCCAATCACCTGATGCTAACTTTGTAAAAAATAAGCTAGATACTCTATCTGAGTCAAGTCCAAAGGTTTGAGAAGCAATAAGGAAGAACCAAACCCTATGCAACTAGTTCAATCTTCTAAGACACTTAGACTTATTTGAGTCAAATCAAGAAGACTCAAAACTTTAACACATCAAAGATAGTCTCAAGTCAAGGTTTTAAAGCATTTTATCTATCTTTAATAGAATTAAACTAGATTCTCAAAAATATTTTTGAAGTGAAGATTAAAACATTAACCAACTACTTAACATTCTTACAGTTATCCAATCCTCAAGTAGCATTCATTTGAAGCATTTCCCTATACTTGGGCACTTTTTAGTATAGTGTTGGGTAGAGGTTTTTTCTCCATGTAAAAATTTAGACATGGTATAATTCTTGCTTCACTAATTCTCATATTGTTGATCATCGATCTATAGAAAGCTCTTATAACCATTTCCTTTCTTGGTGCATCTATCTCCTTCTTTTCTCTTGTGTGTAATTATGTTTGTGATTCCTCACTCTCTAACACACCCCAACAATATTATCAAAACAAATCTATCTCCTTCTCAGTTTGCAAATTTTTGCATCCATCTTCTTGCACACTTATAATAGTACAAATTGGTTTGGAGTATGGAAGTAAAAAATTTGGCACTTGGAGAACTATTCCACTAGGGGCATTATGGTTCTAGACCTCTTTCAAAGACATTCATGAAGTGAGAATTTCCATTGAAGCTAAAATTTGTGATATGCATTTCAATTTTTCTAAAGTTCATATATTTCTACTTTTGAGTTCTTTTGTGCAATGGAAAGCAACAATGACTTCGTTGGCATGCCTCAAACTAAAGACAATCTTGATGGGACCAATTATCTAATCTAGTCGTACAAGATAA
Source organism: Ceratopteris richardii (assembly GCA_020310875.1). Lineage (NCBI taxonomy): Eukaryota > Viridiplantae > Streptophyta > Polypodiopsida > Polypodiales > Pteridaceae > Ceratopteris > Ceratopteris richardii. The sequence continues at coordinate 40,497,249 of CM035440.1, forward strand.
AGCATGTTCGTGTTGCAAAGCAACTATGGGACATAGTGGCAAATGTAGACATGTGACCTGGTGGTTCTTCTACTACATAGCATGTTGTCATAGATCCAGGTTCTTCTTCAAGTATGGTCACTATACATTAAATAGGATGGAAAGGATGCTCAAGCTTGTGCTTTGAATGCCCTTTCTTGGAAGCATCATATTGATCTACACATTTGATCATGCAATACTTGAAGCTAAGCTTGGGATACATTTGCTTCTTTGTATGCTATGTATAAGGAAGCATGTGTTGCTTACTTGAGAAATCAAGTTGAGGATGTATGTTTGGCTCAAAATACTTAGTGGATGTATATGTTGCTTAATTGATAAATCACGTTAAGGATGTATATGTATGGTTGAAATTGGCAAACATTGATGAAATCATTGGAGATGCATCACTCATTTCTACATTACTCAAAGGATTGCCGAAAACTTGTCAAAAATTTTCTACAACACATTCTTAGGTTGCAAAAGGAAATCCATATATTTATACTGTTGATGAGGTTGTGTCCCTTCTTTGAAAGAAGAGAAATCAAGAGTGAATTGAAGTGGCTTGCTTGACGGAACACACACACTTACTATTACACAAAAGGGTAAAAGGAGATATGGTTAAGTTTTTTTTCTTGAAAACCAAAGCCTGAACCTTCCACTTCCAACTCTTCCTTTCTTGATGTTGATATGCAAATATTATCAAAAGACTAGACATACCATTGATGAATGTAGAAACCTTGCCAAACATAATGAAAAGAAGAAAAAGAATTGATATGTCTATTGTTGAGAATACATCTAATGCAAAAAATTATGAAGATAATGTTGCTAAAGATGTTTGGGAATGTGTTGTTACATGTCATTATGATTGTTCATCATATTCTACATGCATTATAGTGAATGAGATTGATTTATATTTGTTTTTTGATAGTGGTGCTTCAAAGCACATCACTTCATATGAAATAGTTTTCTCATCTTTGAAAGATGTTCCCAAGGTGGGAAATGTATGTGAAAAAAATTCTTCTCATCCTATGATTTAATTTGGAGAAATTTAGTTTACAACTTCATATGGAGGTATTGTTACTCACAACAATGCATTGTATGTACCCGATAGCAAGAAAAACTTGATTTCAATTCCCACTATTGCTAGTGTGGGACTTCATGTAAACTTTGTTCATACCAAATGAATGGTTCATGATTTCAAAAATAATGATGTTATTGTAATGTCTATGACATTATGAGATAGTTTGTATTGATTGCTTGGATACATATAAGATTGTTTTCTTGAATTTCTTTCTTACTTCTTCTATGGTTGAAATGGATTTATGGCATGATCATTTTGGTAATTTTAACTTCAATAGTTTTCTTTACTTGCAAAAGAAGGATACCGGTATTGGTTTTCCATGACTTGGGTCCATTGAAAAGCAAGCTTGAGAAGGTTGTGTACTTGGAAAATTTCATTGTGCATCTTTTTCCAAAGACGGTGCTAGAAATGCTACATGAAAATTGCAACTTGTTCATAGTGATGTATGTGGTCAAGACAACACTTAATCTTTTGGCAAGCATGTGTACTTTGTTACATTCATTGGTAATGCAACACACCATACTTATATGTATCCTATGAAACCAAAGAATGAGGTAGTCACTTGCTTTAAAATATTTTTACCTATGTCTAAAAATATTTGTGGAAATATCTTTTGACTCTTTGCATGGATTGTGGTGATGAATACGTGTTACATGAATTTAATCCTTTTCTATATGACACAGATATCATTGAACAATTGAGAATTCCACACAGTGAACAAAATGGTGTTGTAGAGCACAAGAGGGCACTTCTTGAAATAGTATGATGTATGGTTAAAGGAAAGCATTTTCCAAGTACATTTTAGATGGAATCGATCATGTGTATAAACTATGTATTAAATCATTGTCCTACAAAATCATTGAGATTCATTATGCCTTATGAGGCCTGGAATGAGAAGGATCCAATGGTTATCCATATGCACATATTTGGTTGTTTGGCATATGCTTTTGTGCCATCACAAGAACATCATAAACTTGATGCTAAGAGAAAGAAAATGTATATTTATTGGATATAGTAGTGAGAGCAAAGATTATCAATTGTACCATCCATTGATAGATAAAATTATTGTAAATTGAGATGTGGTATTTGCTAAAGAACCATTTTATCCTTTATTTGGAAAACATGCACTTCAAAGAAGTGAATTTCTTAGCCAAGTAGGGCTGAAAAGTTCCAATCAGATGATTGGAAAATCCCAAAATTTTCAAAAAGCATGACTAAAGCAATTCATCCAAAAATGGTTGAAAAATTCTAGCTAAACATGGCTAAAAGTTTCCAAAGTTTAAAGCAACACATGGCTGAAAATCAGCATTATATTGAGCCCACTTTTGATGCACAGTTTTGACGATTTATTACATGAGGAATGCATGTCTATCAAGCAGCACAATCCATGCCAAAATGGTTGCAAAGAACAATGCAAGATAGCAAGTTTCTTACTCCTTTACTTGGTAGAAATATCAAGCTCTTGCCATGCATCAAGTGACTTTATGAATGTATCTCTTATTGTAACTATATGTAATGAAGAACCACTCACTTTTGAAGATGCACATGATGATTCAAATTGGATGAGTGCAATGTAATTAGAATTGGATTCTATTCATAAAAAATGTACTTGGGAGTTATGAGAATTGCCAAAAGGTAAGACTGGCATTGGTACTAAGTGGATTTAAAAACTAAAAAAAAGTTGTATGGTAGCATTGATTGCTACAAATCTAGATTAATTGCAAAATGTTATATGCAAAAATATGGCATTGTCTATGAGGAGACTTTCTCACTTACTTCACACATGACTAACATTCATATTGTGATTGAATTGATTGCATATGGTGGTTGGAAATCACATTAATTGTTTAGAAAAATAGCTTTCTTCAATGGCAATATGCAAGAAGAGGTTTATGTGAAGCAAAATCTTGGATTTTCCATCAATGTTCAAGAGCATATGGTTTGCCCCTTGTATAAGGTTTTGTATGGGCTTAAGAAATATCCATGTGCATGGTATGGGAAAATACATAAGCACTTGATTGCTCTTGGATTTACATATAATCCAATTGAAAGCACACTTTATGTATGAAAAAATGGTTTTGATATTATAATTATTTGTCTTTTTGTTGATGACATTCTGTTGACTACATCATGCGATGAGAAAATTGGCATGGTTATGGCTGATTGCCTACATACTTTTGATGTCTCATATCTTGTACTTTTGGAGTATTATATTGGCATCCAATTTGTATCCATTAAGTGGAGAATTCTTGTGCATAAAACAAAGTATACTGAGAAACTACTTCCATATTTTGGTTTGAGGATTGTGAGTCCTTCTCAATACTAGTGGGAAAAAAATTTAGGTTCTCAATTGAGGATGAAAATGATGCATTTTATACTTATCTTTTTGAACAAAGTGTGTCATGTTTTATATATGCATGTAATACAGGGCTGGACATACACTATGCAGTTTTCAAGTTGAATAAATTTATGCATACTCCTAGAACTAAGCATCAACAAGTGATCAAACATGTTATAACTTATGGAATATGTTGAATAATGCATTGTTGGAGTGTTAATTTATTAATGTATTAATGTGTTTTTGGTGTTTTTGATATAACGACTCAAGGTTTGTGAGGGCATGAAAGCGTGAAAGGGCGGACATCAATAAATCCGATTTATAATTTAGTTTGTTAATAAATCCGTGTAGAAGGTTCTATTGTTAGAAATAGCTAGAAAAATAGTGGCTAGAATAAGGGTCATTGTAGACCACAATTTTTGATATTAAAAGAAAAGGCTTTCTACAAAAGTCACCAACTTTTAGTTTCATGCATGCTTTTCGAAGCCGCTCTCATGTAACCACTCTTTTCAACGTAATCAAAAATTCCTATAAATACATGAACTATGTGGACTATCAAAACAGAGTGCATGGGGGGAGATTGCACCCAATACTACGGTCTCATCTCTTGTCGTCTCTATCTTTTTGTGTGTTTTCTGCGTTTGCAACCTCTGTGTGCATGTGATCAAGATCCTGATAACTGTGGTATCAGAGCCTTGCACGTGTCACTACAGAGGGATCTATTTCTGTTCGTTTTGGTGAATTGATCTCTGTTTTGTTGTTATCTATTTGTGATTCGATTCTGATTCCAACTTCAACTCCAGCTCTGGTTTCCATTTCCGTTTCCATTTTCGTTTCCATTTTCGTTTCCATTTTCGTTTTCGATTTTAGTTTCGATTTTGATTTCTGTTTCTATTCCAGTTCCAGAACTACAACCTACGTTTACACCTACGTTTACACCTACGTTTTACACCTATGTTTACACCTACGTTTACACCTACGTTTACACCTACATTTACACCTACGTTTACACCTACATTTACACCTATGTTTACACCTACGTTTACTCCTTCGATTGTAAATGTATGTTTACACCTATGTTTACACCTACGTTTACACCTATGTTTACTCCAAGGCATCGACGAAGGCATAGAACTTAGGCATAACTTAAGGCATAACTAAGGCATTACTTTGGCATCTTTGACACCCAAGGCTCCCTTGGCGACCATTGGCAGCCGTTGGCTACGCGCGAACCAATTTTAATTTATGAGTGGCAATAAGGAGTTTTATATTCAACAAGGTGGGAGGATTTGAACCCACAACCTCACCCACACAAGGGAAGTGTTTTACCACTACACTATCTCTTTGTGTTGTCACTCTACTTCTCTTTTCTTATATTTAATATAGCTTTCATCTCTTTCTTACTTTTTCAATTCCCAAGAACAACCATTCCTTTTACATTTTAACTCAAACAAATTCAAAAATTGTTTTTACATATCTAATAAGAGGGTTTTGTCTCTACATCATCATGGACCCTATGAACAACATGGAGGATTTTGGCAAATCACCTCTACTCGAGGTAACACTCGAGCAACAACTGGAGCTCCTGGGACACGAATTATGAGGCGCTCAGAGCAAGATCCGACAACGGGAAGAAATACTTGAAAAGATGCAAACTGATGAAGACAACCTTATGAGGGTGGTCAAAGCTATTGTCTTTGCCCAGTTGGATGGTAGGCATTCCAAGATTGCCATTAAGAATTACCAGTTTTTACGGTTTGATGGCCGGAACCATGGCCCTTTAATCCTTTCATGGCTTTCACAGTTTGATGATTTTTATACTAATGAAACATATGCTGAAAGTGAAAAAGTCAAATTTGGGCCACTAACTATTTAGTAGGAAAAGCTCAACTCTAGTGGAATGTCCTACAGCACAGTACAGAGCATCCAACAATGTGGAAGGCTTTCCAAGATAAAGTGAAGGATTCTTTTCTTCCTCCTCAATACCATTTACATGTTTGACGTGCATGGATGACCTTCACATGGAAGGAGGGAGATACGGTTACTACCTACACAGAGCGGTTCTGGCAAAATTTACTATTGGTTTGAATGCTTGAAGATGTATCGGAGGATAGCTTGCAGCGGAAATACGAAGATGGTTTGGAGGTGGGAATCCAAGCTAAGCTTCACACCTTACGACCTACAACCCTCAACGAGGCTATATCTTTCACCTATGATGCAGAGAAAGAATTCCAGTCCATAACCAAGTCACTCTATCTACAACAACCACGTCAACGGCCACTTTTTGTTAAACCATATCTTCCCATGAAACGTACTTTTAACGCCCCACCTTACCCTAGTTTTCCTCGTCCACCGCAATCCAATTACTCAACTGCACCTGTTGCTTCATCTCTCCTACCAAACCATCTACCCTACAAACTTCAGTGATGGATGCCCAACAGAAGCGACCACGAATCACCTGCTCGAATTATGGTAAACCTGGACATATAAAAATGAAGTGCTGATTACGACCTCTTAAGATGAAACCCGCTACAACTGAATTACATAACATGGAGGCCCATAATGAAGAAATTCCTCCTCTTTGGATAGAGGAATCATTGGAGATGGACTTAAGTACCTTGGGTAACAATATCTCTCTTCCTTTTCTCTATTTTGCATGCAGGGTACTATAAACAACAAAATCGTTAAAATTTTACATGACGATGGTAGTTCACGTGACTTCATTTCACATTTATTAGTACAAGAACTTAACTTAAAAACATTTCCTTCTTTGTATAAAGTAAAAGTTGCATTTCAAGGGAAATTATTATAATGTAACACGAGAAGTGCAAGATGTTACGATTAGCATAGGCCCATATGTTGATTCACGAACATTTTTAATTGCACTTTCGCAATCTTACGATGTTATACTAGGTATGCCTTTTTGTCGTCATTATAACCCATGCATTGACTACCACACACATACTTTTAACTTTGAATTTAAAGGCCAAATCATTACTTTGTCTGTAGGACATGATTTCCTACCATTTCCATTGATTAATCATACTCAAGTAAAACATGCATTTAGGAAAGGATTCAATTCGCGCATTGATTTTGTCAATGTCATCAATGATTATACTCATACACTTCCTCATGCACATAAACCTCTCATTACTACTTATAAGGATTGTTTTATGTTTGAGTATCCCTCTGAACTACCACCATCTCGAGGATCCTTTGACCCATAGCATAGACTTATTCCCTCGTAGTTCTCCTCCTCATAAAGCACCTTATAGACATGGCCCACTACACCAAAAGGAAATAGAAAACCAAGTAAAAGACCTACTACAGAAAGGACTTCTAAGGCCTAGTTCTTCCCCATTGGGAGCACCAATTCTTTAGTAGAGAAGAAGAATAAAACTTATCAAGTGTGCATTGATTATAGAGCCCTTAACAAGATCACAATAAAGAATAGATACCCTATTCCTTGAATAGATGATCTTTTAGATAAATTATGGGGAGCTCATGCCTTTAGTAAAATTGATCTAAAATCAGGATCCCATCAGATTTGTATGATGCAAAGTGATATTTTTAAGACCACATTTAGAACTCAAACATGTCATTATGAATTTATGGTAATGCCCTTTGGACTTAGTATTGCCCCAACTACATTTGCACGAATGATGAACAAAATTTTTCTTGATTACCAAGCTTTTGTTCTTGTATTTTTTGATGATATACTTGTTTACAGTAAGAATGATAGTGAGCATGAGAAACTTCCCATTCCGAACGAACCATGAGAATAGATTTCTATGGATTTTATCACAGGTCTTCCCATCAATTCATCACATAATTATATGATTTGGACAATAGTTGATAGGTTTAGTAAATATGCATATTTCATTCCATGTAGGAAAACTTTGTCTACACCTCAGGCTACAAAATTATTCATTAAAGGCATTTTCCCACATCATGGATTTCCTAAAGTACTGTTATTTGATCGTGATGTTAGATTTTGTAATCATTTTTGGGTTGCCTTATTTCAATATTTTGGTTCTAAAATAGATTTTAGCTCTGCATTTCATCCCAAAAGTAATGAACAAAGTGAAGCTACAAATAGTACTATTCTTGATTTATTGCATTGTTATTCATAAGATAGTCCCACTAACCAGAATGAAAAGTTGCCATTGCTTCAATTTGCTTACAATAACACCAACACACACCACTACTGGTCGTGCACCTTTTGAAATTGTTTATGGTAAAAAGCTTCCCACTCCCATGTTACTCACCCAAACTGACATTCCGATGGCTGATTCTATTGCTCAACATCACATTTCTATGCTTCACAATGTTCATGAGCACATTAGGAAAAGCCAAGAGTGCTACACACATAATATCAATACAAAATGATCAGCTAAGGAATTCAAGGAAAATGATATTGTATGGTTGTGTATCATTAAAAGAAATCTCAAAAATATTTTGCAGCATCCTAAAATTAAACTTGTACCACGTTATTATGGACCATTTTGCATTATAGAAAAAATTAATGATAATTCATTTAGATTAGATATACCATCTCATTGGAATATACATAACTCTTTTCATATTAGTTTACTTAAACCATGTAAAGGAACTTTACCACTCACTCCACTTCTTGATGACCCTCCTTTGATTGAAGAACAATCTGAAATCTTGGTTCCTAAGAAAATAATTGATCATGATGTCACTACTACATGCACAAGTACTCAATACCATCGATATTTGGTTAAATACAAAAATCACTCTATTGAAGAATGTCAATGAATACATAAAACACAATTAACACCTCATTATGACCACTTAATTTCTACATATCATACACAAACACATTAATGTAATTCCTCCATGAAAATTTCCATGCATGTTTTTTTTAACATGGAACATGCTTATTTTCATTCAGTGATGGAACATGTGACTGGACATCCATGTTTATTTTACTTTATCAACTAAGATCAGTTGCTTTTTCAACTAAGGGGCATGTTATAACTTATGGAATATGTTGAATAATGCATTACTGGAGTGTTAACTTATTAATGTATTAATGTGTTTTTCGTGTTTTTGATATAGCAGCTGAAGGTTTATGAGGGTGTGAAAGCATGAAAGGGTGGACATCAATAATCCGACTTTAGGGCTAACATCAATAAATCCAATTTATAATTTAGTTTGTAAATAAATCTGCATAGAAGGTTCTATTGTTAGAAATAGTTAAAAAAATAGTGGTTAGAATAAGGGTCATTGTAGACCGCAATTTTTTATATTAAAAGAAAAGACTTTCTACGAAAGTGACCAACTTTTAGTTTCACGCATGCTTTTTGAAGCCGCTCTCATGTAACCACTCTTTTCGACGTAATAAAAAATTCCTATAAATACATGCACTCTGTGGACTGTCGAAACAGAGTGCATGGGGGGAGATTGCACCCAATACTGCGTTCAGTCTCGTCTCTTGGCATCTCTATTTTTTTGTGTGTTTTCTGATTTGCAACCTCTATGTGTGTGTGAGCAAGATCTTGATAAGAAAACATGTGTTTAGATATCTCAAAGGAAATTTGAGTTTGGGTCTCTTTTATGATAGAGATGAATAGTGATGGGGCTGGTTGTTATGATACATGAGTGTTCTCTAGTCATAATTGCTTTTTCCTTGGAGGATCATGTATGCCACATTGAGTTGCAAAGTTGAGTACATGGTACTATTCACAACTACATGGGAATGTATATGGTTGGGATGCCTGTTGATGGATCTATACATTGCGAGTGATGCACATATGCATATTTTCACTCATATATAGAGCGCATTGAAGTTTGCAAGAATTTTGACATTTCATGTGTACACGAAGCACATTGAAGTTCATTATCATTATGTCAGAGAGTGCCTTGATGCTAGAAATATTGATTTGGTATATTGGATTATGCAACATAATGTGATAGAAATATTCACATGTACATTTTGACATCATTTGATTTAGAGGGGCTTGTTACACTTATGTGTCCCTCGAGTATCATTGATGTTAATCATTTCCCTATAAATGAATACTTTGAACTCTTTTGTTGATTAGAGGTCTTTTCCCCATGTAACCACATATACATGATAAATGCATATGTGGTGGTACATAGTACTTAGGAATTCACTTAAATCTCTCACTTCACTCATTCTTGTATTGCTCATAATTAATCTATACACATCTCCTCCAACCATCAACTGTCTTGGTGTGTTGTTATTCTTCTTTGCTCTTCTATGTACTTCTATTCATGCTTCTTCATTCTATCATGCACACAAAAAGGATCAATATCAACCCACCAAGATTTATTGATGAAAATTCACATTTACTCAACAAATTAATGCTTGAGTTATGAATTAGTTAATGTTTCTTTTACTCAATCTCTTGAGAATTCTTATTTGGAATGCAATTCTAATGCATAGCTTTGATTCAAAAGGTTGATTTCACCGAGTTTCAAAATCAACTTGGTGCTTCTAACTAATGTAGTCTAATGTTTTCAAAAGTACAAAATTTATTTATGATACAAATATTTTACTTTGAAGTTTTCGTAATTCAAGTAAGAAAATGTTATCCAAGCATGAATTTCAAATAAAGATCTTTCAAAGTTATATACTTCGTGATCTTCTAAAGTACTTGTTGATTCATTCTTCAATTGAGTTTTTTTGGGGTCATGTCATTGAAAATCTTCAATTTGCAATTTACATTTCAATTTTCAATCCCCTTGGGGATTCAATCACACTTCAAAATTCATTCGAAGATTAAAAAATACCTACCATCCCAAGTTCCAATGTCCCATAGCATCTTTCCTATCTCAATGGGAGTATCAAAAATAGTGTTCATACCACATAATTTATATTCAACATTGACAATGGATGATATTTATTTTAAAGTCCATATACATCACTATGGAGTATCTTTTACTCATATATTCAAAAGACTTTCAAACCAAATAATTACCTCTACCTTTCATCTGTAGTTGGTTTCAAATGCTTCTACCACAAGATCATTCAATGACGTTATGCTTGAACTATATTAAAAAACCTTTTGATGGAATAAACATCTATCATTATTTTCTAAATTCTTCAAAATAAAATTAATATAGTTCCAATTGACTTGAATTTCCTATATTCAAAATCATTGGTTCTTACTCAACCAATTTTAAGTGGTAAGATATTATTCTTTTCTTTAGATTCCTTTCCTACTAAAGATTTACCACCATAGGGCTTTGTAAGAATTTCTCTATAAAGATTTACTACCATAAGTCTAAGCATCTATTAATTCTTTTGGATTTCAGCTTTTATGAAATCCCATTAAGGATAGGTAAGAAGATTTATGCTATAGAGACTCTTGGAATGTATATTCTTGGATCCTCATATTTAGTTGCTTTTTAGTAAACAAGAAATAATTTATCTAACTTAAATTTTACACTAGTTATTTCATACCTAAGTATTATGTTGGGAGGGAATCTTCTAGTTACTTGAGTTGTAAAGATATAGTGAGCATGAATTTGCGACTATCTATCTTTACTTCTTCCCTAGTGTCATGCGTTAACTTTAAATATAAGCTAACTACTTAGAAAGATACATTCACTTATATACTTTCCCTTAATTAGCAAATAATAGTGTCTTTTATTCATGAAAGTGCATATGATTGCATGCAAATGAATGTTCTTGCAAGCCCAATTGATCTAAACATTCATTTGCTTCAAGCATGTTTGACATGTATGCACTTCATTCACTTGATTTTATGCGCAAACATAATAATATTGCTTCCATTTTCATGTCAACATTAATGCACATGGTTATTGTATTTCTAAATCTTTCCTAATTAAAACGAATCTTAGCATGTGCATAAAATAAACCCTTTAACTTTAAATCTTAACCTCTTCCGATATGGTTTGAAGAACTAGGGGAATTAAAACCACCTACCAACTTTGTGTCTCTATATATAGCTCTCTCCTAGAAACTTATCACTCTCGTAGGTTAATACTACCCATCCCAATCTCAACCATATAAGTACATGTGCTCAAAGTGTCTTACTTAACTAGAGTAGGAGCGTCTAGAATCTTAGGTTTGGTTTTAAGTAAACTTTACTCAACTCTTCTTAGTCCTTCTAAGACCTGAATCGAAGACCTCCCTTTAGAGCCTTGAAAAACTTAACCATTAAGACACACCACTTTATTTGTTTTAAGAGCACAAAAACGTAAGATTAAGTCCGATTTCAAGACTTTGAGGTAACATTAAGCGAGCCAAACAATGTATGATTTTAGATCCTTCTTAACCAACCAAACACCCATGTAACATCCTTACTTTATGATATACCCATGGATTTTTTCATAGTTTTACACTCAACCTTTCCAATTTTCGAACCTTTATCACACGCATCAACAAACCTAAGTGCTTAACCATATCCATGGAATAACTTGGTTGAGAAGCAAATATGTGCATATTCATTCATCCTTACTTCATGCCTATGGAGAAACCTCAAATTTTTTTTACCTATTGTAAATGGTTATAAAGACCTATGTCAAGAATTAAGGTAATTCTAAAAGGATATAAAGCCTAGAGACATACTTAAATTTAAAATTCAGATAAGTAGTGAAAAATTTGATTGAAATCTTTGGTAGAGTCATCAACACTTATCGACTAGAATCATTGAAAACAACTTATAAATACATAAGTGAAGAAGTTGGGGAAAAACAATAAGCTCTAATGAATTTCTAGAGTGTCCATTGTACATATACCATACTCATTGGAGTTCTCAAAAACCTCAAAACATTTTACTCTACATATTAATACACTTGAAGTTTCATCATCATCTTGAGCTATTCTGCATTGTTGTTTGTCTATTGTTAAGAATTGATGACTTGTCAAAGTCATTGAAGTGAACATATGCTCTTGTTATCTCATCCAATTCTTCAAGCAAAAATTTAATACCTTTTTGAACTTGTGCATGGAAGGATCTGATCATTGGAGCGCTACACGTAGAAATATGAATCAATATCTGTGATTGTTTATATGCATTGTTTTTTTCCTAAAATATCAAGCTCAAAGTTGTGAGTACTTCAGTATATTGATCAATCTCTAGTCACTATAAATTCATGATATAATTTGGAAGATTCACTTACCTTCCTATTAGAAGCTATGCAAAAGGACTTTGCTGAATTCATAGCAAGTTAAGAGCAATAAACATTTTTTTGAGTTCCTTCTTCCATGAATATAAGATTTTGTCTTCATAATCACAATAAAATTAGTCTGTATTGACTCACACATTTGAGATCAATGTTCCTAAGTGTTATGTTCATATGTATATATCATTTCCAAGCTTAAGAATTCTACTAGTGTGTCCAATCAAGAAATAGGCAGGTCTAGAGTAGCTTTTTGTAAAGACCCTCTCATTTATGTACTTTATGATGACGTCCTCACTTTAGGTACGTATCTATCAAGTAAGCTAACATGATATACAAGACACACATTTCAATGTTTATGCAACTCCAACAAATAAGCAAGAGATCCAATGTTTTTGAAAACTTTAAAGGTCATGTATATCATGGCAGCAAGTTAGATCATTACAACAAGTTAGATCATTGAGGAATGAACTTAAAAAATACCATATCACTTTTTTAAAATTCAAGTGATCCTTTCTTCAAATCATAGAATTTATTTTATATTTTCTAAGATTTTTTTTATAGTCGTTTAAATTTCCAAGCTCTTTATGCATCTTTTGAAGCATCTATTTAGATACTTTTACTTGGTTTGAAAACTAAGAAAACAAAACATGAGTCAAGCATTTAACCATACATATCCTCAAAGAGAGTCATTTTTATAGATGAATGCCATGCATTATTAGGCAAAATTAACTAAGGGCAAATATTCACTCTAGTTATCTTGCTCTCATTCACATAAATATACAACATATCTTCAACTACTAGATTAACACTCTCAGTTTCCCATTAGCCTATGGATGGAAAGTTGTACTCATATGAATCTAAGTACCAATTGCTTCATATGTTTCCTAACAAAAATTTGATTCGAACCAAACATCTCTATAAAAAATTATGTTTTTAGGCATCTCATGCAATTTTAAAATCTCTTTTACAAAAAACTTTGTAACATTCAAGGCACTACCAATCTTTTTCATAGGATAGAAATGTGCCATCTAGGTATGCCAATCAACTACCACAAATATAGTGTAACATTTAGTTTTGGTTCTAGGAAATTTATTGATGAAGTCCATAGAAATAGACTCCAACATTCAGTTTGGACCATCCAAATGTTGTAGCATTGTAGACATTCTTTTAAACAAATTTCACATGTTGGCACTTTAAAGATTCAGTGACATATATTCTAATTTTCCAGTTCATACACAGTAAAAAATAAGAATGTTTCATCTTAATATGGGTCCTCAATTAACTTGGATGTGCAAAATGAAGGTGCATGAAGATAATCATATAATATTTTTGATTTCAATCGACATTCAAAAAATAGGCATTTCTGATTGTTACAATATAAAGCTTCATTCTATAAATGAAATTTTTCATGATACATCAATGCCTTATTTGTATGGAGAAAGTTCAAAATGGGTACATAAAGAGAAACATTTTGCAACTCTTCTTCAATTTGATTAAGTAAGTCAGAATGTATCAGAGAAATGAGATTGTATATATAAAGGTTTTTGACTGAGTGCATTAGCAACCTTATTTTCCTAACCAAACAAATACTTAATGTCAAAAGCATACTCGCTTATTAGTTCAATCCAATGATTTTCCCTATTGTTAAGCAACGGGTGTGTGAGAATGTATTTTAGACATTGATGATCTATTTTTAGTTGAAAATAAACCCTTGACCATAGATGTCTCCAATGCTTAACTATGTGTACTACAACAAGCATCTCTAGATTATGGATAGGATGGTTAAGCTCATGAATTCTTCATTTTTTGAATTCTCATGCGACCACCCTATCATACATTGAAAGAACACATCCTATTTGATTGCCATTTGCATCATATGCAACCACAAAGTTTCTCTAATCTCTATTGTTTTAAAAACACAATTTTCAATGACTTTTTGTTTGAATGATCGAAATGATTTTTGAAAAGTGACAATCCTTACAAAACCTAAATTCTTTTTATTCAAAATTATGAGGGCATTAACTATCTTAGATAAATCCTTAATATGTGCTCTCTCATATTACACCAATCCTTAGAAGCTTCTAACATCCATCATAGTTTTAGGAACCGAACAATCAACTATTAGTTTCACTTTCTTGGTCTATATGAATCGATTCTTTAGATATGACTCTTCCTAAATATAAAAGCTTGTCCTTGGTAAAGAAACACTTAATCCTTTTTCCATACAATTGATGTTCTCTAAGTGTTTGTAAAGTTTTCTTGAGATGTACATGTTCATCATCATATTTAGAGTATACAAATATATGATCTATAAATACTACAATGAAATCATCCAAATAATCAAAAAATAAATTCACCAAGCATAAATGTGGTAGTGGTGTTTGTCAATCCAAGAGACAAAATTGTAAAATCATAGTGGCCATAACATGTTTGAGAAGCTCTTTTTAGTATGTATTTAGGCTTGATTCGAATTTGGTGATAACCATAACTTGAGTCATTTTTAGTAAATATAGCTACTCTAGTTAATTGACTTGACGATTCATCTATATGAGGGAGTTGATAATTATTTTTAATCGTGCTTTTATTCAACCCCCCTATAGCAATGCACAATCTATAAGAGCCTTCTTTCTTCTTCTAAAATAAAATAGGTGCCCCCTAAGGTGAAACACTCAATCTTATTAAGCCTTTCCTCAAAAGGTCATCGAATTGAATCTTGGGCTCCTTTAGTTCATCTATGTTAAATTTATAGGGAGCTTTGGAATATGGTTCAATACCTCGATACAGGTCAATAACATGCTCGTCCTACTTAAGTGGAGGCATACTAGGTAGGTTGTTAGAAAATACATATGCATATTC
Source organism: Ceratopteris richardii (assembly GCA_020310875.1). Classification (NCBI taxonomy): domain Eukaryota; kingdom Viridiplantae; phylum Streptophyta; class Polypodiopsida; order Polypodiales; family Pteridaceae; genus Ceratopteris; species Ceratopteris richardii. Next base: position 40,512,686 of record CM035440.1, read on the forward strand.
TATCAAAATGTTTTCTACATAGTTCAAAAACTATTTTTCATTGTTTTGCCCATGAAAATTATTCACATATGCTAAAAATGTTTTGTAGCCATCACATATACATAAACTTAAGTATGTTCATCATGTAGGATGTGGATAGATTCACAATATTTCCTTAGAATTATGCTTATCATGTAGAATGTGAATAGATTCAAAATCTTGCCTTAAAGTAATTGTTCTTTGCTCACAATAAGCTATTGCAAAATTTTGAATAAACTAGTCCATTCCTATAATTAAATCATACAATTTTATTTCAATCACATGAAAATTTTTACAAAAACATGTATAAGAAAAATTAATTGCAAGGTTTTCAATGCATTCTTTCATATAGTGTAGTCGTACATTGGACATCTCTACAGACCTTGATATCTCCGTTCACTAAAATCTACACCAACTTGAAAGATAGACAACAATGTGTACTACTGAAATCGATTATAAATATAACATTATGCATATTATCCATTCCCAAAAGCATAAGTATAGAAGCCCTTGGGAAAGAACCGATCACCATGAAACCTAAAGTAGAATTTGGACACTTACCTCCATCATCCATTTTGTCAATTGTTATACCTCCTTCAATTATATTTCTTAACTTTTCTTGTACACCCAAAAGACTCTCATGTTTGGGCTTCATAAGTGCGATGTACTTGTTCTCGAGAGAAAAAACAAAATTTGCATCCTTTTTCCACACAATAAACTCTGGATCCTCCTGCCACCAAATAGGTTGATGCCTCTTTTGAGTTTCTAGTTGAGTAGGATTCTTACCTTGGTTATTAAGAAATGGAATATATTGAATTCTTTGTATTTGTTGTAGCATGTCTCTATGACTTATGTCCCATTGGATGAATCTAGATCTACTTGCTTTCTTCATATTGAACTTCTAAATCTTCTCAAAAATTTTGCCCATTGCACCACATCCATGAAGCCTGCACATCTAGATCCTTTCACTTTGTAATGGAATTGCTCTTGAATCCTTCGATGAATTTTCTCATTAGAGTATCCCTGTTAAGTAGCAATCTATATTTGAGAACACATAGAAACTTCTCTTTATACTCCTCCACAACCAAGCTATGCTTTTCCACCTCATACTATCAAGAACTGTAGACCTCCGTCTTCTTATCCATATAAAAATGTAAGAAAAATAATGCTTTTTTGATTTCTCCCTATTTTCCTTCCATAGAACCGGACCAGAATGTGTCCAAGTGTGCATATAGGACTTCCAAGCTAATTTAGAAATTCCTCACACTTGTAGGATCCCAAATTTTCCTTGGACTCCTCATTGAATTGACAAAGATCAAAGAAATTCTCTATCACCTCAATCCTAGCCTCTCTATCTTCACCAATCTTCTTCTTACCATCAAATTCATTCAATTTTTCCTTCTTAAAGACTTGGTTAAGGGAAAATCCATTGGCCTCAAAAAATGGATACATTAGCATATGAAAAATAGCTTAATGGAAAAGCCTTACACGTTTGACCACCTTGAGATATATTAATCTCATTCACACTTACATACTCAATGACACTCTCACTCACAATCTCAACCTTAATCACAGTCACAAGGAAAATCTTTGATTTGTGGCCTCCTTTTGTATTTCAACAATCTTTCAAAGAAGAGTTTACCATCCTTGATGAAGTAAATGCATGATCCACCAAATTTAGCAAAAGTTTCATCTCCAAGTATGGCATGCAAAACTTTCATGAAAAGCATGTGTTTTTGTGCTTTGTTGCTTTCTTTAGTGTCACCTACCAAAATTAGATGAAATAGCAACAAATAGACATATACATTGATAATCACAACATGCATGAGAACACATACGCAGCTAAATGATTACTTATATTAATAATAATAGAGAAACCCACTTTCTTTTTTAAATTTTGGAAAAAACAATAGTTTTTTGGGTCTTATAATAAAAAAAGAGTGCAAAATTCCAAAATGTTTGTGAGGGGAAAAAATATTCAGCCGTTTGATCTGGTAAATAATGTTGGAGATGCCCTACCAAGCCATAATTATAGAGTGAACTAATTTTAGAGCTCAAAATGAGGTGCCTAAAGCATAACACACAAACTTTTCAGAGAGACATCTTTATTCTACTATGCATACTCTACCTTTCTCTCATACAACATTTTCTTAATTCTTTCATTTTCATGTTGTTTGAATTTCAACTAAAAGATGTGATGTAAATAAGGTTTAGAGAGAAAATATAAAACTACCAGCCCTAATATTGTTTACGTAAAATAACCTTGAAGACTCATTCTAAACATTATCTACACAATGTAGAACAAAAGTTTCGAACTAAATTATCTCACTATCATTGGGCTTATTACAATTCTTACCCCCTTTTGAAGAACTCTTTCCCCAAAATTAGAAAGAAGGATAATGTGCTAGAAGATTGTTTAAATTTAGCCATGTCAAATCTTCAATTGGGTATGTGTGACAATTTACCAGAATCTCTTCTATAGATCAATTCCTAAGTAATCTTGGCCTCCTATATAATATTATTTTTCTTATTAAATCTCAAAAGAGCCATCATCTTTTAGCTTATAGTTGTCCTCCAAGACATAAGCAACATTAGGTACATACATTTAAGTAACCTAACATGAAGTACACCATGCACATTTAAATCTTCAAGAAGTTCCAACAACAAAGCAAGGGATTTCATCTTTTCAAAACTTTAAAAGATCATGGATACTGTGAATAAAGTCTATGATCTTTTCCTAAAAAAAAGTTAGATGGTGGAGGATTGACCTTAAGAAATACCATATCATCTCTTTGAAATTCAGGTGGTCTTTTCTTCACAACATAGAAATTATTTTGTCTTTCTGGAGCTTCTTTTATGCGGAATTTAATTTCACCAAGTTCTTCACCCATGTTCTCAAGCATCTCCTTGGATATTTCTACTTTGTTTGAGAAATTAAAAAAGGAAGGTGGAGTCAAAAAATTAAAACCATACATAGAGACATACATATTCATTAGTATAGACCCATTCCATGGACTAATATATGCAAACTCAAACAAAGGGAAAAAATTCACTCCAATTATCTTGCTTTCGATATACATACATATGAAACATATCTTCAAGTAGTAAATTAACCCTCTCAGTTCCGGATCACTCTGTGCACTGAAAGCTATCCTCATACAAAGTTGAGGAGCGATTTCTTCCAATGTTGCCTTCCAAAAGTTTGTTGTGAAGCTAAGAGTCTCTATCAAAAATTATGTTTTTAGGCATCCCATGAAATCTCGAAATTCGTGGAAAGAAATGTACCATTTTGGTGGTTCAATCAACAATAAAAAATATAATGCCTTTACTTTTGGTCATAGGCAATGAAGTGGTGATGTCCATAGAAATATGCTCCCACTTCTAGTTTGAACCCTCCAAAGATTGCAACATTTTAGAAGTTCTTTTAAACACATATTTCACATATTATAACTTTAAACATTCACTCACATATTATTTAATATCTCACTTCATATATGGACAAAAATAAGAGTTTTTTATCTAAACATGGTTCTTGGAATAACATGGATGTACAAAAAAGGTGCATCTTGGCAATCATGTGATTTTTAAGTTTCCAATGGAGATTTAGAAGTTATGCATAATTGGTTATTAGAATATAAAGCGCCATTCTATAGATAAAATTTCCTTGATACATCAATCCCTTGTTAATATTGAGAAAGTTCTAAATAGGTGCATAAAAAGAATCATGTTGCGAATCTTCTTGAATCAAATGAAGAAAGTTAGAATCTATTATAGAAATGAGATTACATAAAGGTTTTTGACTAAGTGCATCACCAACCTTATTTCTCTTATGAGACAAATAATTTGTGTCAAAATAATACTCACTTAATAGTTCAATCCAATGCTTTTGCCTATCATTAAGCTACAACAATGTGAAAATATATTTTAGACTTTGATGATATGTTTTCATTTCAAATGTAACCCCTAATGGTAGGTTTTTCCAATGCTTAAGTTCATGTACCATAGGAAGCATTTTTGGGTCGTGGGTAGGATAGTTAAGTTCAAATTTTCTTAATTTTCTAGACTCATATATGACCACCATACCATCCTATGAAAGAACAAATCCTATTTGATTTCCATTTGCATTGCATTTTAACCACAACATGTTTTCTTTATTGTGGTATTTTTGAAGCATAGTTTTCAATGACTTTTTGTTTCAATGATTCAAATGATTTTCTGATAGGCATCACTCCATACAAAACATGCAGTCTCCTTAGTCAACTCCATGAGGCCATTAACTATGTTAGAGAAATCTTTAATGTGTGCTCTCTTATATTGCACCAATTCAAAGAATTTTCTAACATCCCTGATAGTTTTAGGAAGAGGCCCATCAACTATTGTTTTCACTTCATCTTGGTCTATATGAGTCCCTTTTTTTAATATAAATCTTCCTAAATATATAGGATTGTCCTTGGAAAAAAAAATTACTCCTTCTCCATATAACTTATGTTCTCTAAAGTGATTGTAAAGTTTTCTTGAGATGTACAACATGCTCATCATCAACTTTAGAGTATAAAAGTATATCATCAAGAAATAGTAAAATAAAATCATCCAAATAATCATGAAAAACATTGTTCATCAAGAACATAAATATGATAGGGTGTTTCTCAATTTTACTCGTAGTGGCCATAACATGTTCAAAAAGTTGTTGGTATGTCATCTAGTTTGATTTTAATTTCGAGATAGCCCGATCTTAAGCCAATTTCAAATATAGTCACTCCATTTAATTGAATTGATAATTCATCTATATGAGAGAGTGGATACTTATTTTTACTTGTTTTTTATTCAACCTCCTATAGTGAATGCATAATCTATAAGAGTTATCTTTCTTCATCTAAAATAAAGCAAGTGCTTCCCAAGGTGAAACACTCAGTCTTATTAAGAATTTCTTCAAAAGGTCATGTAATTGAATCTTGAGCGCCTTTAATTCATCTATGTTAAATCTATAGGGTGCTTTGGAATAGGTTCACTCCCTCGATAGAGATCAATAGCATGCTCAATCTACCTCGATCGAGTTATACTAGGTAGTTCTTTAGAAAATATATTTGCACATTCTTTCAAAAGATTTTTCACATAATTCTAAAGATTTTCCTCATTTTTTCCCCATGTAGATTATTCGCATACACTAAGAATGTTTTGCATCCATCACATATGGATTTATCTACATGGCAGAAATGCATATAGGACTAGAATTATGTTCATCACCTAGGATTTGGATAGATTCACCACCTTGCCTTGAACTAACCTTTCTTTGTTTACAATCAATTGAATGACTATAATTACTTCATCCACTTTCGTTTCAATCACATGACAATTCCCGGAAAAACATCTATCAAAGAAAGTAAATACAAGGTTTTCAATGCATCCTTTTGTACAGTGTAGTCATGCATTGGCAATTCCTAAAGGCCTTGATATCTCCATATTTAAGGGTATCACTAAAATTTGCACCGAATTGAAAGATGGAAACAATGTGCACTTCCCAAGTCGATTACGAATTCAGCTTTATGCATAGAAAATATACACAAAATTATATAATAGAAGACTTGGGAGAGAACTAGTCACCATACAACCTAGACTTTAATTAGGGCACTTATTCGCATCATATGATTTGATAATTGTTGTACCTCCTTTAATTACATTTATCCCCTTTGCTTGTGGGGGCTAACAGAAGCAAGATTCTTACCTTGGTTATTAAGAAATGGAGTCTTCTTTGAGTTGTTCATAATTGATGTAGTAGGTATGTATGGCTTATGGACCATCAAAATGAATCTAGATCTACTTTCCTTTTGCATATTAAACTTCTCCATCTTTTCAAAATATTTGACCATCACAATAACATCCACAAAATCTACACATCAAGATCCTTTTGCCTAGTAATGGAGGTCCTCTCAAAGTCCTTCGATGAATTTGCTATCTACAACATCCTTGCTAGCCTCCAATGCATAGTGATGAGGATACATAAACTTGTTTTATACTCATCGCAATATTTCAAAAGAGAGTTGATCGTCCCTAACGAAGGAATCATGTGATCCACTAAATTTAGCAAAAGTTTCCTCTCCAAGTGTTGAATGTAGAACTTTTGTAAAAAGCATGCACTTTAGTGGTTTTTTGCTTTTGCTAATGGAATCTATAAAAAGTATAAGGAAAAGAAGCAAAAAGGTATATATATCGACAACCAAAACGTGCAACAAAATCAAGAGTTCAAATAATATTAGAAGCCCACTTTTTTTGTGGTAAGCAAAAATGTTCTTCTCTTAATCTTCACGATAATATCAAAGACACCCTAGGTACAAATCTACCTTCAAATATCAATTTTTATCCCTCTAAGTTTGCAAACCCTAGAGAGAATAAAATCAAGCCACTATGTTACAACGAATTGATTTCAAATCCTAAACCGAGGTTTTCTTAAAGCATGATTCACAAAATTTTAAGAAAGACACCTTTGTTCTACTATATGTACTCTATCTTTCTCTCATACAATATTCTTCCTAGTTCTTACATTTTCGCGCTTGAACATCAACTAATAAACATGATGGAGAAGGTTTATAGAGAGAATATAATAGTGTCATCCCTAAGTTTTCTCTATATGCCTAAAATGACCTTAACACTCTTCTAAACATTATCTATACAATGTATAAAAAAATGTTTGAAATAAATTATCTCACTATCATAGGGCTTATTATAATTCTTCCCCATTTCAATAATTATGTCCTTAGAGTTGGAAATGTTGGAGTTTGAGTTCTATGGAAGCACTCGAACAACACAAGGAAGATGAAGAAGCTTGGTGCATGACACACAATACTGAAGGTATTACCAAGTGAATGTACAAAGAAAAGTGATCGATTAGGGTTATAGGTGTATATATACGAGCCGGGGGGGGGGGGAAACCTCCTAACGAGGGAAAAACATGCCCTAGTGGTCCTAGTGTGTTGACACACATCACTACTGAAATATATCAAGAAATCCCCCCTAGGAGTGATGCAGTGAACAAGGAGCTGACACTCATGTATAAGGAAGTTCCAAGCTATGTGGAAAGAGAAAAATTGACAAAAGGAAGTAAGCCCAAAGCTTTGCGAAAAGCTTGAAAATTCTCTGGAGGTAGAGCCTTTATGAAAATATCTACAATGTTATCCTATGTGGGCACATATGCCAAACTGATCTCCCTAGTAGAGAACCTATCTGCGACATAATGATAATGCTCACTCCTTAAATGTTAAGGCATTTGGATTGCCTTTCATCATCAACCAAAGAGAGAAGCAAAACTCTGATATGAGTAAGGAAGAGCATTAAGAACGCTCTACATAACTTAATTGTTTGACAAGACTTCTTTTGTAGAGATCAAGTGCTCTTTCAAATCTTTGATCTTTATCGAAATATAGTCCATAGAATCTTCTTCATTCATATGCTCGCTCTCCAATTGTTTTCAAAGGTAAGCAATACAAGCCTCATTTCTTGCCTAGTATAAAGTGGTAAGTGTATCCAAAGCATCCTTTACTATTTTGCAAAAGCGAATATGAGGGAGAATGGCACTTTTGAGAGACAAAGCTATTGATGCATGTGTGTGAGCATCTCTGCTATACCATCAAAGTTTCTTTGCAGAAGGTGTACTAAGAACCCCAATACAAACTAGAATCTGAAGACCCTCATATTCAACACCATTTGCATCACCTTGAATGACTATATTTGTAGGAGTACTTGGCCATTTTTCAATACCCTAGACAATATTCAACAATCGTTTTGCCAACAATATGTGAAACATTATATATTCCCATAATGGGTAATTAGTGCCATCCAACTTGTCCTCAATAGCCAACATATGGAATACATCATTGCTTTAAGCCATGGCTATTGATAAAAATACCTTGATGCAAAAGAATGATTGTATCTCAAAAAGTTGAATAGAACTACCTTGTTAAGCTCTGCTAGACCTATAGCAAACTTCCAAGCACTTGTAGTATAGATATGCTTAGCACAAAAAGATAAAATTTCTTGCATAAGCACTATGATAGTGCATCTTGAGATCAAAACAATCTCATATCAAAATTTTGACACCACAAAGTGAAGTTGTTTTGAACTCCTATTTGCTGTGACTATGTTCACCAATTTTTGTGTGATTTTGAGACTATGACTGGAGGGGTGTCCATGACACCATAGATGAAGTGTCGACCTACTATGATACCAATTGTTAGAGTTTGAGGTTTGCCAAAGCACACCAAAAGCACAAGGAAGAAGAAAGAGCTTAGATCACAACAAATAATACTAAATGAATTACTAAGTGAATTTACAAGGATAAGTGACCCGTTCGGGTTATAGGCATATATACAAGCCAGGGGAACGAAACCTCTTGAAGAGGAAAAAAGTGCACCGATGATCCTAGTATGTTCACACACATCATTACAAAAATATATCAAAAGGAAAAAAGGATAATGTGTTAGAAAATTATCTTAAGTTTCCCATACCTAATTTTCAATTGGGTATTATGCCACTTTACCAAATATATAGATGGATTCCTAAGTAAGATTATCCTCCTATTTATTATTATTTTAGGTTGAAGTTGTTGATATATTTCTATAGTGATGTGTTTGAACACACTTAGGATGGTTGGGGCACTTTGTTTCCCTTTTTAGGAGGTTTTTCTCCCCGAGCTTGTATATATGCTTATAACCCTAATGGATTACTTATCTTTGTACATTCATTTGTTAATATATTCTGTATTGTGTGCAGTGCTCCAAGCTTCTTCTTCTTCTTGTGTTGTTTGTGTGCTTCCATAGAACTCAAAATCCAACAATTGGTATCAAAGCACGTCATCACTTCATCTAGTGTGTCGTCAACACTCCTCTAGTCACAATCTCAAAATTGCACAAAAATTGGTGAGCATACTCAGCAAAATTAGAAGTTCAAAATTGCTTCACTTTGTGGCATTGAAATGTTGATATGAACTCATTTCAGCCTTGAAATGCACTATCATAGTGCCTATGTAGGCAATGTCATCCTTTTGTGCCAAACATAAATACAAATTTTAGTTTGCCAATACAAACACATCAAAGTTTGCTACAGGTTTAGCAAAGCTCGACATGATAGTGTTGTCCAACTTTTTGAGATACAATCATTTTTTTTGCATCACAGTATATAGTCAATGGCCATGGCTAAAAGCAATGATGTATTCTACATGTTGGCTATTAAGGACAAGTTGGATGGTACTAATTACCCATTATGGGCATATGGGATGCATCATGTATTTGTAGCAAAATGCTGCAAGGTATTGAAAAATGCCCTACTACACCTATGAATAAAATTATTGAGGGTGATGTAGATGGGATTGAAGATGATGATCTTCAGGTTCATGTTCGTGCTTTGGTTCCTACTGCACCTACTATAGAGAAACTTCCTTGGGATGGTAGATGTTCTGAGGAACATGCATTGATAGCTTTTTTTGCCAAGTGTGCCAGTATCCCTCATATTCACTCTTGTAAAATAGCAAAGGATGTTTGGGATACACTTACCAATTTATACTAGGCAAGAAATGAGGCTCGTGTTGTGGAGAGTCAGATTATGACCGAAGAAGATTTTATGGATAGTTTTTTTACAAAGATCAAAGATTTGAAGGAATAGTTGATTTTTGTGCTAATGAAGTCTTACTAGATAGTTCACTTGTGTAGACTGTTCTTAATGGTCTTCAATATTCATATGAGAGTTTTTCTTCTCCTGTACGATTGATGGTGAAAGGAAATCCAAATGTCTTAACATTTCAAGAGTTAGTCATTGTTTTGTTGCAAGAAGATCAATCTAGGTAGAGCAGGCCTATCATGCGTGTTGTAGATCAAGTTTTCTTAGCTAGTCAAAAGGGCAAGGGTAAATGGAGCTCATCTACTAGTAATCAGAAACCTCCTAATCCTCCATATTCAAAGAAGGAAGACAAAGATGAGAAGAAAATAGAACATGAGAAAGTGTTTTGCAAATACTATAAAGGAAATGATCATATCATAAAGATTTTTCAAAATCTCACTGCAAAAGAGGTTGGAATGGTTCTTGCAGACGCCTCTACACCAAAAATAGAGTATTCTAATCTTGTGGAGAATGAAGAATACCGTATGTAGTTATGATCCATCTTCATCAATGTATGTCTACAATAGACTCATATGTTTGGTACTCTAATAATAGGGCAACCAACCATATTACCTCACAGTGCAATTTCTTTAGTTCACTTCGACCTATCCCTACAAGGTATACTATCATGTGCAAAATATGCCTCATATCCTATAATGGGAGTTGGTAAGATCATTTTGGCTACTGTTATGAGATGCATTGTATGTGACAGGAAGCGAGAATAATCTGTTGTGATTTTTAGCATTAGCCAGGATTGTCTTGGTTGTCAAATGTGTTAATGAGACGTGTATAGTTCATGATCTTTCAAATTGAGATGTCATTATTGCTTCTTGCATTTTATATCATGGGCTATATAAGCACATAGACAATGCAAAATCTCTAAATGATTCAGCATGTGTAGTTCAAGATTCTTATGCTATCTTAGATGCAAAGCTTTGGCATGCATACTTTGGTCATCTAAATTTTGCTAGTTTGCTCTATAGAAATTGTGTTGGAAGAGATGTATGGATACCTCAAGGAAGTGAGGTGCTACTGCTAAAACCTTCTTTGTACCATCCCTAATACTCTTTAGAGTTATAAAGTAGGCCCTTTTAGCTTGCAAATGACACCAAGAAAGTACCTATGTACTTTGGAATTGATGCTTGAAACAATTGATCCAAAATAGACTAGTTCAAAAATAGCTAGTGTTGAAAAACTTGCTATTTTAGTCCATACACCTATTGGGCTTTTTTATTCAGAGCTCATAGTACAGTAACAATTGACAAAATTCCTTCTGGAGAAATTGAATTAGCTTAGATAGCTAATGATTGCAAGTGAAATCATGTAAAATGATCAACTATGCTCTCAGAAATTAATTTAGCAAGTTAGATCTTACCCCCGACTTTTTAGGGACTAACTAGTAGATGACCAATGAGCACGTCGAAGAAGATTTCTCTCAGACGTCGAAACTAAATGGCTTGCAATTTTTATAGCACAACGTAGATTTTAAACTGGTTCCAACAAGCCAAAGATTATGCAAAATGATTGAGTATTCATTGACATATGACTAGACGAAGTTGCATGTTCTAAGTAGTCATAACAGAGAAGTGGACAGAGATGTTCAATGAAATATATGTATTATAAAACATGATTGTACAAAGTCATTGGCATTGTAATGATGCTCAATGATGGTGAAGTGAGTGAACTATAGTGTAAGCTACTGAAGTTCTACAAACGATCGAGGAGAGAGCTCTAAATGAGGCACATACTACCACGAGATTTTACAAAGCCTTTATATAAGTATTTCCACTAAGTTTTGAATTTTGAATTCAAACTTGACTCCAACTAAAAGCGACTCCATTGTTTTAGGAGTTATTCTCTCAATTGAACTCGTAACTAATATTATTCCTAACTCCATGAGATATATGCTTTCAGAAGATTCTTCAAGGATTTAATCTTTTACAATGTTAAATGAGTAAGAAGTTACAAGCTATGGTTCACATGAGTCATCTAGTGCTTTCACACAATGCCTTCCATGCTAAGCCAAATGTGTAGGCTTGTATATTTGCACCATGTTAGCAGCAGACAAGGAACTGAAGGACTGACGAGGCATGACAGTCAGAGAAGAGAGTCAGAAGGGAGAGAAGGCACAAGCAGACAAGGGAGTCAACGACGATCTGGCAAGTAGGCCAATAATTTTCTTCATGAAGAAGCAAGTACGAGCATTCACGCAGATCTAGCACTAAGGCAACCTTTAATTTTTCAAAATCCTTACACCAATTAAAAGTGATTCTCATCACTAACAACCCCTGTAAATACCATGTTCACCTTTTTGTGGCTCCATTTTGTGCAAGCCGAGGAGTCCTCGAGCTTGAGGAGCCTTAGAAGTAGTTGCTTACCAATTTTCATATTTTTTAGATCTCGTTTGAGCCCTCAAATAAGCCCTGGAACCTAATTTTTAACTAGGCCGGACACTAGGTCTGAACAGGGCCAAAGCTAGTCAAAAACTATAAAAGGAGCTAGAGAGCTCATTTTTGGGGGTAGATTGTAATTGAAACGAACTTGTAAGAGCTTTTTGAAAGTAATCTAAGAACGCCATTGCTTCTCACTCTTTGTCTTGCCGTGTGTGCGCGTGTGTGTGTATGTGTGTGCATGTTTGTGTGCTTCTCACTCACGCACTTGTGCCTCCACTTGCTCGAGGTCTTCATACCATCCTCACGTCTTCCCGGATTGACATTAAAGGAGGTGCTACTCATCACTGAGCTACACCAAATTTTGGCGCCGTTGCCGGGGATCGAACTTTGAGGACGAGCGTGTGATGGTAAGACGTAGAGTTGACGCGTTGGAGTTGTAGGTATTTTCTTCACTTTCATCTATTTTCTTGTTTTTTCTTCACCATCTTCATCACCATCATCATCATCATCACCATCTCCCACCTCCATCTCCATCATCGCGAAAATCTTCAGTTTTGATCATATCACCATCTCCACCTCATTTCCTTCATTCTACTTGTGAGAGAGAGCAAGAGAGCGATATTGCTTGCACTGTTTTTGCATGTTTGTTGTGTTTCTTGCAGGTATCATCATCATCATCCCCGCCAGCACGCTGCGCAGGTACGAAACTCGTTGAATCTGTCTTGCAGTCGCCAGCCTCTGTCGATCGCGATCGACAGAAAATTTGATCATTTGGTAAAACAAAGTTCACCACTAGCACAAGCATGATGAGCACATCCCAAATCACCTAAAACAGTAGAAAAATTCCGTGTTTTTCTGTCAATCGCGACCGACAGCCTCTGTCAATCGCGATCGACAGACCCTGTCAATCGTGACCGACAGACCCTGTCAATCGCGACCGACAGACTTCACGACCGACAGACTGCCACGTAGGACCCTGTCAATCGCGATTGACACCGTCGATCGCGATCGACAGCCATGGCCGACACCTCTGTCAGTCGCGATTGACACCGTCGATCGCGACCGACTGAAATTCAACGATTGATTGACTTTTACGCGTAGCCACGTGTCCATCGCGACTGATAGGCCCCCGATTGACTGAAATTTCGGCGAAAAACCCGGAGAACGTGTCAATCGCGATTGATACCGTCAATCACGATTGACAACCACGATCGACTCTGTCGATCGCGATTGACATCGTCGATCGCGACTGACAGGCCCGACGGACACCTCTGTCAATCGCGATTGACAGACCTGTCGATCGCGATTGACAGGCTTTTCGGCCAAAAATTAGGGTTTGCTTTTGTTCAAAATTTGGGATAATTTTGGGGCAAAATAGTCAATCCATTATCATTTTTGGAGGTTCCTACACTTGAGATTTGGGAGAAAACCCTAGGATCTGTCAGCCAGATTGAATCCTGTTTTAACCCCCTAAACCCTGAACAGTCATAACTTTTTCATACGAAATCCATTTTTTGAGCTCTTGGGCTTGTCGGAAAGACTCGTGGCACATACTATACGCCCTCAACTGTTTTTTATAAAGATAATGTGTAGATTTTCAGATAGGGTATTTTGAAGTTGACCATACCCAGGGGGAACAAAATTTAGGGATCTCTAGAATTGCTTTTCAAAAATTCACATTGCAAATTGGTCTTGAGCTAACTTTGGAACTCTTACAGATCTATTGAGAGCATCGAAGGGCATTCTAAGAAAGAGTAAGTGCAAGCTTGGGAACACGCTTCCTGGGCATTCAAGGGCAACCAAGCAGGAAACAAAAGGTTGGAAATTCTCAACTCCCTTTGTCAATTCCTAGCTTAGGCTAAGAATGACTAGTGATAGGAGTAAGCCAGGGAGACGATAGGCAGTTATCAAGTTGAAGACTACCTAAAAACTCAAGTTCAAGTTAAAAACCTAATCTCTGTACTGTCGATAACATAAAGGAAAAGAACCTAACGTGGAACAATAAACTCCAAGTACGAAAACTACTCAAGTATTCCTGACGACGCAATATCAGACAAGATCATAAACACGATAATCAACATAAAAAGGGGATTAAGTAATTGGTACAAAAGGACTCTGCAACGAGGTTGTACTCTGGGCAAAGAATTGGGCTACCTAAATAGGCATATGAACCTTAGATCAGGACGACATCTAGTAAGGGATAGACAAAGCCTTAGGTCTTCAGAGGCTAGTGTCAACCACACTGCTAGGTCGTGGGCCTAGCAATTGAGCCACCACTCATACTACCCAAGTTCTGAGACTAGTGAATCCGAGATGTCTCAAGGTATGGAGAGACCTACAGGAAGTTCAGGAGTGCCATACTTGCATAGGGTAGAAGGCCCATACAAAACGCAGTTGGAATACCTTAGGACCAACCGATTAGGTGCCAGCATCTATGAGGACGGCTTAGGAAGATCTGTGGTACAGATTAAGAATCCTGATCAATCCATTGGATTAGAGCACCCAGCTGTCAAGTTTGAAAATGGAGCATACTTGGACAAAGAAGGAACCATATACGTAGTCACCAGTCACCTAGATAGGACGGACGAATTTGGAAATGTGATCCCAGAAGCAGACTTAGGTGACCTGGAGCAAGGAAACATGGGTGCAGAACCTAGAACCCCTCGAGGTAAATCGGTTCTCACTAGGATTATCACACCGGAGTGGATTCCCCAGGATAAGAAGAGCATAGATTTGCTCCTCAATCGAGAAACTGACGAAGCCTTTTGGAGGTATAAATCTGATCAGCCAACTGATATAGGAACAATCATGATCTATGAGTTTAAGGATCCTGATAGCCCAGGTAGAGTGACCTACTTAGATCTCGCTTCGGAGAGGATCTTTGTGGTGACAGAAAATGATAGGCATGCTTACACTTGGAAGGGTGAATTCGTTTTCCCCCAACCAAGATCGAATGTATCCTATGATCACCCTGGAGCTGGAACATCCCAAGCTCATGGAACTCAAAGAGACAGACATAGAGAAAGGCCGGAAGTAAGCTTTGCCAACCGAGTGGGCAGAGAAAGAACGAGGACAGAAATAAATAGAGTAGAACCTGAGATATTTAGAGCTCACAGGAATCAAAGAAATGCGGATGAGTTCCCTCTACCACGACCTAGAGAGCACACAAGAACCTTGAGACCGACTCAGCTAGTTAAGTCCATGAAGAACTACTTCGATGGCACTGGCGATCCATACGATCATGTGGCTGAGTTTAGGCAAGTCTTGAGAGCTGAACAAGTGGAGGATCTATTCACGCAGTACAATGCCTTTGGTCTGACCCTTAGGAACACTGCCTTGACATGGTTTCAGCCACTAAATGAGAGGCAGTTCAGGAGCATAGACCAACTCCTAGAGGCTTTCATTATTGAATTCTCTAAGAGTGGCATAAGGCATAATACCTCCTCGCTGATTCACAGCTTCAAGCAAACCCCTCAAGAAACCGTGAGACTTGCAGGAAGAAGATTTAGGCAATACTTAGAAAGATGCCCTGTCTCGGAGCTTCCCACACCAGCTAAGCAAGTGGCTTTATTCCTGGATGGATTGCTAAGTACTAAATTGAGATCTTATGTGTACTTGAAGGACCCTAGGATCATAGAAGAGTGTGTGCGCATGTGCATTGACATCGAGGATAACCTAGGGGAGGAGTTAGAGCTTTCCAAGATATACAAAGATTCGGATAGTGCCTCTAACCTCTCTTCCACGCAATCCACATCGATTGAGGAACTTGTAGAGAACGTTGCTCAGAAACTAGGTGTCTTTAGCAAACAAATTCCGAGATTTGCCCCTGTAAAAAGATGTTATACTTGTGGCGGCGACCACATGGCGAATGTATGTCCCATTATGGCTCAACCCCAAGTAAATCCTAGTAGCCAGTACTCCACCATAGAACGAAGATACACCAATCACACCGCGCAAGATTGCCCATACAATAAGCAAGCGGTTAGGCAAACCTACCCTCAGCCATACCCTCAACAAGGAAGATACCAGAATCAGTACCCACCTCAGCAATACGCTAGGCCTCAGCAAAATTACCAACTGCAACATCAGGCCCAACTGAGACCTCAGCCAGTGTTAGCACAACAACCAACCGCTCCTACGAATGTGATTCCGGTAAAGTATGCAGTTGCAGAAGAGAACCTGAATAGAGCTATAGTCCCTGTAACACCACTGCTTTCTGAAAGTGACCCCAGTGACCATAGCTTTGATTCTACACATGTTGATAGTCCCCAGGCTTACTACATGCAATCCCCTGAACATGGTGAGTCCTACTATAGTGAAGAACCGAGTGAACCTAGTTGGGAGTTAGATCACACAAACGTCATGTATGCAAACCCCAACCCTAGACCTCAACCTAGGCAGGTAAGAACCCCATTCCCTAGAGGACCATGCTACAGATGTCAGGGGGATCACCTCATTCGTGATTGTCCTGTGCCTCCACCGACACAACCCCAATCAGTAACGATCCAAGGTTTTTGCCAAGAATGTGGAAGGGAGCATCTCTTACGAGATTGCCCAAAGAACCCCAATAATATGCCAAAAATCACTCCTATCAACGTTGTTGGGTTAGTGGTAGACTCCACAGGGAGTGTGACTTCCACTGCACCAGTACAAGTAATCACTAGAGCCCAAGCACTGCAACAAAACCAGGGTGTAGGTCAGGAAAAAAGCCCCGAAGTTAGTGAAACAGAGAGTACAACAAAGAAGAGGACTAGAGCATGGAAAGATAGTCGGGAAAGAATGAAAAGACAATGGTCTAAAAAGATGAGTGAACTCGAGGAAAGATGGAATCCCATCCATAGAGCCAAAGATGATACAGAATCGGTGCATTCCATAGGGTCAGGATCCTCATGGATGCATGAAGACACCCACTTATGGATGTGCAAAGTAGCAGTAGAAGAAGAGAAGAGAGAGAAAGCCAGAGAGGTAGGTGCAAAAGAAACCCATAGATCAATCCAAGACCCAGCCTATGCACCTGTAGTCTTTCTTGATGAGGAATTTGAACCCCATGGCTGGGCAGAAATCTTAGCAACAATGGATGTAGCCATCAATGAGGAACAATGGACACCTCACTGTGATGAGGATGGCTATGACATTTCAGTCTTCTCCATAGAGCCAATTATGGGAGAGGCAGTTCTAGAAGAATGCGAACCTAGCCCTGATGCGTTTGAGGATGCAAGTGACTCCGATCTAGAGTCAATCATTATGGACCCACCTTTTGCATCAGATGAAGAATACTTCCATGAAGTAGAATTTCAACCCTAGAGGTATGGAGAGCTTACAAGTGATGTAAGGTTAGCAACACATGTGACCCCGAAGGAAGAAGGGAAGAAACGAAAGAAGAGAGAAGTCTCACCAGAAGAGGAAGAATCTTTGTTTGAGGTCCCGGAAAATTTTAAGAAGTATGAGATAGACGACAAGAGAGTCATGATAAGAATGCCTAAACGAGAGGCACAATCAAGAGAGGCCTATGATAACAAAGAAACCACCAAGAAAATAGTAGTGGCCCTAGAAGAAGGAGAGGAGAGATGCACGTACATAGGCCATGACCTAACAGAGGAAGAAGAGCAGGCGTTAATAGCCTTGCTAAGAGAATACAGAGATGTATTCACTTGGAGTTACAAGGATTTGAAAGGTGTTGACTCTGATATATGCTCACACACTATCCCCATGACCTCAGATGCTAAACCCTCTAAGCAAAAGCCCTATACATATAACGATAATTACGCTGCCAAGATCAAAGAGGAGATAGATAGACTAGTCAAAGCTGGATTTATCTATGAAATTGAGCACACTGAGTGGGTATCCCCCATCGTAGTGGTGCCCAAGAAGAATGGCAAGCTACGTGTATGCATTAACTTGAAGAAGGTTAATGCAGCCACAATTCGAGATAACTATCCGCTTCCTATCACAGAGCATCTCTTAGAAAGAGTAGCAGGCAAGGAAGTGTACAGCTTCCTTGATGGATTTTCGGGTTACAATCAAGTAGCCATAGCTCCAGAAGATCAGCATAAGACGGCTTTTGCCACTGAATGGGGCATTTTTGCCTTTAGAGTAATGCCATTTGGGCTTACCAACGCACCAGCCACCTTCCAGAGACTAATGTGCCATGTGTTTAAGGAGTTCCTGAGGAAGAACTTAGAAGTCTATGTTGATGATCTTTGTGCCCATTCCAACATAAGGCAAACCCATATTCCTGAACTCAGACAAATCTTTGACAAATGTAGAGAATATCAAGTCTGCCTGAACCCAGAAAAGTGTGTTTTCATGGTCAGACAAGGCAAAATTCTAGGGCACATAGTGTCAAAGAATGGCATATCTACTGACGAAGAGAAAGTGAGAGCCATAGCAGAGCTACCTAGGCCAAGGAATGTCAAGGAAGTACAAGCCTTCATGGGGCATTGTGGTTACTACCGCCGGTTCATTCACATGTATGCTGTCATTGCAAAGCCCATGTATGGACTTCTGACTAACTTCGAGTGGATGGATGAATGTGAGAATTCCTTCCAGGAGCTGAAACGAAGATTATGTTCAGCACCAATCTTGACCACACCAGATTGGAATAAGCCATTCCATGTTCATGTGGATGCCTCCAATTATGCAATTGGATGCGTACTTGCACAACCTACTGGTGAAGGTAATATGGATCTTCCAATTGCCTATGCTAGTAGACAATTGAATGCAGCTGAACGAAATTATACCACTACTGAGAGAGAAGGCTTAGGAATGGTATATGCAGTCAAGAAATTTAGACACTATTTTCTTGCAAATAAGTTTAAATTTTTTACTGACCACCAAGCATTGTTATACCTCGTGAACAAGCCATGCAATACAGGTAGATTAGTGAGATGGTTTCTCTTGATAATGGAATATGATTTTGAGGTTGTGGTAAGGAAAGGGAAGACTCATTTAAGAGCAGATCACCTTTCTAGGCTCACATCAGGAGAAGCCCCACAAGGAGTATCAGATGATCTTCCTGATGATTACTTGTTTAATTTGGGGTGCCCAAGAAGTCGATGAAGGCTAGCCCACAATCAAGACAAATTTGGGTGCCTAAGACTTGTTTGCGGGCTCAAATAGCTACACCAAGGCCACACCCTAGACAACATGATCCATTCACTCGCACAGCCAGCATCCACTCGTTTTCAACACTCAGGAACACACTAAGGTCCATGAGCACGAACAGAATCACTGGTAAATGGGTCCCTAAAAGGCCTCATTTTCAAGCCGACTCACCTATAAAGCTCTCGAGAGTCTCTACGAAACCAAGAGCAAAACCCATCCATTGCATTTGGTAGCCTAAGACGTGTAACAAGCCCCCGGACCCCATTTGTAGATCCATGACAACCTACTAACCACATCACTATCACACTACATCATTCCACTTAGCTCTTAGGTCTATCGAACTCCTAACCACACACACACTCGCACCGAGCACTTACTAACCCATTATTCGCTCCCGACCCTCATGTTAATGTTGTAATGGGAACAACAACGGTTCTCCCTTGTCCTGTACAATGTTAACACATGTTTGTATATTCTCACAGAGACAGGCAGCAAGAAGTAACATGGCAGATACGGTAGGAACTAGCTCCCAGGCAGGCACCAGCCCCCAAGTGGTGGACATCGAAAGCCTTCCGGTCGAGGAGGAATTAAAGGAAAGACCAGCGGCATTAAGGGCATTACATGCCATACCGATTCAGAATCCTCCATAGGTTCACACAATGCCGGTGGGCAAAACCTCACACTGGTTCAGTGACGTTGCGGGACCTCTGGGTGAAGGCACATACATGTGGGAGTCCGAGGTAGAATTCAATGGACGTTGGGGCAGATACCATTTCTTTACCAGGGAGTTTGAAAAGCTACATAATAACGAAGGACTGAAGCCGATATGGAAGAAGGCTGGGCTCTATGATTATTTCAAGTTCCAACTACCAAAGCCCGATTTTCTAAGGTGCTCATACTTGATTAGCACCCTCACTCCAAGCAAAGACAAAAAAGGATACAGCTCCTTTGTACTCCCATCACTCACAAGGGGCAATGAGCTGAAGCGTTTCTGCTTGACTATCAACTTGGTAAGAGAAGCTCTCGACATGAAAGGTATGCACATTCCTACGGAGAAAGAGACTATGGTCCCCGATAATATGAAGAACAGGAATCTGACGAAGTTAAAGGACATGGTCGCGATGACACCTATGATCGCCATTCATTTACGCATGGTCATGCAACATTTCACATTCCCCGCACAGGAAAGGTTCACAATGCCTCCCAAAAAGATCTGGTTTAGCCTCTACTTAGCAGATGCTTTTGATTTGACAATCAATATGCCCCACTGGATTATCGACCAAATTCATTTGGCTCATCAAAGGTGGTATAAGAAACAAAAATCTGTACTGTATGGGTGTTGTGCGCTCACAAGAATTGTGTATAGATGTCTCGCATATGATGTACCGGTGCAAAGGGCTCTCATTTGGACCAGAGCACAAGAGTTTCAACGCAGACTGTCAGCCGTAGGGCCTCCCTCAAAGAAGATGAGAGGCACCGTCCAGATGCCTTGTGCACAAGCCCGTGGTGCAACCCTAACACCTGAAACAACTCCAAGGCTTCCCAGACGAGTACAACCATTTACTATCAGGTTACCCAGGCACAGCACAGATGGCCCTAACCTTGTGTTTCCACCAGTACCTACTGATCTGGAATTTCCCCACGGGTTCACTTTGGAAGATCTAACGGATGAAGAAGTTGCTAGAATCATTGAAGCTGTTAATGCGGAAGTCGAAGCAGAGCAGGGTAGTGGACAACAAACGGCTACAGAACAACCCCAGCCAAGACAACCGGAAGTGGTGGAATTGGAGGATGAAGAAGAAGAAGGCCAAGAGGATGAACAGGAAGGATTTTCTGATGAGGAGGTGCATGACTATGAGCAAGAAGTTATACAGGAGCTAGAGGGTGCCCCAGCATATACAAAGGAGTTGAAAAAGCTCTACGATACCATCAACAGGTTCCAACAACAACATAAGTTATCACTTGCAGTAGGAAAGGCTATCATGCACCAAATCCTTGAGGAGGAAGGAGTTGACGAACAGTATCGTGCCACTCTGGATATGATCTCTGATGCCTTAGGAGTACCTGAGGCAGTACAGACGGCCCTGGCACAATCACGCAGAATGGAAAGAAGATACGGAAGACGTCCCCCACGAACAGGGAAACAAATGAATGTATTAGGATCAGGACCACAAGGCACCCCCACAACCACGGGCACTGCACACACCGCTCACGACACCGAGGAAGTCCATACATCAAGTGCACCTCCATCACCTCCCTTACCACCTTTGCCCCCACACCCGCCACATTCACCTCCCCTTACCAATGTAACAACCACCGTTACCGCCTCCGAGTCGACCGCCATGACTGAAGCACAAACCGCCAATCAACCCACACACCCTCTCAACACCTCCCGTGTATACACCTCCACTAACACTATAACCCTAACGGCAGCTACTGACATCCCCATTCCCCCACTCACACTTTCGGGCAGTTCACATTCACAACTGCACACACCACTGTACACATTCACCACAATCACTGCACCCACAATTCCACTATTCACAATCACTCCCACTACTGCTTCCACCATGGATTTTATGGACATATCACCCTCCACTGCACCTCTCCCTCCCCCCATACGGCCACAATCTCCCATTCCCCCACCACCCACTTCACCATTTTCCAGCACCGCATTCACACTTCCCTTCCCCTTTCCCTTTCCCTCTGCACTTAACACCCTCCCTGCATCCACCCCCATTAATAATGTATTTAATAACATGTATCAGTGCATGTCTCAGTTACAACAACACTATCAGCACCTCGATGCTCAGCATACAAGTTTATTCAGGAGTCATGAAGCATTACACGGAAGATTCATTGACTTAGAGCAAGAGAAGAAACAATTACAACAGCAATTTAGTGCATTGCAAGAACAACATGAGCAATTAGTGGCAAATCCACCGCAGCCAGATGCCGAAGAAAGACAACAAATGGATGATCTGCTACACTCCCAAATCACAGAGAACCTCAAGCTCCGCCGCAACATGGCTCTATTACGGAAGCATATGTCTGCAGCCCTGGAAGAAAATAGACGGCTTCAGACACAAAACAAAGAGAACTTGCAATTAGCCATGGACGGTTCCCCACAAGAAATTGACCCGGAGAGATTTAAGGCCATTCCCTCGGACAATATGCAAATCATATTGGAGACCCATGCTGATCTCCTTGAAGCCCATGCAGCCTTAGAAAAGGAAAGAGACGAACTACGAAGGCAATTGGCAGCTCAACCAGGACCACCCAAAGAAGTCCCAACCACAGCTGACACAACTGACGAAGTAGCAGCGCTCAAAGCACAACTCAAAGAATTACAAAAGAAAGTGCTTGTGTATGAACGCCAACCCTCCCCCTTGGTAGAACCAGAACCTGAAGACCTAGTACCAATCGAAGTAGAGGAAACCTTTGAGGACCCGTACGTTCCGATGGAGGCAAGCAAACAGATGAGGGCATGGACACCCTTGAAATAGAGGCTCCGGAATGGATGCAGAAATTGGAAAAAGTGTCCACAACTCATGATGATAGGGTGGCAGTCCAGATAGCATCGATGTCACGCTTAGAAGAGGTGGTCATAAAATCGGACTATTTTAGGAACCTCTCTCATCACAGGTGGATCGGCACCTCCGACGACTTGTATGTTCCTTTTTGTGTCTTAATGGCAGACTATAATGCTGAAATCAAGCACCACACCTCACGGGAACCAACCTCTGCCACACAGTTTGCACCAGACGACATCCTAGAAAGTGCCAAGCAGGGAAATATTCGCCAACCGACTTGGAGAATTTGGCTGCTTGAAACCTACCCGGAAATGAATCGCACATGGAATAACATGCCCCTGTATATCAAGTACAATCCCTGCTACTGTCCTGTTTTCCGAAGAAGGTCGTGGCCGGAATACACAAAGATGGTGCTGACAACCAGAGGCTGCGAGAAGTGGCTCAACTATGTCTACTTAGCACCACCTAAAGGTCAACCTACCGTAGGGTATATGATATCGACAATTCGGCATTGGGGTGTCAGGTTCAAAAATGTACCAGATGTCATGACACAGATGTGTCTTAAAATTTTTGAACTCATGATAGTCACCTTCCGGACCTTCAAGAATGTTAAGGAACCTCACCTCTCGGCGCTCGGATTCAATGAAGGCAATCAGGATCTTGTTTATGACATGAGCACAACGCCCTCTATTAATGTTGTTTATGCATGGCATGCCCGCATCAAGTACCTACCGGCCTGCTTCAAACAGACATTTGAAGAGATGTTTGTCACAGGGTTCTGGGAATATCACTCAGAGATCTTCATTCCCAGGCCCTCACATTTATTACAATTGTTTGCAGTGGAACAAGCTCTCCATTCAGACAAGTTACGTATGCCACATCCAGAGGTTCCCGGGCCGGTAGATTGGGATGCTCTACTCACAGACTTGGCCAAAGGATTGAGGATTGCCGAACATCACTTAGCGCAAGATGTCGTTGAGTACTACATCCAAAAACCCACACAACAAGGGTCTGTCAGGGACGACAAACGCGAGAGAGGGGGGGGTGTTAGCAGCAGACAAGGAACTGAAGGACTGACGAGGCATGGCAGTCAGAGAAGAGAGTCAGAAGGGAGAGAAGGCACAAGCAGACAAGGGAGTCAACGACGATCTGGCAAGTAGGCCAATAATTTTCTTCATGAAGAAGCAAGTACGAGCATTCACGCAGATCTAGCACTAAGGCAACCTTTAATTTTTCAAAATCCTTACACCAATTAAAAGTGATTCTCATCACTAACAACCCCTGTAAATACCATGTTCACCTTTTTGTGGCTCCATTTTGTGCAAGCCGAGGAGTCCTCGAGCTTGAGGAGCCTTAGAAGTAGTTGCTTACCAATTTTCGTATTTTTTAGATCTCGTTTGAGCCCTCAAATAAGCCCTGGAACCTAATTTTTAACTAGGCCGGACACTAGGTCTAAATAGGGCCAAAGCTAGTCAAAAACTATAAAAGGAGCTAGAGAGCTCATTTTTGGGGGTAGATTGTAATTGAAACGAACTTGTAAGAGCTTTTTGAAAGTAATCTAAGAACTCCATTGCTTCTCACTCTTTGTCTTGCCGTGTGTGCGTATGTGTGTGCATGTTTGTGTGCTTCTCACTCACGCACTTGTGCCTCCACTTGCTCGAGGTCTTCATACCATCCTCACGTCTTCCCGGATTGACATTAAAGGAGGTGCTACTCATCACTGAGCTACACACCAACAACTCCCCTTCAAGAGAAGCATCTTGGCTTGTATTTCTTCATCAATCTTCTTGAACATCCTGTAATCCAATCATGGTTTTAAACCTACAAAGTTTAGTACCATCAAGTGCTTTGGTTAACAAATCAGCACACTACATATTTGTAGATACATATGTTAGTTGAATCTCTTTGCTCAAGCGTTTCTCTCTAACATAGTGATAGTGTACTTCTATATGCTTAGTTCTTGCATGATAAATGGGGTTGGCTACAAGATGCAAAGACTAGTATTATCACCAAAGATCATTGGTGAATGAGTGTGAAGTCCCAAATATGAGTAGAGCAATCTAATCCAAATAGCTTCTTGTGTAGCATTTGCTAATCCCTTGTATTCAGCCTCTATTGAAGATAGAGCAACAATTGGTTTCTTCTTAGAAGACCTTGAGATGGGCTTATCACTTGCAAAAGATAAATAGCCAGAAGTACTTCTTTTGTCATCCTTACATCCTGCCCAATCTGCATCAAAGTACAACTTTATGTCCAAATTTCATGTGTATGGGAAGTAAAGACCTTGATTTTGAGTACCTTTGAGATACTTTAGAATTCTTTTAGCAACTTCCAAGTGAGGTGCTCTAGGTGTATGCATGAATTGACTTAGAACAGTTACTCCATAACATATGTCAATCCTTGTCAATGTTGCATAGTTTAGACTTCCAACTATGCTTTGATAACCTGCAATGTCTTCAAGCAAATCACCTTCATGAGCACTCAATTTATAATTTACCTCCATATGGGTGCTATCTACTTCTGCATTCTCCAAGTGGAACTTCTTCAACATGTCCTACACATATTTTCTTTGAGTGATGTAGATTCTAGAGTTAGTGTATACCAACTCAAGTCCAAGAAAATATTTCAAAAACCCTATGTCACTGATCTTAAATTCCTGCATCATCTGGTTTTTTATTTGTTTGATTCCATTGGCATAACTACCTGTAAGAATGATGTCATCCACATATACACATAGATACATCATTTTTGAATTAGTATTCTTGATAAACAGAGAAGAATCTGCCTTGCTCATCATGAATCCTTGGTCTTGAAGATAGGTTGTTAACCTAGGATTCCATGCCCTAGGTGCTTGCTTCAAACCATAAAGAGCTTTTTTTAATTTGCATACATTATTTACCTTGCTTGGATCTTCATAGCTAGGAGGTTGAGCCATGTAAACCTCGTCTAAAATCCACCCATTGAGAAAAGCATTTTTTACATCTATTTGATACATATTCCAATTTCTAGATGTAGCTACACTTACCAATACTCTGATGGTTGGCATCTTAGCCAATGGTGAAAAGGTTTCTTCATAGTCTACTCCATGGGTTTGTGCAAAAACCTTAGCACAAGCCTAGCTTTGTACCTCTTTATGGATCCATCTAAATTCCTTTTGATTTTATAAATCCACCTAGAACCAATTACCTTCATTGATGCTTTCTTGGGTACTAACTCCCAAGTTTCATTCTCTTGGAGTGCTTCTATTTCTTCATCGATAGCCTCCTTCCATTTTGCTTTGGTACTTGCTTCTTCATATGAAGAAGGTTCTTCAAGTGATGAATCCTTAGTAAGATAAATAGAATGCTTAGTGACTAATGAAGTATCATACCCATATCTCATTGGCTTCTTACTCTCTCTTTGTGATCTCCTTAAGGCTTAGTTGGATGACTCAGGTATGTCCTCCAACCTCTTCATCTTGACCTTGCCTTTTGATTTCCATGCTTTAAACTCTTCCAAGTTGATGGTGTCCTCATCATTTGATTGGATGTCTTCAATTGTGCTTGGCTCCTCCTTGGTGAGGCTTGAAAATTCTTCTTCCAAGTCATATGGCAATTTGATCTTCCTGCATTCACTTTCAAACCAAGAGTCATTCTCATCAAACACAACATCTCTACTGACCATAAATCTTTTTTTGGATGGATTATAAAGCCTGTATCCCTTTTGATTCATATCATACCCTATGAAGATGCATTTCTCTACCTTAGGGTCTAACTTAGCTCTGATTTGAGATGGAACATGCACATAAGAAACACAACCAAATATTTTGCAATGTTCAAGTGATGGTCTCCTACCATTACATGCCTCATAGGGGTCATCCCATCAAGGGACTTAGAGGGTAACCTGTTAATAAGATAAGTGGTAGTAGACATAGCCTCTACCCACAAATAATTAGGCAACTTCTTTTCATTTAGCATAGATCTAGCTGCTTCCACAATCAATCTGTTCCTCCTCTTTTCAACTCCATTTTGCTCAGGAGTATATCTAGTTGTGATCTCTCTATTGATACCTCTATCCTGCAAAAATACATCAAACTCATTGGAGAACTACTCACCTCTTCCATTTGACCTTATCCTCTTTAAACTCTTTCCTGATTGATTTTCCACAAGTGTAAGATACTTTTTGAAACAATTGAACACTTCATCCTTATGTTTCATGCAATACAAGATAGTCCACCTAGTGAAATCATCAATAAATGACACATAGTATCTTAAGCATGAAATTGAAGATTCCTTGCTTGGTCCCCACACATCTGTTGGAGACCTCTTAATCTCCAAAGGTTTGATCTATACAGATCTAAGAACACTTCTATATCAGTTATGGATCAAACTTTACACAAATATTGTCTTCATTTATCAAAACTTTCACTAGCACTTCTCTGAGTGAAGAAATTCCTTCTTCAGAAAGTCTACTTCAGAAATTGACTTCATTACCTGCACATATCTTTAGATTTCTTCAAACCAGTAGTGCACAAATCTCCACGCTACCTTTGTGCAATCATGTCAACTATTAGTCCTTCAAAAGAATCATTAAAACTTTAATTTGATCCTTAAGATCAAAAGTATGTTAGAAACTATCTTCTTGAACAAGCGACTTTGACATAGGTAACTTCTAAGGCTCATTTCTCATAGCACAGATCCCATTTTGCTAAATGATTTTCGCCATAGCTTCCTTACCTTCTAACTTAGATTTTGAGTGCTCAATTACCAGAAACTTTACACTGTGCACTAAGATCCAAACAAAACATTGACACAGAAAAGTGTGCGACTCTGAGAAGTCTATCTGCAGATTTTACATACACATATTCCTATTGATCTACTCAAAGCATGAAAGGAATTAGATCATGAAACTCTAAACATAGCTTCATTAGCTTTGAGATTATATGTGTACAAAGGGATTTCTAATCCACACGATCAGATTGAGAGAAATCTACAAAATACGCGTCGCTATTTTTTGAAGATAACTCTCTTCACATCTATCTCTATGACACTTGTCTTCTAATGACTCTCTCATGTATTTCTTTACATCATTGACTTATACAATTGTAGGTTGCCATTTGTTCCTTGTAGACCTCTTATGTTCTCCACTTCTTGAGGTTTCTGGTTCTTCATATTCAGGATCAAATCTTGGTGTTTCTTCCACTTCAACCTGCACTTCATTATTCTCTTGCTCATCAAATATCTGAACCTTTGATTTACCTTTCCTTTGGCTCACAATTTCTTCATCATCTGTATTAATATTGATAGTACCTGCATACCAAGTACCTTGCTCATCAAATGTAACATCTTTTGATACAAGAAAATGTTTTGTGGATGGATTCCACAACCTGTATCCCATATGCTTATCATCATAACCAATAAACACATATTTTTCAGCTTTAGGTTCCAATTTATGCCTTAATTGTGATGGCACATATGCATAGGCCAAACATCCAAATACTTTGCAATGGTCTAGTGTAGGTCTCTTACCCCACCATGCCTCATAAGGTGTCATTCCCTGCAAAGCTTTACAAGGTAACCTATTGACCAAATAAGTAGCTGTATTTACAGCCTCAGCCCACAAATAATTTGGGCAATTTTTCTCCTTCATCATGGACCTTGCAAACTCAACAAGAATCCTATTCCTCCTTTCTGCTACACTATACTACACAAGGAGAAAACTCAGAAACTTCGGGCGCAAAAATTCTGTCATTTCTGAAGAAGACTACAACAGAATGAGAGAGAGACTTCAACTCACTTCTCATGTGTCCAATGTCACTTACAACATCTCATTTCTCTATTCCTATGCTCATACATAGTCTCTCCTTGTCTTCTCCTACTTGCCCAGACATTTTTCCAAAGTATTTATAAGCAAATATGTACAGACTTATGTCAAAGCATAAGTATAAGTCACCTATGTCTTAACTAATGTACATATGTGTACATGTCTTTCACTCTGTGAATGTATCCTTCTTCTATGCTTCAAAAATTGTTCTTATCTCCATTCTTTGTCTTTCAAATCTTCAATTGGTGATTCGTCTGCACCAACACACATAATATCTGGATCCATTTATGCTATAGTCCCTTGAAGGTCCTCACACATGTGTATGAACTAACTCAAGCATGTTTGAATACTTGTACCCCGATTTATTGTATGAATTTTTGTGTGCTTTACCTAATTGACAAGCTTCACACTTGTACACCATATGTTGCCCTTCAACTTTTGGCAAACCAAGCACCACATCATTCCTTGAAATTTCCTTTATGGCTCTCTCATTGAGATGACCTAGCCTTTTATGCCATAGGTCTAATTCAAACATCTTTTCCATAAGTAAATAAAGCATGTCCCACATTACCTTGAACTTTGAGAGTAAACAACCTTCCTTCCTTTTTACCTGCAATGATATTTCTATATCCCTGATTTGGATCTTGCACATAAACACCATCACTTGTGAATCTGACTTCATATCCCTTCTCCACAATTTGCCCTACAGTTATCAATTTTTTAGGAATAGTAGGAACGTAAAGTACCTTGCTCAAGAGTGTACTTCCATTCTTTGTCTTCACTGATCCAATGCTTTCCACCTTATGTTTAGTGTTGTCACCTGTTTGAACTGTATGTCCATTCACCTTTGCTTCCATATTAGTCATCAATGATATATTGCCACTCACATGATTGCTACATCCTGAGTCAATATAGAACACCCTTTGATCTTCTCCTACTGCTTCATGAGTTGCATTCAAGATAAGAGTCATGCCATCGTTTTGATCTGATGCATAATTATAATAATTGTTGTTGTAGGACTGAGATTGAAAACTTCTTCCACCTCCTCTAGCATATGATGTCCTACCACCTCTTCCTCTAAAGTTTCCTCTTTGGTTTTTGCCTCCTCTACCTCTTTGATTAAAGCTCTGGTTATTACTTCCACCATTTTGATTGTTATACCAACAATCATTTGCCAAATGGTTGGTTCTGCCACAAATCCAACAAGCTTTAGTATTATCCTTGTTCTTACTTCCTCTTCCTTTACCTGTGAAGTTCATCTTTCCTTTTGTAAAGTTAGCTTGACTTGAAGTTCCTTCATCATCAGTTTAGTGCTTCCCTTTGCCATTCTTTTTCTTGTCCTTAGAATACATAGCTTGACTTGCACTCCTATCATTGTCTACCTGAATGTCCTGCTCAAAAGTAGCATGTGTCCTAGCAATTGATTAAGATCAGGAGTAAAGTGATCTAATGACAATTCTATGGACAATATGAAAGGCTTCCACTTCTCATCTCCTCTCATACCTGTAAGTATTTGCCTTACCAACTTATCCTCTTCAATGTCTTCATCTACTGCTCCCAAGCTATCTACAATATCCTTCATCCTTGCCACATAATCAGAAATTGATTGTGAGCTGTTAGCTCAAGAAATGATTGGTTTTTATGCACTAATGTGTTGCTATTTGGCGGAAGAAGATGTTTGATTACAGGTACTTAAAGATTGATCAAATGTTTGAAGGGAGGTATTTGCAACTACATGATGACTTCTTGGTCAAAGAGGAATGCTATCAAGGGAGGCAATACTCGGAAACATGGCTTTTCATTATGGTGGTTATCGAATGTGTGCTTACACAGATGGTCTATCTCAATAAGGCACTCGACACATTCAACACAACAACTGTCTCGCCCATGTATTATGTGATGTTTCATCATTAACAATTATGGCTAGTGCCATCAGGTTCAAAGGTTGGGATGGAAAGGGCTAGTGGGCTTGTAAAGTTATTTAAGTGCAAGGAAATTAAGAGAACAAAATTTACGATTGAAGGATATATCAGGAAAATCACTTTTCTGCATTCGGTTTGGAAGTGTGGAAAATGCACAACCATTCAAAATTGCTGCTGTAGATGCTCGAAATAGATTTTTGGTCTACCGAATGGTGGTGAGAGTGCATAACCGATTGGTGAACTTCTTGGGAATTTAAAATTTGCTGACAAGGGAAGGGATATTTTAAATAAAAAAGGATGCAAAGGTGGTTAAGCCGTTCTCTTTTGTGGACGCAGCATTGTTGCCGTTGAGAGATGGATTTGCTCTTCCACATTTATGGAGAAGGCCTTTTCGCAGCACATAAAGGGGCCGCCTCTGTTAGAAAAAGGGAAGAACAGTATCTGAAGAGTGATGGGCCTAATCCAGCGGGCCCGTTTCATTGTCAGAGGCCTGATTTGAGAAGGAATGTGTCAATTGGGGAAAGCTGCAAAAAGGTTCGCTGAAGAAACGGAAAAGGAGGGGGGGTGAGGTTTGAAGAGGGACCACGCATGAACTGCTGCGGTGATTATGGATGAAGGGATTTAATCTGATGTCGCAATGGGCGCCAAGGGGGAGAAGAGTCCGGATGTTCAGGCGTTGATTGAAAAAGGAAAGGGGCTCGCTGCAGAGAAAAAAGGGGGGGTTGGTGGTCTTCCTCTCTCGAATTGTAGGGGAATACGCGTGATCATATGAGAAAAACCACGCATACAAAAGAAAGAGGTGGTGCGTACTGGTGGAAAGCTTTGGCAAGGAAGAGGTCATCTATCAACAGTCACCCAAGGGTTTGGCCTTGCTGATTATTGACAGAGAAAAGAGCTGATCCGAGAGCAAGTACCAATTGGCAGATTATGGCGGCATCAACCATTCTGTACAAATTTGCTGTGATCGATGTGTTGTCCGTGTTCTTTTGCAGGTCAGAGTAGCGATGTTTCTGTTGGTCATGCTCTTTTTATTACCAATGTGCAAAGTGCATGCGTATTTATACTGTCCTGGCCGCCTTCACTGTTCTTGCATACATCTAGAGAAGTGAGAGAAAATCTAGAGGGTGGCAGCATGAAGAAGGCATAAACGAAAAAGGGTAGATGTTGATGTGATAGCAATGGAAAACATGGAAAGAACAGGGCCAAAGGAGAAAAGTGGAGTAGATAGTTAACCATGGAAAAGGATCTATGCTGATGTCTTCTTGTATGCAACGGAGCTCGTTGTAGAATCTGCACTCATAACTATTTTTGAAGCTATTGTGAGAGCTACCTATAGCTAGAAACATTTCGATCCAGGTAATCATTCTGTTTATTTTCTGGTGCATAGAATCTGGAAGAAGTAGAGTAGTGAAAATATATTTGCTACGTCATCTAATGAGATGTTTTTTTTTCTATAATCTAATGACTTAAACGTATATTCAAGTTTACCGTACGGTCTGTTGTGAAATTTTTATGTATGCACGTGAACTTGAAGACTTCATGGATTGGACTTATTGCTTTGTAGCTTCAGTACCCAATTGCATTTGAAGGACAATCATAATGGACATATGAGACGTGTGTGAGTGAACATGTGTGCTGCGTTTATGTTCATTTGCAATCGAAATGGTAACGAAAGTATGGGATGCAAATTGTTTGATAACAGTAAAGTTAACAAGAGTATATAGGCATCTGAACTATGTAGCATCCCAGAACAACATTAATTGTGTGTATAACGTATACATTGACTACTACTGCCGAGCTTGCATGAAGACGAAGACATTAGAATGTCACTTAAGTCGTACATGAACTATTTTCATTTGTCTTTTTTCTTGTTTTTTTCTCCTCCCACTCTCTCAGAGGCATGACCTGACTTGATGACTTCAATCGCGTGAATGAATAAGACGGCAACCACACATACAAAGATTGCCTACGCCTTGATCTCTCAAAGTTAAGTCATAATAAATCTTCCCTACATCTTGTCCATAATCGGATTGGAAATCTGATTTTCTTGTGAGGACATCTACACTGGGTTGAGGATCTCAGGAAATGATTTTGTTACACACATATGAAGTGTAGAGCACCGATGGATCCTAAAGCCCCTTCTCACGGATTTCTATTCTGCAAAAAAAAAAAGAAATTATTTTCTATTGGCTTGAGCACTAATTGAAAGAAGTTGTAACCGCAATCTTGAAAGTGAAAATTTACAGCTTCTCGCAAATTCAAGGTGTTGCACTACTGTTTTCCAAATTCAGTGATGTTCAGATGTGTGAGAAGGAAGAAGAGCGAAACATATGCACTACTTATGTTTTTCCATGTCAAGGAATGACTAGAGTGCAATGGAGTCAATGGAATTCCTGAAGGTTTAAGTAGTAATGCAAATTTAGCTGTGTAGATATCTCGTTCAGACAAGGTAGACAGTTGAATGGTAAATATGTGTGGCAATCATCCATACTGAAGAGGATTTGCACAAAAAAAAAAAAAAACATCGGAGATTCTCATTCGTGTGAATGTTTTAACTCATGGACCTTAGGGATAAGAATTTCAAGAGGAAATTCGTCCAGAAGGATAAGCAACGAAGTAAGTGCTATCTATCTATGATTTGTGTTGCAAATACTTCAAACATATCGCTTGTCCTTTATAGATGCTTGATTTCCCCTTGTCTTCTGAAGGCTCTTCTTCTCCTTTCACCCTCCTTTACACGAAACTCCGCGACATACCTGGTAACCTGACGTAAAAGGAGGGCATGAGTGAAGAAGGGGAGATCACAGAAAGTGACCACTGGAGTTGGATATCCAATCGCGCATGTGTTTTCTCTACTCCGCTGATACATTGGAGTGAAATTGTGGACTTAGGGGGAACCAAAATTGACCTAGTAACATAAGGGTTTGGCAAAATATCATTGTGTGTATGCACTTTCCCTTGGACTCAAAGACCTAACATTTTGGTGCGTTTGCCGGGAAATATATGAGCTAGTGCATAGACACAGGAAGAATCCATTGCGAGATAATTGTGGGCTCTAGGTAATCCAATTGGACCAATTCCGAGGGGTTTGAACAAAATAAAGTCTCCTATAATCATCTTTTTCCTTGGACTAAGAGACCTATCATTTTGGTGCGTTTGCCAGGAATTTCTTGGTACGTCTCTATAAGAGAGTGCCATAGGTTCGCCTAGCGCCACAGGTTGGCCGAGCTTGCGGACCCCAAGATCTAGTACATGAGCAAGGGGAGCTCATCGTCAGGAGCAACACAAACTCAAAGAGAGGAACGCGCTCAAAGAAGAGCCCTTGAAAGAGAAAGGAGAAGGTGGGAACCGCCAGGTGAGTGGACCTCGATTGGTTCGAAGAAATCAGCCAAAAACGTGTACTCCCGTAGGAGAGTCGCGAATCAAGTGCGGAAGTTTGAAGGAGGGATCCTGAAGCCACGTGTACTAAATTTCTGAGACCGAAGTGATATTGACATCACACCTCTGTTCGAAATGGCTCAGCGGATTTCGGTTCACTTGGGGGACTTCACCAGGTTTTCGGGTACTTGGGACGAAGATCCGGATAGTTTTATCCAGTTGTTTGAGGTTACTTGTGAGGCCAATGACGTAGTTGACCAGGATCAAAGGTTGAGAATTTTTCCAGCTATTCTCCGTGATGAGGCAGCCAATTGGTATGGGAATCTGAGGCAGCCAATTGGTATGAGGAACCACAAGAGCGGGGAACTTATCAAATGCTCAAGGAAGCCTTCTTGGCAAAGTTTCGGCGACAGGGCTTCCAAGACAGATTGGCCCAACAAATGGATTATTTGCGACAAGGAGTCAATGAGAGCATCGATAACTATATTCAGAGAATGGAAACGTTGGTAAGAAAGATGGGCACGAATGCCCCGAATGATGAGACATTGAAAAGAAGATTCATTTCGGGATTGAGAGATCCTACGGCACAGCAGCATATCAGCCTGACAAGACCTGCAACTTTAATGGATGCTAAAGAACAAGCGAGGCTTTGGGAGGAAGTACAATTATGCCAACAAAGGAAGATGGAGCTCTTATACGAGCCTATGGGAGGCCCAGGAAACATACCGATGAAAGATCCTGGCCAAGGAAGTCTCGCATTGATGACCCCAGCTTTTGTAGCTGCCACTAGCACGCCAGTCGAGGTAAAACCTGCGCTAACTGAAGAACGAATATTGGAGTTGGTCACGCAAGCTATAAAAGCTGCCACCATAACTCAAGAGACATACACAGTAAAACCAGAGGTCACAACAAACCCGAATCAAGTGTTTTGATCAAATACATGGTGTGCAAAGTGCCATGGTTACGGCCATTTGGCTTCAGAATGCCCTACAGTCTCGAGAGTATTCACAGATAGGTCGCCACCTAGGATGCGTTGTACTTTTTGCGGAAGAACAAATCACATGGAGGACCGATGTTACAACAAGAGAGCCTATGAAGAGAGGACCATGAAATCAGAGATACAAGAGAAAGACCTTACACGGGATTGCCCGCTCAAAGTGTCCCACCTACATCTCGTTGGGAAAACAGACCGACTTATGGATATGGTGCTCAGGGTCAAGGAGGAGACTATCCAAGAGGAGCCGTGTGTGATCAAAGAAGAGATGGTCCAATCCAGTGCTGGAGATGTCATGGCTTTGGCCATACTCAATCTAGATGTCCAAACGAAAAGAAACCAATTGATTATACCCCACTATGTAGGTACTGTAGTGGGGAGGGCCACTTTGATGAAGATTGTCCAAAACGAAGAGCTGCCGCCGGCAAAGAAAAAGGACCAACAGGGTCCTCGAACTATGTTGATACTCAGATGCATTCCACATCAAGAGCTCAAGAGCACGTTCCTACGATCGGAGTAGTGTTCAAGACACCGAACCCTCAAGAAGGCTCTAGCTCGTCAATGCACTTTGTGGATGCTTACGAGGCCAAGAAACCACACAAAGATCCAACTGTGGCAGTAGTCACAAGGACTCAAGAGTACTCGAAGAAGAATCCAGGAGGCGAAGGTGAAGAAGGGAGTCAAGAGAAGATCGTTGAGCGTGAAGAGGTAGAAAACCAAGTCGAAGGATTTGCTGAGTAGCAAGAGCTTGAGGATGGGGAAGAGATTGAGATTCTTCCACCAGTGACCAAGGAATTTGTGTCGGGCATAGCACCATTCCCTGAAAGATTGAAGGCTCAGGAAAGACAAAGTTTGGAGGAAGTGGACATTGTAAAATTGCTCGCTGACACGGTAGTCACGCTGGATATTGGCACATTACTAAAATTTTCACCTGCATATAGGAAACAATTCTACAACGAATATATTAAGAAGCCGAGGAAAGCTCGAGATAAAAAGAGACAAGATAAAGACGTCCAAGGGATCATTCAAAGTATTACGATGCAAATTGATTCGAATGCTCCAGCTGTGACGGTTGAGATTAAAGGGTATGCAGTCCCCGGTGCTCAGTTAGATAGTGGAGCCGCAGTCAACCTTATGACTGAGTTCATGATGAAAGCTTTGGGCCTCAACCACATGGAAGAAACGCCGATGTCCTTGAGAATGGCAGATCAAACACAAGTGAAGCCTGCGGGTCTTTTAAAGAATGTAAGCACAGTTGTGGGCGGTCTAGAATTTAAAGTTGATTATCTGATAGTAAGACCAAGGACCTCAGAGGCTACCTTCTCGATCTTACTTGGACGGCCATGGCTGGTGCAAGCTGAATGTGTGCACGATTGGCACATAGGGTTTATCACAATTGGACCAAAGGTTGATCGAATACAACTTCAAGTGTCTCCAAACTTGACCGACAAGAGATCGACAACAGCTGAGGAAAGGGAGCAGAAAGCAAAGGAAAAAGTTAGACAAGAAATGGCACGGGTAAGATTTGCATTGCGCACGGAGACTTCTAAAGACCTTTCACAAGATGGATTTAACCTGCAATTGGCCAACCTACAACATGCGAAAGTGGGCAAGTACATAGATCCTCTATGTTACAAGGATGATTCAGACCAGGAGTTGCTGGGATGGTTGACACATACAAGTGAATTTGAGTGCTACATGTTGAGTATAGACGCAAAGGAAAATAAAGCTACTCAATCCCTGGAGAAGGGAACTTCAAAAGAAGAGTTGAAACTGGAGCTATCTCCGACAATGGAAGTGCAACAGTTGAGAGAAAGGGTTAGAATGCTAGAAGAAGAGCTTCTAAGGAGAAGTCGACAATCAGACAGAGAAGCGGAAAGTAAAACTAAAGTGCGGGATGCCATTGCAAAAGTTGAACTTAAGAAATTGGGTGCGGTTGAAAAAGAACAAAACAATGATTTACTGGCCAACCATGCACGCGTGATTGGAGAGCACGTTCCAATCACAGTGTTATCAAGGAATAAGGAATATTCGCGAGAAGCTCAGTCGGAAAAATGGGAAGTTTTTCCAGAAAAGTTCTTGAGCGTGGGGTCAGAGCTACCAGATGGAGTACGAGATTGTATTAAAATGACACTCAAAAATTTCGGCAAGGCCTTTGCATGGTCATACAGTGATTTGAGAGGAATTGATCCCCAAATCTGCCAACATTATATAGACTTGGAAGAAGGCACACGACCAATATGTCAACGACTTAGGCGGACAAATCGAGTCTACTCAGAATTGATCAAGTTGGAATTGACTAAATTATTGGAAGCAGGATTCATATATCCCATCGCATCCAGTGAATGGGTATCACCAATTGTAGTTGTTCCGAAGAAAAATAAGAAAATCCGTATTTGCATAGATTATCGTAAGTTGAACGAGCGCACAAAAAAGGATCACTTCCCTTTGCCGTTTACTGATCAAATCTTGGACAGAGTGGCTGGCCATAAATTGTACTCATTTTTGGATGGTTTTAGTGGGTACAACCAGATCCAAATCCATGAAGAGGATCAATCAAAAACTACTTTCACCACAGAATGGGGTACATATGCATATCGTGTGATGCCATTTGGATTATGCAATGCACCGACCACATTCCAGAGAGCAATGATAGCTGCATATCAAGACTATTTGCAAGATTGGATGGAGATATTCCTCGATGATTTTGCAATCAAGGGCAATGATGAAAACATGATGGAGAGGATCGAAGCTATTTTAAGAAGAAGCATCAAAAAAGGCATCGCATTAAATCCTGAAAAGTGTACATTTGGAGTACGAAGAGGATTGCTTTTGGGACATGTTATTTCTGAAAAAGGAATCGCGGTCGACGAGGATAAAGTGGAAAAAAATCGGACAACTTCCACCTCCTCAAAACTTGCGGCAACTCAGAGGATTCTTGGGCCATGCGAATTATTATCGACGTTTTATATTAAATTTTGCATCAATAGCGGCACCACTGACGAATCTTTTGAGGAAAGACCAACAATACCAATGGTCTGAAGAGTGTCAAGTTGCATTCGACTCGATCAAGGAGAGATTGATAAATGCACCGATCTTGGTAGCACCCGACTGGATGAAAGAATTCCATGTGCATACCGACGCTTCTCATACTGCAGTTGGAGCAGTGCTATGCCAAGCCGATGAAAAGAAGTTGGACCACCCGATTTATTACGCAAGTCGCAACTTGAATAGCACTGAGAGGAACTACAGGACTATAGAGAAGGAATGCCTCTCGATGATCTTTGCGGTAAACAAGTATCGGCATTACTTGATGGGAAAGCATTTCACATTTTATGTGGATCATGAAGCCCTTAAGTACATCATTAATAAACCAGAGTTATCAGGGCGATTGATGAGGTGGATGCTACTTCTCCAAGAATTTCAGTTCACAGTGGTAACCAGACCAGGTGAAGCGCATATATTGGCCGACCATTTATCTCGAATTGTTAATGAGGAGCCAATCTCTGGTGTGCCCGACGATGCTCTTGATGGACATCTATTCCAGGTTGATGCTAAAGTACCTTGGTATGCCGACTTGGTGAATTTCTTGTGCACCACTAAATATCCGACAAGAGCAAGCAAGAGAGAGAAGCAAAAACTGTTAGCATTGGCGAAGCACCATAGCATCATTGGTGGGCAACTCTATCGATATTTTGTACATGAAAGCATTTATCGAAGGTGTCTCGAGGAAGAAGAAGCAACCCTAGTTTTGAGGGCATTGCATGACGAACCCTGCGGTGGGCATTTTGCTGGTGAATTGACGGCAAGGAAGATTTTATTGGCTGGGTATTGGTGGCCAACGCTGTTCAAAGACTCGCACACATACTGTAAGAATTGTGACAGATGCCAACGAATGGGCAAACCCACATTAGCACATGCTGCTCCTCTCACACCGGTGCTTGCTCTCAAGCCCTTTGAGAAATGGGGGATTGATTTTGTGGGACCTATTGATCCTCCTTCAAGATGTCGGTCTAATAGGTATATTTTGGTCTGCACAGACTATGTTACCAAGTGGGTAGAAGCCAAAGCTCTGAAGACTGATCGAGCTATTGATGTAGCTAAATTTTTGTACGAACAAATTATCACTCGATTCGGATGCTCGTTGGAGATAGTGAGTGATAGAGGAACACATTTTGTCAACGAATCGATCGAGGAGTTAATGGAATTATATAAGATTAAACATAGAAAAAGCACTCCATATTACCCGAGAGCGAATGGACAAGTGGAGGTTACCAACAAAGTTCTTGAACAGATTCTAACAAAGACAGTAGCTGTGCATAGGAGAGACTGGGATGAGAGACTTTTGGAAGCCTT
This sequence comes from Ceratopteris richardii, assembly GCA_020310875.1. Classification (NCBI taxonomy): domain Eukaryota; kingdom Viridiplantae; phylum Streptophyta; class Polypodiopsida; order Polypodiales; family Pteridaceae; genus Ceratopteris; species Ceratopteris richardii. The sequence continues at coordinate 40,551,831 of CM035440.1, forward strand.
GTGGGCATATCGGACATCCTACCGAGTGACGACTAAGAGCACTCCGTTCTCCCTAATGTATGGCGAGGAAGCCATCTTTCCCATCGAAAAAGAAGTTCCAACCTTAAGAGTGGCCATCGAAGCCAGGATGGGAGAGGAAGAATCATTAAAGGAGAGGTACATACAACTAGTCAAGCTAGAAGAAAAGAGACTCATTGCACAACAAAGTCTGGAAGCTATTCAGAAGAGACGTAAGGAGAGGCATGATAAGAATCTCAAGACCTATGCGATTCAAGAAGGGGATTTGGTACTAGTTTATGATAGTAAATATTATAAATTCCCGGGGAAGTTACAGACAAGATGGGCAGGACCGTTTAAGGTGGTGGAACTCAATTCCAATGGTTCCATGCAAATTCAAGATTTAGGAGAAGAATGTGCTCCCGTGAAGGTTAACGCGCTTCGAGTTAAACCATATTTCAAGTAACATTAGGACGGGAGAAGCCAAACGAGATCCAAGCAGAAGGATGTAGTAGATTCCTTGTACATAGATGTATAGTTATATATATATATATATATGCACATATATAAGCTATGATTTGTGTGTCATAAATTTTCTTCCTTGCTAGCTCAAGAATTTTGGACTTCTAATATTTTTGTGTTATGCAGAGACTGTTCGGAGCTAAGTAACAAAATGGCAGATCAAATAACGCAACTCTATTTGTACGAGCTAAGGATATATTTCTCGGACCAAACATTCACCTGCATGGACATAGATGTCGACGACTTTGAGACGGAATATGATGTAGAGGAAGCGCATTGGCTGGTATGCTTTATAAACCAGGGTTTGGGTGTTGCATTTTACATTGAGTGTTTTGAGGAATACCTGACTCGACATGTAGGATGGGCGGGAGATCGATATTACTATTTCGATCCTTCTAGGGAAATGCCTAACGAAGAAAACGATATCACTTGGGCTTGGGCAGATGTGCTAATGATAAGAAGTGATGACGAAGCTCCTGAAGTTGAGCCTGACTCGCCCTAGGGAAGTCGTTGGGATGCGAGTACGATGTGAGGCTACATGAGACATCCTGGAGACTCACATTCTAGGACACCTAAGGATAGGTACAGGAGGGACCAAGGCATAGCCGGCTGTAGTTACCTAGTGAAAAGTCAAATCGATGAATACATATGTAGTGTCTGTAATTGAGAGAATGGAGTGAAGAGGTGGTTGATCTCTCAAAGGCTAGAGTGTATATGTTTGCATGTATGTGTGGGAACAGTGGGCAAAGTCCCTTTCTTCCTCTCCCTAATTCTCAGGACTTGGGTGAACTAATTAACTATGAAAAAAACGAAGAAAAGAAAAGAAAAGTAAAATTTGTGTTACTGTGATCGTACCAATGCGCTATGGTGGGCTAGTAGGTGGGTGGATTTATCCTCGCCGGGTGGTTAGGACCACGAGCCGCAGCTAGTTTCGCCATAGGCTTGGGATATATATGTTTGTGTCTTAGCTACGCGCCATAACGGGTTGGTAGGTAGGTGGAGCCATCGTGGCTGGGTAGTCACGACCATGAGCCACATCCAGCTTTGTTATGGGCTAGCTGATATATGTTATGTGTTATCATTGTGCGTTTGTGTGTTGTGCGCTGCATTGCATTGGTAGATGGGTGGAATCAACCTGATCAGGTGGTCAGGTCCACGAATCGCATCCAGTGTCAATGTAGGCCAACGTGTGAATATAAATAAAATTTTCATATGAAGTTATTCCCCACTCCTGAGGGGGAGAGAAAGAGAGAGGAGAGGGCGATGATCGCCTGGAAGGGAACGTTATTCGCTTGTGTGATTGGTATGTGTTGGCTTGCGACAGATCAGCTCACTTTGAATCAACATTCTTGAAGGCACAGAGACTCTATATGTACTTACGGATGAGGCTTTAGCGAGGTAATGCAACGGTCTTGCTTTATAACTTCTGTGCTTTATCCGAGGGTTTTCGAGAGTGTGGGACACTCCAGGGTTTTTATGTAGGTCTTGACTTGTACTCGGGTCTCGATGGCTTTTGTAGGAAGACGATAGGGGTGCTTCGGGAATGTCTAGTCATGGAATAATTGTACATAGCGAATGGTAGGTGCAATAAGGGGTATGCATTTTGGGTATGTTGCATCTCCAGTTGAATTCATTTCAGTCATAGTTGTTCATTTCGGTATTTCCGTTTCCATTTTTCGCAATGACAGTTGCATGTGTAAAGCATGGAAAGGCATGCATGTGTTATTTTGGTTGAAACTATTTTCATAATGGAATGCATGAGCAATTTGATGCATGTTGGAATGGGAGTTGCATATATGTGCATGTTCTTGGATCATTTTGAAGTGAATGATTTGTATGTATTCATGAGTGATTTTTTGAGCACTAATAGCTTCAAGGAGTGCAGGTCCACTTGGAATGAGGGCTCGATGAAAAGGTATGTAAACAAATTGTAAACTGACATGTTCATGGTTGTTTAAATTATATTGCAGCATGGACAGCTCGTCGAGGACGACTTCACAAATAAGAAGGGGGAAGTATGTTAGCTCAAGAAATGATTGGTTTTTATGCACTAATGTGTTGCTATTTGGCGGAAGAAGATGTTTGATTACAGGTACTTAAAGATTGATCAAATGTTTGAAGGGAGGTATTTGCAACTACATGATGACTTCTTGGTCAAAGAGGAATGCTATCAAGGGAGGCAATACTCGGAAACATGGCTTTTCATTATGGTGGTTATCGAATGTGTGCTTACACAGATGGTCTATCTCAATAAGGCACTCGACACATTCAACACAGCAACTGTCTCGCCCATGTATTATGTGATGTTTCATCATTAACAATTATGGCTAGTGCCATCAGGTTCAAAGGTTGGGATGGAAAGGGCTAGTGGGCTTGTAAAGTTATTTAAGTGCAAGGAAATTAAGAGAACAAAATTTACGATTGAAGGATATATCAGGAAAATCACTTTTCTGCATTCGGTTTGGAAGTGTGGAAAATGCACAACCATTCAAAATTGTTGCTGTAGATGCTCGAAATAGATTTTTGGTCTACCGAATGGTGGTGAGAGTGCATAACCGATTGGTGAACTTCTTGGGAATTTAAAATTTGTTGACAAGGGAAGGGATATTTTAAATAAAAAAGGATGCAAAGGTGGTTAAGCCGTTCTCTTTTGTGGACGCAGCATTGTTGCCGTTGAGAGATGGATTTGCTCTTCCACATTTATGGAGAAGGCCTTTTCACAGCACATAAAGGGGCCACCTCTGTTAGAAAAAGGGAAGAACAGTATCTGAAGAGTGATGGGCCTAATCCAGCGAGCCCGTTTCCTTGTCAGAGGCCTGATTTGAGAAGGAATGTGTCAATTGGGGAAAGCTGCAAAAAGGTTCGCTGAAGAAACGGAAAAGGAGGGGGGCTGAGGTTTGAAGAGGGACCACGCATGAACTGCTGCGGTGATTATGGATGAAGGGATTTAATCTGATGTCGCAATGGGCGCCAAGGGGGAGAAGAGTCCGGATGTTCAGGCGTTGATTGAAAAAGGAAAGGGGCTCGCTGCAGAGAAAAAGGGGGGGGCTGGTGGTCTTCCTCTCTCGAATTGTAGGGGAATACGCGTGATCATATGAGAAAAACCACGCATACAAAAGAAAGAGGTGGTGCGTAGTGGTGGAAAGCTTTGGCAGAGAAGAGGTCATCTATCAACTGTCACCCAAGGGTTTGGCCTTGCTGATTATTGACGGAGAAAAGAGCTGATCCGAGAGCATGTACCAATTGGCAGATTATGGCGGTACAAATTTGCTGTGATCGATGTGTTGTCCGTGTTCTTTTGCAGGTCAGAGTAGCGACGTTTCTGTTGGTCATGCTCTTTTTATTACCAATGTGCAAAGTGCATGCGTATTTATACTGCCCTGGCCACCTTCACTGTTCTTGCATACATCTAGAGAAGTGAGAGAAAATCTAGAGGGTGGCAGCATGAAGAAGGCATGAACGAAAAAGGGTAGATGTTGATGTGATAGCAATGGAAAACATGGAAAGAACAGGGCCAAAGGAGAAAAGTGGAGTAGATAGTTAACCATGGAAAAGGATTTATGCTGATGTCTTCTTGTATGCAACGGAGCTCGTTGTAGAATCTGCACTCAGAACTATTTTTGAAGCTATTGTGAGAGCTACCTATAGCTAGAAACATTTCGATCCAGGTAATCATTCTGTTTATTTTCTGGTGCATAGAATCTGGAAGAAGTAGAGTAGTGAAAATATATTTGCTGCGTCATCTAATGAGATTTTTTTTTTCTATAATCTAATGACTTAAACGTATATTCAAGTTTACCGTACGGTCTGTTGTGAAATTTTTATGTATGCACGTGAACTTGAAGACTTCATGGATTGGACTTGTTGCTTTGTAGCTTCAGTACCCAATTGCATTTGAAGGACAATCATAATGGACATATGAGATGTGTGTGAGTGAACATGTGTGCTGCGTTTATGTTCATTTGCAATCGAAATGGTAACGAAAGTATGGGATGCAAATTGTTTGATAACAGTAAAGTTAACAAGAGTATATAGGCATCTGAACTATGTAGCATCCAAGAACAACATTAATTGTGTGTATAACGTATACATTGACTACTACTGCCGAGCTTGCATGAAGACGAAGACATTAGAATGTCACTTAAGTCGTACATGAACTATTTTCATTTGTCTTTTTTCTTGTTGTTTTCTCCTCCCACTCTCTCAGAGGCATGAACTGACTTGATGAGTTCAATCGCGTGAATGAATAAGACGGCAACCACACATACAAAGATTGCCTACGCCTTGATCTCTCAAAGTTAAGTCATAATAAATCTTCCCTACATCTTGTCCATAATCGGATTGGAAATCTGATTTTCTTGTGAGGACATCTACACTGGGTTGAGGATCTCAGGAAATGATTTTGTTACACACATATGAAGTGTAGAGCACCGATGGATCCTAAAGCCCCTTCTCACGGATTTCTATTCTGCAACAAAAAAAAAAAATTATTTTCTATTGGCTTGAGCACTAATTGAAAGAAGTTGTAAGCGCAATCTTGAAAGTGAAAATTTACATCTTCTCGCAAATTCAAGGTGTTGCACTACTGTTTTCCAAATTCAGTGATGTTCAGATGTGTGAGAAGGAAGAAGAGCGAAACATATGCACTACTTATGTTTTTCCATGTCAAGGAATGACTAGAGTGCAATGGAGTCAATGGAATTCCTGAAGGTTTAAGTAGTAATGCAAATTTAGCTGTGTAGATATCTCGTTCAGACAAGGTAGACAGTTGAATGGTAAATATGTGTGGCAATCATCCATACTGAAGAGGATTTGCACAAAAAAAAAAAAAACATCGGAGATTCTCATTCGTGTGAATGGTTTAACTCATGGACCTTAGGGATAAGAATTTCAAGAGGAAATTCGTCCAGAAGGATAAGCAACGAAGTAAGTGCTATCTATCTATGATTTGTGTTGCAAATACTTCAAACATATCGCTTGTCCTTTATAGATGCTTGATTTCCCCTTGTCTTCTGAAGGCTCTTCTTCTCCTTTCACCCTCCTTTACACGAAACTCCACGACATACCTGGTAACCCGACGTAAAAGGAGGGCATGAGTGAAGAAGGGGAGATCACAGAAAGTGACCACTAGAGTTGGATATCCAATCGCGCATGTGTTTTCTCTACTCCGCTGATACATTGGAGTGAAATTGTGGACTTAGGGGGAACCAAGATTGACCTAGTAACATAAGGGTTTGGCAAAATATCATTGTGTGTATGCACTTTCCCTTGGACTCAGAGACCTAACATGAGCTCTTCTTCTTGAAGGTTGTAAACTCTGCCCATAATGAGGACTTCCTAGACTTGGTTGTGTTTTGGAAATGCTCTTCCAAAGCATTTCACACATCTGTTGCACTTTCTAATCCTCTGATGTGAGGTAGAAGATAATCATTTACAGCCATGTAAATGATGCTTCTAGCTTGAGCATCCTTTCTCATCCAATTCTTCAAACCTACAAGTTCCTCCCTAGTTGGAACACTAAGATCTTCAAACTCAGGCTTTTCTTCTTCTCCTGTAATGAATGCCATAAAATCATTGCTCATGAGGTGTGCCTCCATCCTCATGGACCAAGCTGGATAGTTCTCCCTATCTAGCTTATCAATCTGCAAGCTTTCTCCCATCTTTGATCTTCTATGTCTGCAATTACTATGATTTATGATAATAAAGTGTACCTTTGATATGAAGCTTTAATCCTTCTTGATTCTTTGAACTCGTACTTTGTACTTCTACAGGTTATCTTCAAGAGTTTGTCCTTGTCCACCTTCAATTAGAAGGAACTTCAATACCTGCAACAGTCGGGACTTCCAATGCCTTTACTTCACTTGTATTACACCTTCAGCTCTGATACCACAGTTGGAGACCTCTTAATCTCCAAAATTTTGATCTATAATGATCTAAGAACACTTCTATATAAGTTATGGATCAAAATTTACAGAAATATTGTCTTCATTTATCAAAACTTTCACTAGCACTTCTCTAAGTGAAGAAATTCCTTCTTTAGAAAGTCTGCTTCATAAATTGACTTCATTACCTGCACATATCTTCAGATTTCTTCAAACCAATAGTGCACAAATCTCTAGAGTACCTCTGCGCAATCATATCAACTATTAGTCCTTCAAAAGAATCATTAAAACTTTAATTTGATCCTTAAGATCAAAAGTATGTCAGAAACTATTTTCCTGAACAAGCGACTTTGACATAGGTAACTTCTAAGGTTGATTTCTCACAGCACAGATCTCGTTTTGCTAAATGCTTTTAGCCATAGCTTCCTTACCTTCTAACTTAGATTTTGAGTGCTGATTTACCAAAAACTTTACATTGTGCACTCAGATCTAAACAAAACATTGACACGGAAAAGTGCGTGACTTTGAGAAGTCTATCTGCAGACTTTATATACACATATTCCTATTGATCATACTCACAGCATGAAAGGAAATAGATTATAAAACTCTGAACATAGCTTCATTAGCTTCCAGATTAGATGTGTACAAAAGGATTTCTGATCCACATGATCAGACTAAGAGAAATCTATGAAATACTCGTCGTTATTTTCTAGAGATAACTCTCTTCACATCTATCTCTATGACACTTGTCTTCTAATGACTCTCTCATGTATTTCTTTACATCATTGACTTATATACATATGGTTCTAGACTTATCCCACGTCTATTACATTACTCCTTATCATCCTAAGGATTATCTATACTCAAATTACAAGAATTTCGAACTATAATGTACATATGTATACAAGCTTTACTTCTGAGATGTCTTCACTTTCTCAAGTGACTTCTTCCACTTCAATCTGATCATAAACTTGCTTCAAGCTCTTTGTAATCATCAATTTGTGATTGTTCTGTTCCAACAACATTTGTGTGGACAAGTTCCAAATAATCCTCATGCATATAGCATTTCTTTGTAAAGGGTAACCTGTGAGATTTACCAAACTGACATGCACCACATTTATGGATCATATGTTGCTTGGATACATTAGGTATCCCAAGTATACATTGATCTCTACATATCTGCTTCAATGTTCTCTCACCAATGTGTCCTGATATTTTGTGCCATATCTCTAACTCAGACAAGGTTTGATCCTTATAATTATAAAGTGCAATGTTTTTAGTGTCCTCAAGCTCAAATGTAAACAATCTACCTGTTTTCGCTCCCTTTGCAATTCTTCTGAATCCATGTTGGGAGTCCTCCACAAAGGCTCTAAATTTATTGAACCTAACGTGCAAACCCTTTTCCACTATCTATCCAACACTCATCAAATTTTGGTACATAAATAACTCTGATCAATAGAAGTTTTGACATTTCCTACCTTGACAACTAAATGCTTGGTATCATCACCTGTCTACACTTGGTGCTTTCCCTTGGGCTCTTCAAGATAAAAAAGGAGAGCTATATTGCCTACTACATGGTTTGAACAACCTGAGTCAATAGCGAAGAAGTGTTCATCATTCATACCTTGTTTTGAAGTCATGTTCATAATGAGAAGAGAATCTTCTTGATCCTCTATATAGTTGTTGGAGTCTTTTCTTGATTTGTATCCTCCTTGATAATTGTTGTTGTAATTGTTGTTGCAGCCATGGTTGTAACCTTGATTATGGTTGAATCTTCCTCTTGATTGTGAGTAGCCACCTCTTTGAAATCCTCTTCCTCTTTGGTTCTTAAAGTTCCTATAGCACTCATTTGTTGTGTGATTAGACAATCCACATATATTGCATGGGGAAGAGTTAAAAGGTCTCCCCCTACCTTGCTTATCTCCTACGCCCCTTCCTCTCGAATTCCTACCTCTCTCTGCATAGTTAGCGTGAGAAGTAGCACCTTCATCTTCAAACTTCTTGCTCTTTCCTTTATCTTTAGACTTTCCCTTATTTGTAGAAGAATTCTTACCTCTTGATGGTTCACCATTTTTGTTGAGCTTGGCTTCATGGGTGAAGAGTTGCCCCATGAGAGTGGTTAGATCAGGGATTTTCATATCCATATAAAGATCCATTGTAGTTGTGAAAGATTCTAACTTATCATCTCCCTTGATGCCATTGATTATCTTTCTCACTATTTGCTCCTCTTCAATCTTCTCTCCTATGCTTGCCAACTGATCAGCCACATCCTTCACCTTAGTCACAAAATCTAAAACATTCTGCTTAGGTTGCTTCTTTTGAGTAGTAAAATTCATCCACAATTGATTTTTCCTAGCTCTTGTATTGGAAGAAAAGTATGAAGATAGAGTATCCCATGTTTCTTGAGAAGTTTTGCAATTCCGAATATGAAGAAGAAGGAAGTCAGAAATAGAGTTAAGTAGATATGACCTGGCTAAAGCATCTTTGGCACACCATGAGTTGAGTCTTTCTTGCTCCTCTCTTGTAGGTTGATCTTTGCTTCTAAATATGGGCATCTCCTCATCTCTTGATATGTATCCATAGAGACTTATTCCTTGTAGATAGGTCTTCATCCTCAAAGACCATGCTCGATAATTATTCTTGTCCAATTTTTCAATGAAAGAAGGGAAACCATCTCCCATTTTACCTCAACTTGCTCTAATGCCACTGTTGGAAGAGATGGATGGATACCTCAAGTAAGTGAGGTGGTACTACTAAAACCTTCTTTGTACCAGACCTAATACTCTTCAGAGTTATAAAGTAGGTGCTTTTAGCTTGCATATGACACCAAGAAAGTACCTATATACTTTGGAATTGATTCTTGAAATGTCCATACACCTGTTGGCCTTTTTTACTTAGAGCTCATAGTACAGTAACAATTGACAAAACTCCTTTTGGGGAAATTCAATTAGCTTAGATAGCTAATGATTGCAAGTGGAATCATGAAAATGATCAACTATGCTCTAAGAAATTAATTTAGCAAGTTAGATCTTACCCTCGACTTTTTAGGGACTAACGAGTAGATGACCAGGGATCACTTTGAAGAAGATTTTACCGAGATTCCTGAACCAAATGCCTTGAAATTTTGACAACACAAAGTAGATTTTAAGCTGGTTCTAGAGACCAACGATTATGCAAAATGATTGAGTATTCACTCGGATATGACCGAAGAAAGTTGACTGTTCTGAGTAATCATAGCAGAGAAGTGGACAAAAATGTTCAATGAAATATATGTATTATAAAACATGATTGTACAAAGTTATTGGCATTCTAATGATGCTCAATGATGGTGAATTGAGTGAGCTATAGTGTAAGCTACTCAAGTTCTACAAATGATCAAGGAGAGAGCTCTAAATGAGGCACGCACTACTGCGATATTTTACAAAGCCTTTATATAAGTATTTCCACTAAGTTTTGAATTTTGAATTCAAACTTGACTCCAACTAAAAGTGAATCCATTGTTTTAGGGGTTATTCTCTCAAATGAACTTGTAACTAATATTCTTCCTAACTCCACAAGATATAGGCTTTTACAAGATTCTTCAAGGAGTTAATCTTTTACAATGGTAAATGAGCAAGAAGTTACAAGCTATGGTTCACATGAGTCACCTAGTGCTTTCACATAATGTCTTCCATGCTAAGCCAAATGTGTAGGCTTGTATATTTGCGCCAACAATTTTCAATGGTGTCCTCTGTGCCCAAACTTGAGGCACCTTGTAAACATGTTTGCGAAGGCTATATTTTGGGAAAAATGCAGCGTTCATCCTTCGCAAAAGATGTTTTAGTTTGAGCTACTTAGAAATTAGAGCTTCTTCATAGTGGTGTCTGTGATCCTATGCAAACACCTTCTCTTAGGAACAACCTTTACTTCTTGACTTTTATTGATGGTTTCTCTAGGCATGCATGGGTATATTGATAAAAAGAAAATTCCAAAGTGTTTATGTGCTTCAAACAGTTTTTTGTTATGGCTGAATTTGCCAGCATGTAAAATGGGCACCCTTCATTTTGATAAGGGGTACATGCTTTCTGATTTTAATGCATTTTTGACTGAGCATGGGATAAGTCAACAGTGTATAGTTTTGTATACACCTCAAAAAAATGATGTTAATGAAAGAAAGAAGAGGTTTCTCTTAGAGATGGCAAGGTGTATGGTCAAAAGTCAAGATTTACCATATAGTTTGAGGTTGCTATGTGTGCATCATATGTACTTAATAATTATCCCACCAAAGCACTGCAATTGATCACTCGATATGAGGCTTTGCATGATTTCAAGCCATTTGTTGCTCGTCTACATGTCTTTGATTGTTGTTGGAGATAGACGTCTGCGGAAGCACGCGAACAGCACAAGGAAGAAGAAGAAGCTTGGAGCAGAAACACACAATACTGAATGTATTACTAGATAATGTACAAAGATAAGTAGCCCATTAGGGCAATAGGCGTATATATAAGCCGGGGGAAAAAAACCTCCTAAAGAGGGAAAAAAGTGCCCGGACGGTCCTAAAGTGTTCACACACATCACTACCTAAATATATCAACAAATCCCCCTTGGGAGTGATGTGGTGAACAAGGAGCTGGAACTCATGTATAAGGAAGTGCCAAGCTATGTGGAAATCACTCCACAAAAGGAAGTAAGCCCAAAGCTTTGCGGAAAGCTTCAAACTTCTCCCTAGGCAGAGCCTTCATGAAAAGGTCTGCAATGTTCTCCTGCGTGGGCACATATGCCAAGCTGATCTCCCCAGCAGAGAACCTCTCCCTGACATAGTGATAATGCACCTCAATGTGCTTAGTGCGAGCATGGAACACAGGGTTCCTCGCAACTACCAATGCACTCTGACTGTCAGTGAAGATGGTGGTGGCAGAAGACTGGCCAACACCCAAATCAGCCATAAGGCGTCTGAGCCACACACACTCAACAGTCGCTCTGAAAGCTACCCTATACTCAGCCTCACAACTGGAAGTGGCCACAGTAGGCTGCTTCTTGCTCAACCAAGATATACATGAGCTACCAAGCATGAAGCAAAAACCACTGGTGGACACACGAGTGTCATAGCAACTAGCCTAATCTGAGTCAGAAAAAGCATGCAAATCTGGCGGTAGTGATCCCCCCTTGGGATAAAACAACCCAAGTAGCCGAGTACCACTCAAGTAGCGAAAGATGTGCTTAACCGCTTTCCAATGCGTGACTCTTGGGCAATGCATAAACCTGCTCATCTGTGAGACAACAAACTGAATATCTGGCCGAGTAATGCATAAGTAAATCAAGCATCCAACAGCGTGCTGATAGAGAACAACATCAAATGCATCTCCAGCATCATGAAGACTCAATCGTAAACCTGTCTCCATAGGAGTGGCAATAGGCTTACAGTCTTCAAGGCCAAAACGCTGCAATAATGTGTCAATATATTTCGTTTGACACAAAGCCATTCCACCATCAACGTGCATAAACTGAATGCCCAAATAGTGATGCAAATGCCCCAAATCAGACATCTCAAATGAGGCATGCAAATCAGCCTTAAAATCAGCAATATGTGTCTCAATAGGACCAGTGAGCAGCATGTCATCAACATAGACAACAATGATCAGAAGCACATCATTAGCACGTTTAACATATAAGGTGCTTGCAGTTGGACTGTTCTCAAAACCATGTGCAATCAGATAGGCATGTATCTTCTCATACCAAGCACGTGGTGCTTGCTTTAAACCATATAATGCCTTCTTTAACCTGCAAACCTGGTTTTCATGCCCTTTCTGCACAAAGCCACGAGGCTGAAAAACATACACTTCTTCATGCAAGTCACCATTCAGAAATGCTGTTTTAATGTCCAACTGATGTACATTCCAACCATGATGGGCTGCAAGTGCACAAATGCTCCGAACAGTAGTCATACGGCATGTAGGTGCAAAGGTCTCATCAAAATCAATGCCTCTTTCCTGTGCATAAACCTTTGCAAGAAGCCTAGCCTTATACCTGTCAACTGTACCATCAGGTTTACGCTTCAGCACTTAGTGCCAATGGCCTTCATGCCAGGAGGCAAGTCACATAAAGACCATGTACCATTCTTCATTATAGCATCATATTCAGATTGCATAGCAGCCATCCAATTTTCTGAATTTTGTGCTTCATCAAAAGAAACAAGCTCATTCTCATCACAGAGACTAGATGCAGCCATAGCATAACAATCTGATGCAAAGGAGGCACTATGAGAGCCTGAACGAGTACGATATGACAAAGGTGCATCTAATTTGCTGTCACGCAAAGTCTGCACCAGCCATTTTGGCATAGTTTTTGCCTCCTCAATATCAACTCTCTCATCAACAAGTGCATCATGTAAATCTGCATCAGAAATGGAATGATCTACATCATCATATGAAATCTACAAAGGTTGAGAAGTTGCCTCATTAGGACCAGCACTAGCCTGTCCACCTGTAAAAAGAGGCATCAAAGTATCATACATGTCTTTGGAGCTAACAGATGTCTCCTTAGTACATGAAAGCAATGGCTGAATAGCATCTTCCACAAAGACAACATCACGGCTAACCAGAATGCGTTTAGTCTGTGGATGATACAGACAATAGCCTTTACTTTCAGAACTGTACCCAACAAAAATACATTTTACTGCCTTATCATCCAATTTTTTGCGATGTTGTTCATGCACTAATGCATATGCCAAACAACCAAAAACACGCAGATGAGCAACAGATGGCTTGCGATCATGCCAAGCCTCATATGGAGTGATAGACTGCAACGCTTTAGTGGGACACCTGTTCAGTACATATGCTGCACACATGACAGCCTCAAGCCAGAAACTATGTGGTAAGGCCTGACTTTTGACCATGCACCTCGCCATCTCCATGAGTGACCTGTTCTTTCGTTCAGCAAATCCATTCTGTTGAGGTGTATACGGCACTGTACACTGGTGTTTTATCCCACATTCAGCCAGAAATGCATTAAAATCTGAAGACATATATTCCCCCCCTCGATCAGAATGGAGGGTGCCCATTTTACATGCTGATAGATTTTCAACCAAAACCAAAAACTGTTTGAAGCACATGAACACTTCGGACTTTGCTTTGAGTGGATATACCCATGCATGCCTGGAAAAGAGGACCACAGACATCACGATGTACAAGTTGCAATTTCTGCGTAGCCCGAACTGAACCATCTTTTGGAAAGGAAGAACGCTGCATTTTGCCCAAAATACAGCCTTCACAAACATGTTTTCCAGGTGCCTCAAGTTTGGACAAAGAGGACACCATTTCAGATTTCTGCAGGCGTAACAAACTAGCAAAATTCAGATGACCAAAGCGTGCATGCCAAAGCTTTGCATCTGACATAGCCCGAGAATCATGAACTGCACATGCCGAATCATTCACAGATCTTTCATAGTCTATGAGCTTATACAGCCCACGACATAAAATGCCAGAAGCAATAATCATATCGCCATTTGAGAGATCATGGACTGTACACCTGTCATCAATGAATTTCACAACCAAGCCAATCTTGGCTAATGCAGAAACTGATAACAGGTTCTTTTTGATCCTTGGCACAAATAAAGCATCTGACAAAGTGAAAGAACTACCATCAGCAGTAGTCAGAATGATCTTACCAACTCCCATAACAGGATAAGAGGAGTTATTGGCGCATGTGACAGTATTCCCTGTAGGGGCAGGCTCAAGTGAAGAGAAGAAACTGCGCTGCGAGGTAATATGTTTAGTCGCCCCACTATCAAAGTACCAAACATCTGAGTCTACTACAGACATGCACTGATCATGAGAAGATGGGTCAAAACTGCAGACAGTAGTAAACGCCCATTCTTCTTCCTGCACAAGATTTGTAGACTCTGTTTTTGGTGTAGAGGCCTCTGCAACAACCTTTCCAACCTCTTTCTTCTTTGCCTCTTTAGCAGCCAGTTTTGGATAGTTCTTTATGATATGATCATTGCCTTACAAAACAATTTTTGCTTTTCTGATTTTTTCTCATCTTTGTCTTGGTTCTTTGAATGTGCAGCATTTGCAGATTTCTGCTTACTAGAAGAAGAGATCCATTTTCCTTTGCCCTTCTGACTAGCCAAGAAAGCTTAATCTGCAACACGCATAATGGACCTGTTCTGCCTGGACTGATCTTCCTGCAACAGAACAGAGACTAATTCCTCAAATGACAAGGCATTCAGATTGCCTTTCATCATCAACCGAAGAGTAGAGGCAAAACTCTGATATGAATCAGGAAGACCATTCAGAACGGTCTGCACAAGTGAGCTATCTGGTATAACCTCATCAGTAGAAATCAATTGTTCCTTCAGGTCTTTGATCTTTGTAAGAAAACTGTCCATAGAATCACCTTCATTCATGTGCTCACTCTTCAACTGTTTTCGGAGGTAAGCAACACGAGCCTCATTCCTAGCCTGGTACAAAGTGGTAAGTGTATCCCAAGCATCCTTTGTTGTTCTACAAGAGTGAATGTGAGGAATAATGACACGTTTGACAGACAAAGCTATCAATGCATGTGCCTGGGCATCTCTGCCATCCCAACAAATCTGCTCTGCAGTAGGTGCAACAGAAACAACAGCACGAACAGGAATCTGCGGAATATCATCTTTGACACCATCTTCATCAGCTCCAACACCTGTATTTGCAGTACCTGTCGTTACATGTGTAACAAGACGTCTTTCAACGCCCTGCACAATGTTCCACAATCCTTTTGCAACCAATACATGTCGCATCATATAAGCCCATAATGGGTAGTTGGTACCATCCAACTTATCCTCAATAGCCAACATACAGAATACATCACTGCTTTCAGCCATGGCCGGTGACTAAAATACCTTGATGCAGAAAATTGACTGTATCTCAAAAAGTTGAACAAAACTGCCTAGACGAGTTTTGCTAGACCTGTAGCAGACTTCGAGACTCTTAAACTGGCGAACAGAAACTGGTATATACCTTTGGCACAAAAGGACGAAATAGCCTGCACAAGCGCTGCAATAGTGCATTCGGAGGCCGAAACGAGCTCAGATCGCGATTTCGGCACCACACAACGAAGCTGTTTTGATCTCGGAAACACCCTAAGTATGCTCACCAAATTTTGTGCGAGTCTGAGACTGCAAACGGAGGAGTGTCAACGGCACCCTAGAAGAAGCTAGGACCTGCTCTGATACCAATTGTTGGAGATAGACGTCTACGGAAGCACGCGAACAACACAAGGAAGAAGAAGAATCTTGGAGCACAAACACACAATACTGAATGTATTACTAGAGAATGTACAAAGATAAGTAGCCCATTAGGGCAATAGGCGTATATACAAGCCGGGGGAAAAAAACCTCCTAAAGAGGGAAAAAAGTGCCCCGACGGTCCTAGAGTGTTCACACACATCACTACCTAAATATATCAACAATTGTTTGGCATATTCATTAGTGCTTGAACAACAATGTAGGAAATTGGATGATAAAGCAATGAAATGTATTTTTGTTGGGTACAATTCTGAAAGCAAACGATACCATTTACATCATACATATGCTAAATGCATTTTGGTTAGCCATGATGTTTCTTTTATGGAAGTCTAGTGGTGGCCCAAATGAGGCAATTTTTGAGCCTTTATGACTTCTACATGATGATGCAAATCATTCCATTTTTTATGAAGATTTACATGATGAACTTGTTGACGATAGGGCTCATATAGAGGAGGAAAAAAATATTCCTAAATGGCTGGTCTAGACTTTGTGAGATAGAAAATTATATGCACCTCTCTCAAATCATACTTGTTCAGAATCCCATAGTGCTTCTTTTGCATCAAATTGCTATGCAATGACTACCTCTAGGATTTGTGATGAGAATCCACTTGTTTCTTTTGATGAAGCACAAAATTAAAAACTTGGATGGCACTATGCAATCTGAATATGATTCTATTATGAAGAAAAGCCCCCTTTCAATGTCTTCTTGCTTTAATGAGTCCTCCTTGTGCTTCCATAAGTTGTCTTGATCCCTTCAAGTCCTCAATATGATGCCATTGATGTCTCCAAGCCTCGAAAATGGCTCTGATACCACTGATGGGGATGATTCTAACACCCCAATGCAAAAATGGAAGATGGTTGCCCTCCACTAGGTCTACAAGCAGTGATATATGTTCACTGTTCTGAACTTTTCTCTGCACTAGTATAGATACTTATAATGCGATTCTGGAGATTTTTATTAAACTATAAGAGCTACCCAACAAGAATTAAATCATCCCAAATGGATATTCCAGCTCGGAGAACCACCCTCTGCAAAATAGGCTACCTGTTTGCAACACTCTTTGCCTATTGTGCAGAGATATACCTTCACAAAGTTGGCAATTACAACTCACTTAGTCAAATAACTTGAAAATTTTGCAAGGTTTAGGGCACTATATGAGAGAACAAATCAAGCTTGAAATAAATGAAAAGAGTATAGTGAGAGAGCAAATAGTGCTCTACAATCTGGTACAATCAGATCTAGAAAAGCCTAACTACACCTCTAGATAGAGAGGAGCAAAATCATGCAAAAATGAGGTAAGCAAGCAAGGGGGACTGCTTGCTGAAGTTTATGACTTCACTAAAATAAGTGGGAAACTCGTGGAATGCATACAACACAAAAAACAAAGGTAGGATGAGGCTTATATAGAGTTTTACTTTTCCTACAATCTAGCTAACTACCCGCCAATGAGTTTAGGTGCACTTTTTGGTGGCTCATTTGATGCGATTTGAATTTGGTTGAGTTTGGTGGAGCTTCTAACTTTATTCCATGACTTTGGACCCTCCTTTTTGATTGTTCCACTTGCAAAACTCGTGGTTGAGCCTTTTTGCATGATTGAGACTTGATTTTCAACAACTAAATGGGTTTAAGTAGTTGTGCTAATACCCATAAAGAACAAAAAACTACATGTGCATATTACTATAAAGAAATTAATGAAGCCACAATCATGGAGAATCATCCCTTGTTGATAAATGATCACATATGGGAGTGGATGGAAGGAAAATAAGTCTACAACTTCCTGGATGGAGTTTTTGGATACAACCAAACATCCATTGCACCCAAGGACTAGCACAAAATAGTATTTGCAATTGAATGGGGTATATATGCCTTAGGGTCATGCCAATTTGAAAACGTAATGCATAAACAACTTTCTAGAATCTCATGTTCCATGTCCTCAAGGAATTCCTTAGGGAATGCTTAGAAGTCTATGTAGATAATGTATGTGCACATTCAAAGGTTTAGATTCAAGACATACCAGATCTAAAGAAAATATTTGACAAATGCCAAACCTATAAGGTCTAGAACAATATTTAAAAGTTCACATTCATGGTACACCAATGTAAAATCCTTGGGCACATCACCTCAAAAAAACAGTAGTTCTTTAGACAAAGAGAAAATCAGGTTGAGTAAAGATCCAATGAGACTAAAGAATGCCAAAGAGGTCCATATGTTCATGGTTCATTGTGGTTAGTATCCATGCTTCATTCACATATTCACCATTATTGCAAACCTCTTTATGCCCTAATCAATCACATTGAGTGGAAAAAAGAGAATGAGCATTCCTTTCAAGAATTGGAGAAGAGATTAATGTTAACATCGATCCTAATAGTACCTCACTAGAATAAGCCACTCCACATCCATATGGATGCTTCAAATTATGTTGTGGGATGAATTCTTGCCCAATTGTCCAAGGATGGTGAACTTGTTTCCCTATATCATATTCTAGTTGCCACTTAAATAGTGTCTCACAAAACTACACAATAGAGAGATAAGGTGTTGTAATAGTATACATAGTAAAAAAGTTTAGACATTAACTATTTTCTAAAAAAATTAAGATCTTTGTAGACCACCATGCACTCAATTTGGATTTTCTATATCACTATGACAAACAAGGAATAATCCATTGTTATGTAGATTAGGTATAACATTTTAGCAAGCCCACAAGAATATCTTGGGATTTCATTATCGTAGTTCCCACATAGTGTGGAACTTGAAAAGAGATGGTGTGCATTGGCCATTTATGGAGAAAGATGCAACACTCCATGTACTCAATTGTAAAGACTTCAAGCAATAGCTTCCACTCGAGCATGCTACACTCTACCAATTATCACCTAAACCTAAATGGGTTGAAGCTATGGTTGACTACCTGACGATGGATAAGCTACCATTATATATTTCCTTATCCACAAAATGCTCTTTCAAGAGGAATGCATAAGAGTGTAATTGGTTATCAATTGCATAAACATGATAAAGATCACTTTCTTTGCATATGTGTCCATGAACTTGAATATTTTCCATTATTGGAAGTATCCCATTTAGGCTTGACTAGTGGAAACATCTCTCAAGAAAGAATGATGAAAAAGTTAACATTTTGTGGATTCAAGTGGACAACTATTTGAATGGATGTTCGAAACTATGTTAAAAGATGTAATTTGTGTGAGAAAGGTAAATATCCTTTTTGAAGGGATAATATACTTGGGAGGAAGAGCTTTAGACAAGTGGGGCATTTACTTCATAAGACCAATATATCTGCATCAAAAAGGTTCCCATGTCAGATATATCATTGGAGCCACCATCTACTTAAAAAAGTGAGTGGAAGCCAAATCCGTGACCAAGAATGATGCTCATAATATTTCCAAGCTCTTACATGAGAATATCTTCACACTCTGTAGACTTTTGATTGAAATCCTAAGTTAACTAGGAACACACATTTTCAATGAAGTGATTTCAAATCTTGTAGTCGGGCACCTCATCACACATATGAAATCCATAGCATGTCACCCACAAGTGAATTGTCAAGTGGAGAATTGAAATAGGTTCATTTGTATTGCACTTGCAAAATTTGTAAATAATCCAAGGTCAGATTGGGGAAAGAAATTACATTATGCAATCTCTACCTATAGAGTTAAATGTAATACTTTGTTAGGTCCTAGAACATTGAACCTAGTCTATGGCGAGAAAACAATGTTAATAAATGATTTTCTAGTGCTTACTTTTAAAGTGGACCAAGGATATAGATGGTAAGAACATGAAATATCTAATGTGGTCCCTAGTCTAGAGACATTACAAGAAGACAAAAGTTGTAGCCAAAATATATGCATCTAAGAAACATCCAAAAGCTTACTTTGATTCCCATATTAAAGATAAAAAGTTCCAAGAGGCCAACCTTGTGTTGGTCTATACATTAAACCAACACACAAAGAAGTTTCAAAATAGAGAGTATGGGAACCTAGCAATTCATAGGATATCACCTAGTGGTGCGATACAACATGCTTCTTTAGAAGGTGATGTCATCCAAAATTAAGCGTGTAGATTCAAAATCTACCAAGAACCTCACTAATCGACTGTTTCTCAAATCACAAAAAGCAAAGGATCCAAAGTAGAAGAGTTGCATATACATCAAGCAAATAAACAAGAAGCACTAGGTTTAATCTACAAGCATACATTAAGAAAGTAAAAAGCCTCTAACTACATATGTAAAGAAAAAATTATTCCTACGAGGATGTGCAAGCTTGATGATCCTTCTTACAAGGGCACCGATCAATGATCAAAGATTTGAGCTATTGGAGTTCAAGGTCTATGGAAGCACATGGACAACATAAGGAAGAAGAAGAAGCTTGGAACACAACACAATACTAAATGTATTACCTGTGAAGAGATGGATAGGTATGTGCTTGAAGATGAAGAGGTGTTGCAAAATTCTTGATCTACACCAACCAAATGAACTCCAAGAGTATATGGTGGACCCTTTTAGCTTGCCAATGGATGTATTAGACACCCTATGTACCTTTGAAGATCACTCTCAAAAAGATGGATCAAAACAGATAATTTGGAGTTAGCTCAGAGGTGAAAACTTGCTATTCTTGGTTCATACACCTGTCTAGTGTTTTACATAGTTCTCTGAGCACAGCAGCAATTAGCTCAATTCATCTTGGGGAAGTCTAGGCAACTTAAAGAGCTAACTTTCAAGAGTAATCTCATGAAAAATAATGAACCACACACTGAGAATGAGTTTTAACAAGTGATGACATCATCCCGATTTTCACGGGCTGCTATAGAAATAGACCAGTGAGCAGAAAAATCAACATAACTCCAAATTTAGAAATCCAATGATTACGAAAATTTGTATGATTATACTCGACAGTAAGCTGAATCCAACAAGTTTTAAATCACTGAATTTGGATAATTAACCACTGAGATATGGCTCTGACAAGAGGAGTGAAAAAGTCGGGTACCTGACAGAGAGGTGAAGATGAACAGATCCTGTTGACTTCAAATGAACATAACTGAAGATTGCAACATCCAAATGACATGAAAATTTATGAGCATATAGTAGACTTATAGAGCTAACTTTACCAAGTTAAATCACTGAACATGATGCACCAAGCTCAGAGAAAACATCTCTGCAAGCTGACTGAGAAAACTGAGAGTAATGGCAGTGAGTAGTACACTTCACAAGAACATGGAAAGATGAACTCAAATAATCATGAAAATGAAAGTATATTGCTTGTACAATACAATGACTTACTGATACATATGTGTGCCTTGTAATCACACCTTGATATGGCATAAAGCTCAGCTCTTGGAGGTCTTCACATAGGTCTCTCTAACCACGACTAAAACTGCCATCTATTTATAGTTGAGTTTGGGAGGCTAACTTCCCTCAATCACTCTCCAATCAATCAATGATTGATTTGATTCTCTACCTACCACAAATCACGAATTCGTGGCTCCTCTTTCCATTCTTGTTCATGTGGACTCAACCACTTAAGATTCTCTTACTTTTACATTAAGTAAACTCTTCAAAAGTTACAAGAGGTAGTTCACAAGTGAACTTTACATAGTCTTCTTTTTAAAGCTTCTTCTAAGACTTTGTGGGACTCAAGCCAATACTTAGGCTTGTCATAGACTTGCTCCAACAGCTCCCCCTCAAGCCAAGTATGCTTGAGGTCTTCAATCTTCCAAGATTACCTGCAAACCAATCATAGGCTTGAATTTGCAAAGCTTTGTACCATCCAATGCCTTGGTTAAAATATCTGCGCATTGTTGATGAGTGGACACATATGATATTTGAATCTCTTTGCTTAGAACCTTTTCTCGTACATAGTGATAATGAACTTCAATATGTTTAGTCCTTGCATGAAAAATAGGATTAGCAGCCAAGTGAATAGAACTCATATTGTCACCAAAAATAGTTGGAGTTCCAAACTCCAATCCAAGATCTTTGAATAATGTCTTCATCCACATAGCTTCTTGTGTAGCTATGGCAAGACCTCTATATTCAGCTTCAGTAGAAGAGAGAGCAGCTGTGGGTTGCTTCTTGGATGACCATGAAATAAGCTTTGAACCTGCAAAGGTAAGATAACCTGAAGTGCTCCTTCTATCTTCCTTGGAGCCAGCCCAATCTGCATCAGAAAATAGCTTCAAACCTAAATCAGATACATAAGGATAATAAAGTCCTTCATTTATGGTTCCTTTTGAGAATCTTGAGAATCCTTTTGGCAGCATCCATATGTGGTTTCCTTGGTGTGTGCATATATTGGCTTAGCACACTCACACTGTAACATATATCTACTCTTGTCAATGTGGCATAGTTGAGACTACCCACTAGACTTTGATATGATGTGATGTCCTCTATGAGTTCACCTTCATGTGAGCTCAATTTGTGATTGACCTCCATTGGAGTACCTGCAATCTTACAATCTTGCATCTTGAATTTTGCCAACATGTCCTTAATGTACTTTCTTTGAGTGAGAAACAAACCATGATCTTTGTAGACAACTTCCAAACCTAGGAAGTAGGTAAGTGAACCCAAATCACTTATCTTGAACTCTTCTCTCATCTGATCTTTGATCTTCTTCATACCATCTGCATCATTTCCTGTCAATATAATATCATCTACATATACACATAGGTTGATGACCTCGGAATTACTCTTTTTAATAAAGAGTGAAGAATCTGCCTTGCTTGGTTGAAAGCCTTTGTCCTGCAAGAATGAAACAAGCCTGAAATTCCAAGCTCTTGGAGCTTGCTTGAGACCATACAATGCTTTGTTAAGTTTACACACATAATCAGGATAAACTTGATTCTCAAAACCAGGTGGTTGTGCCATATATACCTCTTCTGTTATCCAACCATTCAAAAATGCATTCTTTACATCTAGTTGAAGTATCTTCCAATTCTTGGAAGAGGCAATACTAAGCAAAACCGTAATAGTAGGCATCTTTGCCACAGGAGAGAAGGTCTCCTCATAATCAATTCCCTGAGTTTGTGCAAAGCCTTTTGCTACAAGCCTTGCCTTATACCTGTTAATGGAACCATCAGAATTCTTCTTGAGTTTATAGACCCATCTTGAGCCTATTACCTTCATGGATGAAGTCTTGGGCACCAAATCCCAAGTGTTGTTTTCCTCAAGTGCTTCAATCTCTTCCTTCATTGCATGCTTCCATTCTGTTTTTGCTTTGGCCTCTTCAAATGATGATGGCTCCTCTTGGTTTATGTCCTGTGCTATGTAGATAGAATGTTTAGTTACTAATGAGGTGTCAAACCCATACCTTTCTGGTTTTTTCTTTTCCCTCATAGATCTTCTTAGGCCATGATGTGATGATTCTGCCTCATGTCCAAGTTCCTGCAATTTTGCTTTACCTTTAGACTTCCATGCTTTGATCTTTTCCATGTGAGATTCTTCATCATCCTCTGAGGTGTCTTGTTCTTGTTCTCTACCAAGCTTTGGAAAATCTTCTTCAAGATCATATGGTAAATTGATCTTCCTGCATGAATCTTCATACCATGAATTGTTCTCATCAAAAACTACATCTCTGCTTACCAAGAATCCTTTGTTGGTAGGGTTGTATAACCTGTAGCCCTTTTGATAGTTGTCATATCCAATAAATACACACCTTTCTGCCTTTGGATCCATCTTGCCTCTAACCCATGAAGGAACATGAGCAAAAGCAATACATCCAAAAATTTTACAATGATCTAAGCTTGGTCTTCTTCCATTCCAAGCCTCATATGGAGTCATCCCATCAAGGGATTTTGAAGGCAACCTGTTAATCAAGTAAGTGGCTGTAGAAACAGCCTCAGCCCATAAGTAATTAGGTAAATGCTTTTCATTTAACATAGACCTTGCAGCTTCAACAATTGTCCTATTCCTCCTTTCTGCCACTCCATTTTGCTCAGGAGTGTACCTTGTAGTTACCTCTCTTTTGATTCCTCTTTCTTGAAGAAAAGAATCAAACTCATGGGAGAAGTATTCTCCCCCTCCATCTGACCTTAGCCTTTTTAGTGATTTACCTGTTTGATTCTCCACAAGAGCCAAATATCTTTTGAAACATGAAAAAACTTCATCTTTGTGTTTCATAAAGAATAGGATAGTCCATCTGCTGCAATCATCAATAAAGGAAACATAATACCTTGATCCAGATATTGAAGCTTCCTTGCTAGGTCCCCATACATCTGTATGAACCAACTCCAAGAGATCTCCATGCATATAACCTTTCTTCATGAATGGTAACCTGTGAGACTTTCCAAATTGACATGCACTACACTTATAAATCATATGTTGTTTTGACAAATTAGGAAGTCCAAGTACACTTTGGTCCCTGCAGATTTGCTTTAATGAACTTTCACCAATATGTGCTAACCTTTTGTGCCATACTTCCAATTCTATGAGTGTCTGACTACCATAATTAAAGAGAGCAATGTTTCTAGTGTCCTGTAATTCAAATGTGAACAATCTACCTGTCTTTTCACCTTTTGCAATTCTTCTGAATCCTTGACTTGGATCTTCAACAAATGCTCCTGCTTTTGTGAACCTGACTTGCAACCCTTTCTCTACTATCTGCCCAACACTTATCAAATTCTTTGTAATGGTAGGGACATAGAGTACCTTACTGAGTAGGTTGATGTTTCCATCAGGTGCTTTGACATTGCCTATTTTCTCCACAGGATGTTTTGTATCATCTCCTGTTTGTACCTCATGCTTATTCCTTGGATCTTCTAAATCTGATAGGAATGCCACATTTCCTGCCACATGATTTGAACAACCTGAATCTATGTAGAAAACATGCTCATCAGATTTACCTTGTGGCATAGCCATGTTCATGATCAATAATGAATCCTCTTTGTTTGAGACTTCTGTGTAGTTATTGTAGTCTCTCCTTCCTTTGTAGCCTCCTTGATAGTTTGAATGATTGTAGTTGTTGTAGTTGCCATGGTAGTTGTTGAACCTTCCTCTTGAGTAGCCATAACTTCCTCTATTGTATCCTCTGCCTCTTTGATTCCTGGAATTCCTAAAGCAATTTTCAGTTGTATGATTAGTTAATCCACAAATAGAACATAAGTTGGAGTCTTGGGATCTCCCCCTGCCTTGTCTACCTCCTCTTCTTCTACCTCTGCCATGTCTTCCTCTACCTGCATAGTTAGCTTGATATGTACCTACTTCATCATCCACTTTCTTTGTCTTTCCTTTGTTATCTTTAGACTTGCTTTTATCCGTGTATGAAGCTGAAGATTGATTACCTCTAGAGCTTTCTCCATTTTTGATAAGCTTTACCTCTTGAGTAAGTAGTTGTCCAATGAGTGTGTTGAAATCAGGTACATGCATGTCCATGTACAAATCCATAGCTGTGGTGAATGCTTCCCACTTGTCATCTGCCTTCAAGCCATTGATGACCTGCCTTACAATTTGCTCTTCATCTATTACCTCTCCAATGCTTCCCAACTGATCCGCTATGTCCTTGAGCTTTGTGACAAAATCAGTCACATTCTGTTTGGGAGCCTTCTCGAGAGTTGTGAAATCCAGCCATAGTTGATGCTTCCTAGCTTTAGTACTTGAAGAAAAGAAAGCTTCAAGTGCATCCCACACTTCCTGAGATTTCTTACAACTCCTAATGTGAAGCAACAAAAAATCTGAGATAGAGTTGAGGAGATAAGACATTGCAAGTGCATCCTTGGAGCACATGTGCTCAATCTTTCTTGCTCTTCTTGTGTTCGTTGACTTTTGTTCCTGAAACTTGGCATAACTTCATCTCCAGCCACATAACCATATAAACTTCTACCTTGGAGATAAGCTTCCATTCTTAATGACCAAGCTGAGTAGTTACCTCTCTCCAATTTGTCAATTGATGAAGGAAATCCATCTGCCATGTTGTCCAACCTTGCTCTGATACCACTGTGAAGAGATGGATAGGTATGTGCTTGAAGATGAAGAGGTGTTGCAAAATCCTTGATCTACACCAACCAAATGAACTCCACGAGTATATGGTGGGCCCTTTTAGCTTGCCAATGGATGTATTAGACACCCTATGTACCTTGCAAGATCACTCTCAAAAAGATAGATCAAAACAGATAAGTTGGAGTTAGCTCAGAGGTGAAAACTTGCTATTCTTGGTTCATACACCTGTCTAGTGTTTTACATAATTCTCTGAGCACAGCAGCAAATAGCTCAATTCCTCTTGGGGAAGTCTAGGCAACTTAAAGAGCTAACTTTCAAGAGTAATCTCATCAAAAATAATGAACCACACACTGAGAATGAGTTTTAACAAGTGATGACATCATCCCGATTTTCACGGGCTGCTATAGAAATAGACCAGTGAGCAGAAAAATCAACATAACTCCAAATGTAGAAATCCAATGATTATGAAAATTTGTACGATTATACTAGACAGTAAGCTGAATCCAACAAGCTTTAAATCACTGACTTTGGATAAGTAACTACTGAGAAATGGCTCTGACAAGATGAGTGAAAAAGTCGGGTACCTGATAGAGAGGTGAAGATGAACAGACCCTATTGACTTCAAATGAACATAACTGAAGATTGCAACATCCAAATGACATGAAAATTTATGAGCATATAGTAGACTTATAGAGCTAACTTTACCAAGTTAAATCACTGAACATGATGCACCAAGCTCAGAGAAAACATCTCTGCAAGCTGACTGAGAAAACTGAGAGTAATGGCAGTGAGTAGTACACTTCACAAGAACATGGAAAGATGAACTCAATAATCATGAAAATGAAAGTATATTGCTTGTACAATACAATGACTTACTGATACATATGTGTGCCTTGTAATCACACCTTGATATGGCATAAAGCTCAGCTCTTGGAGGTCTTCACATAGGTCTCTCTAACCACGACTAAAACTGCCATCTATTTATAGTTGAGTTTAGGAGGCTAACTTCCCTCAATCACTCTCCAATCAATCAATGATTGATTTGATTCTCTACCTACCACAAATCACGAATTCGTGGCTCCTCTTTCCATTCTTGTTCATGTGGACTCAACCACTTAAGATTCTCTTACTTTTACATTAAGTAAACTCTTCAAAAGTTACAAGAGGTAGTTCACAAGTGAACTTTACATAGTCTTCTTTTTAAAGCTTCTTCTAAGACTTTGTGGGACTCAAGCCAATACTTAGGCTTGTCATAGACTTGCTCCAACATTACCAAGTGAATGTACAAAGATAAGTGACCCATTAGGATTATAGGAATATATATACAAAGTGGGGGGAAAAGCATCCTAAAGAGGGAAACAAGTTCCTAGGCAATCCGAAGTGTGTTCGCACACATCACTACTAAAATATATCAACAAATCCCCTTGGGGCTGATGCCATGAACAAGGAGCTGGTACTCATGTATAAGAAAGTGCTAAGCTATGTGGAAAGAGATCAATCGACAAAAGAAAGTAAGCCCAAAGCTTCAAAAGCTTCAAACTTCTCTTGGTAGAGCCTTTGTGAAAAGTGTGAAGAGATCGATTTATAGTTGATGAAGATGAAGTGGTCCTGCAGAAACTTTGCACTACACCAGCCAAATGGACTCCAAAGATATGTGGTGGGCCCTCTTAGCTTTCCAAAGGATGTATTAGAAACCCTATGTACCTTGGAAGATCCCTCTCAAAAAGTTGAATCAAAACAGATAAGTTGGAGTAGATTCAAGAGCCAAAAACTTGCTATTTATGTTCATACACCTGTCCAAAGTTTTGAACAATTCTTTGGACACAGTAGCAATTAACTTAATTCCTTTTGGGGAACTCTTATAAACTTAGTAAGCCAATAATCATGAGTGATTTGATAAAAAGAGATGAACTACACAAAGAGAAACAAACTTAGCAAGTCATAGGATGACCCCGATTTTCCTAGGTTGCAAGAGTACTCAGACCTGTGATCAGTAAAATGCAAATATCTCACGCTTTAAGAATCAAATGATTATGAAATTTTGTAGGCATATGGTTATTAGATTCATCATACTAGACAGTATGATGAATCTAATAACCATTACATCAAATAAAATGGTGAAGTACACACTGAGAAACAGCTTTGACAAAATGACTATTCTGAGAGAGTGCTGCGAGAGAAGAAGAAAACCAAGTGACACAGTTGACTTCAAAGATCATAGCTGAAGATTGAAACATCCGATTGTAATGCAAATTGGTGAGAATATAGTATACTTATAGAGCTAACTTTAGCAAATTAAATCACTGAAAATGATTCACCAAAATCAGAGAAATCATCTCTGCAATCTAACTGAGAAAACTGAGAGATATGGTAGTGAATAGTACACTTCACAAGAACATGAAGATATGAACTCATATGATCATAAAACTGGATGAATATTGATTGTAAAATACAATGGACTTACTGATACATATGTGTGCCTTGAAATCACACCTTGATATGGCATAAAGCTCAGCTCTTGGAGGTCTTCACTTAACCACGACTAAAACTGCCATGTATTTATAGTTGATCTTGGGAGCCTAACTTCCCTCAATCACTCTTCAATCTATTAGTGATTGATTTTATTCTCCAACTACGATCAATCACAAATTCGTAACTTCTCTTTCTTCGTTTGATCAAGTGAACTCAACCACTTAAGATTCTTTCACTTTTACATCAAGTAAAACTTCAAAAAGTTACAAGAGGTAGTTCACACATGAACTTTACATTATCTTCATTTTAAAGCTTCTTCTATGACTTTGTGGGACTCAAGCCAATACTTAGGCTTGTCATAGACTTGCTCCAATAGCTCCCCCTCAAGCCAAGTATGCTTGAGGTCTTCAATCCTCCAAGATTACTTTCAAACCTATCATAGCCTTGAATTCGCAAAGCTTTGTACCATCCAATGCTTTGGTTAGAATATCTGCACATTCTTGATGAGTGGACACATATGATATTTGAATCTCCTTGCTCACAATCTTCTCTCTTACATAGTGATAATGAACTTCAATATGTTTAGTCCTTTCATGAAAAATTGGATTAGCAGCTAAGTGAATAGAGCTCATATTGTGACCAAAAATAGTTGGAGTGCCAAATTCCAATCCAAGATCTCTGAATAGTGTGTTCATCCACATAGCTTGTTGAGTAGCTATGGCAAGACCTATGTATTCAGCTTCAGTAGAAGAGAGAGCAATTGTGGGTGGCTTCTTGGATGACCGTGAAACAAGTTTTGATCCTGCAAAGGTAAGATATCTTGACGTGCTCCTTTTTTCTTCCTTGGAGCCAGCCCAATCTACATTTGAGAACAATTTCAAACTTAAATCAGATACATAAGGGTAATATAACCGCTCATTCATGGTCCCTTTGAGATATCTGAGTATGCTCTTAGCAGCCTCCATGTGAGGTTTCCTAGGTGTGTGCATAAATTGACTTAGCACACTCACACTATAACATATATCAACCCTTGTCAGTGTGGCATAGTTCAAACTACCCACAAGGCTTTGATAACATGTCACATCTTCTATGAGTTCACCTTCATGTGAGCTCAATTTATGATTAACCTCCATTGGAGTACCTGCAATCCTACAATCTTGCATCTTGAATTTTGCCAAAATGTCTTTAATGTACTTTCTTTGAGTAAGAAACAAACCATGATCTTTGTAGACAACTTCCAATCCTAGGAAGTAGGGAAGTGAACCCAAATCATTTATCTTGAACTCTTCTCTCATCTATTCTTTGACTCTCTTCATGCCATTTGTATCATTTCTTGTAAGTATAATATCATCTACATACACACACAAGATCCATAGTTGTGGCGAATGCTTCCCACTTGTCATCTGCCTTCAAGCCATTGATGACTTGCCTTACAATTTTCTCTTCATCTATTACCTCTCTAATGCTTCTCAACAGATCTCCTATGTCCTTGAACTTTGTGACAAAATCAGTCACATTTTGTTTGGAGCCTTCTTGAGAGTTGTGAAGTCTAGCCATAGATGATGCTTCCTGTCCTTTGTACTTGAAGAGAAGACGGCTTCAAGTGCATTCCACACTTCCTGAGATGTTTTACAACTTCTAATGTGAGGCAACAAAAAATCTAAGATAGTGTTGAGGAGATAAGACCTTGCAAGTGCATCCTTGGAGCACCATGTGCTCAATCTTTCTTGTTCTTCTTGTATTGGTTGAGTTTTGTTCTTGAAACTTGGCATAACTTCATATCCAACTATATAACCATATAAATTCCTTCCTTGAAGATAAGCTTCCATCCTTAATGACCAGGCTGAGTAGTTATCTCTATCCAATTTTTCAATTCATGAAGGAAATCCATCTGCCATGTTGTCCAACCTTACTCTGATACCACTATGAAGAGATGGATTTGTAGTTGATGAAGATGAAGTGGTGCTGCAAAAACTTTGCACTACATCAGCCAAATGGACTCTAGAGATATGTGGTGGGCCCTTTTAGCTTGCAAATGGATGTATTATACACCCTATATACCTTGGAAGATCACTCTCAAAATGTTGAATCAAAACAGATAAGTTGGAGTAGATTCAAGAGCCTAAAACTTGCTATTTATGTTCATATACCTGTCCAAAGTTTTGAACAATTCCATGGCCACAGCAGCAATTAACTTAATTCCTTTTGCGGAACTATTATGCATGTACTAAGCTAACAATCATGAGTGATTTGATAAAAAAAGATGAACTACACAAAGAGAAACAAACTTAGCAATTCATAGGATGACCCCGATTTTCCTGGGTTGCAATAGTACTTAGACCCGTGATCAGTAAAATGCAAATATCGCAAGCTTTACGAATCAAATGATTATGAAATTTCGTAGGCATATACTAGACAGCAGGTTGAATCTAACAAGCTTTAAATCAAAGAAAATTGTAAGTACACACTAAGAAACAACTCTGACAAAATGACTTTTCTAAGAGAGTGCTACCAAAGAAGAAGAAAACCAAGTGACACAGTTGACTTCAAATGATCATAGCTGAAGACTGAAACATCCGATTGTAATGAAAATGGGTGAGCATACTGTAGACTTAGAGAGCTAACGTTACCAAGTTAAAGCTCTAATAACGATTCACCAAGCTCAGAGAAAGCATCTCTGCAATTTGACTGAGAAAACTGAGGGATATGGCAGTGAACAGTACACTTCACAAGAACATGAAGATATGAACTCAAATGATCATGAAAGTGAAATTATATCCATTGCACAATGACTGATACATATGTGTGCCTTGAAACCACACCTTTATATGGCATAAAGCTCAGCTCGTGGAGGTCTTCACTTAACCACGACTAAAACTGCCATGTATTTATAGTTGATCTTCGGAGCCTAACTTCCCTCAATCACTCTTCAATCTATTAGTGATTGATTTGATTCTCCAACTACCATCAATCACGAATTTGTGGCTTCTCTTTCCTCGTTTGATCAAGTGCACTCAACCACTTAAGATTCTTTCACTTTTACATCAAGTAAAACTTCAAAACGTTACAAGAGGTAGTTCACACGTGAACTTTACATTGTTTTCATTTTAAAGCTTCTTCTATGCCTTTGTGGGACTCAAGCCAATACTTAGGCTTGTCATAGAATTGCTCCAACATAAAGGTCTACAACAATATCCTATGTGAGCACATATGCCAAACTAATCTCCCTAGTAGAGAACCTCTTCCTGACATAATGATAGTTCACCTCAATGTGCTTTGGGCAAGCATGAAGTCCCTCACAATCACCAATGCACTCTGACTATCAATGAAGATGGTGGTGGAAAAAGACTCACCAACACCTAAATAAGTGAAAATGCATCTAAGACATACACACTCAACAATGGCTCTGAAAGTTGCCCTAAACTTAGCCTCACTACTAGAAGTGGCCACAATAGACTACTTCTTCCTCAACCAAGTTATGCATGATCTACCAAGTATGAAGCAAAAACCACTTCTGGAAATGTGCATGTCATAGCAACGAGACCATTCTAGGCTAGAAAAAGCATGTAAAAATCTGGAGGTAATGACCCCCCCCCTTGGGATAAAACAATTCATGAAGCCGGCTAGCATGCAAATAGGGAAAGATGTGATTAGCTACCTTGCAATGCTTCACATTTGGGCAATGCATAAACCTACTCATTCGAGAGATAAAAAACTAAATATCATGCTGAGTTATGCATAAGTAAATAAAACATTCTAGAAACATCCTAATAGAGAACAACATCAAATGCATCTCCACCATCATGAAGACTAAACCATAAACATGGTTCCATAGGAGTGGAAATAGGTTTTCAATCTTCATGGTCAAAATGCTGCAATAAGGTGTCAATATATTTTGTTTGACACAAAGTTATTCCCATATCAACTTGCATAAATTGAATGCCCAAATAATGATGCAAATGCCTTAGGTTTGATATCTCAAAAGAGCCATGCAAATCAGCCTTAAATTCATTGATATGCTTCTCATTAGGACCAATGATCAGTATGTCATCAACCTATACAACAGTGATTAGAAGTACATCATCATCACACTTAACACATAAGGTGCTCTCAATTGGACTATTCTCAAAACAATGTGCATTCAAGTAGGCATTTATCTTTTCATACCAAGTATATGGTGCTTTCTTCAAAACTTTATCAAAAAATTGTCCATAGAATCTCCTTCATTCATATGCTTACTCTCCAACTGTTTTCACAGGTAAGCAGCAGAAGCCTCATTTCTTTCCTGATATAATGTGGTAAGTGTATCCAAAGTATCCTTTCTTGTTTTGCACGAGGGAATGTGATGGATAATGGCATGTTTGGTAGAAAAAGCTATCAATGCATGTTCTTGAGCATCATTGCCATCCCAACAAAGTTGCTTTATAGTAAGTGCAGCATGAACCACAACATGAATAGGAATTTGAAGATCATCATCTTCAATGTCATGTGCATCATCTTTAATGATTATATTTACTGGTGTAATAGGAAAATTTTCAACACATTGCACGATTTCCACAACCCTTTTGCTACTAATACATCACATCATTTATGCCCACAATGGGTTATTCATACCATCCAACATGTCCTAAATAACCAACATACAGAATACATCAATGCTTTTATCCATGGTGAGTGACTAAACACCCTAATGCAAAAAAATGATTGTGGCTAAAAACGTCCAATAGAAACACCTTCTCAAGCTCTTTTAAACCTATAGCAAACTTTAAGGCTCTTGTACTAGTAAATTGAAACATTTGTATATGTTTGGCACAAAAGGACAAAATTGCCCGCACACTTGCTTTGATAGTGTATTTGGAGGCTGAAACAAACTCATATCAAAATCAAGACGAAATCCTAATCACCGCATGTATGTTCACAACTTTTCGTGCAATTTTGAGATGTTGTAGATGAAGCGATGACCTGCTCTAATACCAATTGTTTGAGTAAAGGTCTATGGATAGAAGAAGCAAAAGAAGCTTGGAGCACAACAAAATATTGAATGTATTACCAAGCGAATGTACAAAGATAAGTGAACCATCATGGTTATGGGTATATATACAAGCCGGGAAAAAGACACTCCTAAAGAGGGAAAAATGTGCCATGGTGGTCCTAAGTGTCTTCGCACATAAGACTTAGGAAATATATGAACACGGACCTCGCTAGGACATGGATCCTTAGCGCCCTTTTAAATTCTCAGTTATGCATGATGTCTTACATCTATCTATTGTACATAAGGTTGGAGTTGCAATATTTTCAGTAAATGTCTCTCATAGTACTAGGAAACACATGTACAGGATGCTATGGAGAGGCTTCAATACCTTTGTAGAGGCTTCAATACCTTTGTACATCAGACATCGAACCACTAGAGCCGCATTCATAGTTTCTGCTGATATTTCTCTCGCAAGCAATGTAGTGCTCGATCAAGATTGGTTTTAGGCTCGGCAAAGCATCTCAAAGCCAACCTTGAGAACACATGGATCAAAATTTCACTATGCAAATTAATAATCAAAATCATCCACCTATACATACAAGGAAGGACCCCGCACACACATCCAAAAACTCATCCAAAAGAGAATATCAATTCAAGAACTTATCATGTGCTCGAGTTTCATAAGCATATAAAAAATGGGCTAGTGTGCACTCCACAACCCCCAAAGAGAATATGGGCCGCCAAAGAATCAAAGTTTTTCCGAAGTCAACCAAATCTATCCGGCTCTCAAGCGAAAGGAACTATGAAACCTTTGGCTACTCTTGGTCAATGAAATTCTCCACCTTTTAAAGCACGTCAAGTTTGGATACCTAAGGCCTTAGCTCAAACATAGAAAGGTTGTACTCAGAACTCGATCCCCAAGTCTAGTGCATCTCTTACCAACCAAAGGTGTCTAGAATATCCACAACATAATATCTAATGAGCTTATTTGATCTTTGATAAATCACACCTATCTATGAGGGTCTTATCATTTAAGAAAGAACATTATATCAAGCTTAGACTTTGAAAATAACTCCTAAACATATTGAATAATTTCTTGCTTTGTCACAACATAATTTCACACATGTGTAAATGCTCCCGAGCTTATCTTTTATATACATGTTAGGAACAAGCAATGGCTATGGCAAGTTCATCAAGTCAAACCATTGTAGTGAACCCATTTCTACCTCCCCATGATTCTGTCAAGTAAGTGGATGGGCACTGGTTTTAGGGACATACCAAAGGCTTATGGAGCATAGGAGAATACTTGTTTCTTTGCATGTATGGGGAGAAGATGAATAAGATGTATTTCTTTTCAGAATAAATTGACGCATTACAATTCATGGATGAAGCCGTACTCAATATATGGACCCTAATAGGTTGTAAGAAGTTCTCACAATGTCCATTGATTAAATTGAACTTTGAGTGTTGTGAGCAACTTATAGATTCATTAAATTCGGTTGAAGGAAAACCCCATGGGTAGCTCAAGGAATTGGATGGTGGCTCAACAAAATTTGAACTTAATGCAGATCACTCGAGATACTATACAATTTGAGGAGAGCATCATCTCTATCTAAACATTTTGATGTACAAAGTAAGAGGTAGTAAAGCATCCATTACATGGAAGGACTTCTAGTTCCAGATGAATGTTGGGGATGGTTTAAGAACCATACTAGCCCTTTGGTAACAATATTTCACTTTTCCTAAAGTTGATTGGCATACCATTCTATAAAAATCTATTTTGCATTGCATGGAGTATATGTCTCACTATGAGAAGAACATTGATATTGCATTATGGATATTAAAGCCCCTTATCTATCATTCAACCCTAGAAAATTGGAAGTTACATAGAGTAGTGCATGGTACACGAGACCTAACCATAATCATATACAAATTCCTAAGGGAGGATGTTGCATTCACAACATCCCATTTTGTGATTGAGCTCCAAGACTTCATCAAGCAACCCAAACATGTCACCCCATGCTATTCACTCTCGACATCAACTACCCATGTTGAATCTAGAGTATCTAAGTGGATGCATGTTGCCCACTACTGAGTGTCCAATAAACCATTTGAGGGTGCAGTGTGGGAAGAACAATACATTAAAAAGGGATTTGATCCTATTGTGCAAATTTCACAAGAGGATATAGAGATGATGGAAGCAGGATTGCAAGCAATTAATGCAGAATCCTAAACTTTTCACCCACACCATCACCTATTTTTGTGTTCACTCATACTACAAAATAATGTTTTTTGTGAGGCTATGTTTATTTATATGTCGACATGGGTATGATTCCAAGTGTATGTTTGTGTTGGTAATCACAATGGTATCATTTAGAGTCCAATGGTGTTTGCATATATGTTTGCATCTCCAAATGGAAGCTTGAACATACTGCAAGATTGCATATATAAGTGAGTGGGTGTATATGTGTCTGGTATGATTTAATGCACGCATGATTATTCTCATTTGTGTGCGTCACTATTAGAAAGGTATAAGTAAATTGATTTCAAGCTTAATGTACATGTATATACAAGTCTTCATCTTCTGACCATGCACTAATCTTCAAGATTCAGAATTTGATCTTTGCTTTACTCTTTTACTTCAAATCTTTTTCCAAATCATCAATTGTTGATTGTCCTGCACGAAGAGCTCCCCCTCCATCATCAATTGCAATTTTTTGCATCTTCTTTATACCTGCCATGTCTTTGAACCTTTGTAACTTAGGTCCATCCAAGCTTTTGGTTAACATATCTGCAATCTGATATTTTGTTGAAGTATGTATAACTTCAATTTCTTTATCAATCACCTTGTCTCTCAAGAAATGATATTGAATCTCAATATGTTTAGTCTTGGCATGAAATACAGTGTTAGCAGCTAGATACAACGAACTCATATTATCTCCATGAATAGTGGTGTATTCTGAATGATGTCAAAACTCTTCATGAGAGTCTTCAACCATATAACCTCTTTTGCAGCTTCAACCATACCTTTATACTCTGCTTCTGTGGATGACAAAGAAACTATATGTTGCTTCTTAGAATACCAAGCGATTAATTTATCTCCCACATAACATAGATATCCATAAGTTGATCTCTTATCATCAAGATTACCTGCCCAATCTATATCACTATATATCTTGATGTTTGTATTTGATGTGAGACCATAATACAAACCTTCTTTGAGTGTACCCTTAATGTATCTAAGCATCCTTTGTCCTGCAATCCAATTTTCTTTCCTAGGACAATGCATGAATTGAGACAACACTCCAACTACATATGACAAATCAGGCCTAGTTAGTGTAGCATAGATTAGACTACGGACCAGACTTTGATATAGCTTCATGTCCTTGAATTTTTGTCCTCCATATCTGCTCAATTTGTGATTCACCTCCATTGGAGTAGGTGCTACCCTACAATCTTCCATTTTAAAATTGATCAACAAGTTCTTCAAATACCTTTCTTGAGTCACATACACTCCATGTTGAGTTTATGAGATCTCCATGCCCAAGAAATATGACAAGTCTCCCAAGTCACTATTCTTGAACTCTTTCTCCATTTCCTTCTTAAGACCTTGTAGGCCCTTCTCATCTATACCGGTAAGAATTATGTCATCAACATATATGCACATGTAAATGAATCCATCATGACTTGCTTTAACAAGCAAGCTACTATCTGCCTTAGACACTTGGAAACCAAGCTCCTTCAAGAACTTCACAAGTCTATAATTCCATTCCCTTGGGGCTTGCTTCAAACCATACAAAGCTCTCTTGAGCTTACATACATACTCTCGATACCTTTCATCCTTGAAACCTTCTGGTTGCTCCATGAAAACATCATCTGAAATGTAAGCATTTAGAAAAGCATTCTTCACATCTAATTGACATATCTTCCAACCTTTACATGCAAAAATAGCTATGAGAGTCCTTTTAGTTGTCATCTTTTCCACAGGACTATAAGTCTCATCATAATCTATCCCATATGTCTAATCATACCCTTTCACAACAAGTCTTGCTTTATATCTAGACACATTTCCATCTGCATCCCAAGTCTCATTTTCCATCAATGCTTCATACTCCTTTTGCATATCTTTCTCCCAATTTTCCTTACCTTTTTCCTCCTCATATGTAGAAGGGTCTTCCTCTGCTTTCACCATATGAGCATAATCTTTAGTGGTAAAAAATGAAGTATCATAGCTATATGTTGTAGGTTGCCATTTGTGCTTTGATGATCTTCTGAGTTCTCCACTTCTTGAGGTTTTTGGTTCATCACATTCTGGATCAAACCTTGGCATTTCTTCAACTTCCACTAATGCTTTAGTGTTCTCTTCTTCATCTAATATTTGAAGCTTTGTTTTACTTTTTCTTCTGATTCAATGTTTCTTCATCACCTGCAATAATATTAATTGTACCTGCATACCAAGTACCTTGCTCATCAAATGTAACATCCTTTGACACAAAGAATTGCTTTGTGGATGCACTCCACTTCCTATAAACCATCTGCTTATCATCATAACCAATGAACACATACTTTTCAGCTTTAGGTTCCAATTTATGCCTCAACTGAGATGGCACATATGCATAAGCCAAACATCCAAATACTTTGCAATGATCTAAGGTAACTCTCTTACCTCACCATGCCTCATATGGTGTCATACCCTCCAAAAATTTACATGGTAGCCTATTAACCAAGTATGTGGCTGTATTTAGAGCCTTAGCTCACAAATAATTAGGGCAATTTTTCTCCTTCATCATTGACCTTGCAAACCCAAGAAGAGTTATATTTCTCATTTTTGCTACACCATTTTGTTGAGGAGAGTACCTTAGTCTCTTCAATTTTGTCGTGAAACTCTTTCTGCATACACATGGTAATATTTAAATGTATTGAACACCTCTGATTTATCTTTGATCACATATATGGTGATCCACCTGGTAACATCATTA
This sequence comes from Ceratopteris richardii, assembly GCA_020310875.1. NCBI lineage: Eukaryota > Viridiplantae > Streptophyta > Polypodiopsida > Polypodiales > Pteridaceae > Ceratopteris > Ceratopteris richardii. Next base: position 40,589,858 of record CM035440.1, read on the forward strand.
ACATATATCACATAATATCTTGAACCATTAATGCTAAAGTCCTTTGATGATCCCCACACATCTGTATGTACCGATTCAAGCTTCTCTAAATACATGAAACCATGCTTATTATATGATTGCTTATGAGCCTTACCTAATTGACATGCTTAGTTTCTTTTGATCTTCTTGATAACTTCAGGCCTCCTTTTCTAGTCTTCACTTGAAACTTTCACTTTTTGAATCTTCAAAGGTTGATTTTTGTATAACTGCAACAGTCGGGGTCCTTCTTTCTTAAATTTTGATGACTCCTGCTCTGATACCACTGATGGAGAGTGTTAATCTCCAAAAGAACAGTTTATCCTTGATGTTAGAGCACCTCTATACCAAGAACAACTCAAAGACGCAACCACTTTTGGAAGACAATTGCAAAATTATCACACTTTGCACTAACTATGAAGAAACTAATTATTCAGAAAAGTCTGCTGCTCTTATTTCATTCATTGGCTGATCAATTGTGTAAAGTTTTCAATGAAACTTTATACAATGTGTCTCGTAAGCTTGTTGCACGTTATCTATGTTAAGCTGGCTGTCACTCTCCTCTGTTGTCTAATCCTCCTTACACAACACTGCTTCTGGTCTCTTACAACACCCCCTCATTGCTGCTGTCTCCTGCAAGGATGCACTAGAACCGATGACCAACATCACCTTTGGAGCCATGATATAAAACGCAAAACGCAGGTACAAGCAGTGCGAACTTTCAAATCTCCACTAAGCTGACAACTTCACGTATTGGATCACGTGCCAACGCATGCAACTACATAATGTTTGGGCATAATTTAGCTTAAAAATCCCTAGGTGCATCTTTACACACATTTCCATGCCATGATTAAAAGTTATTCTACACGTGCAGTTAGTCGCATTAAGGCTCATGCGCAAATGGAGAATAATTGAGTGAGATCTCTTCCCCTTCGTATTGCATTTTTCGATCCACCTCCATACAATTTCCCACCAAACTTTGGATCCATGATGTTGCTCACTACGTACTATCATCAGTGTCCATGCATCTTGAGTTACATATCTTGCTACTTCTGAATATTTCTCTAGTACTTCAGTCTGATTCACCAACACTCCCTTCTTTGTTGTATGCTGATGAAAATCAGCTAACAAAAATGTGATCCTCTGATTATAATCTATCCCCCGATGGATTCATAAGAATGCACTTAGTGCCATTTTCAACCAACAACAATCAAGAAAACATGTCACCAAAGATGAAAATGCAGATAAATAAGCCTTCTTGCTCCGGTGATCAATCATGTTAGTAGTATGAATTTCCGAATTAACCACGCTTGCACTACATTAGAAGATAACCAATCCAAATGTGGCGGCTTCCCTTGAAATTTCTTAAGCGGGAATCCATTGATTGGTTTTTCCATTCTTGTGTCAAATACATCTGCCAATAGAAAAGTTCCTTGCCCTAAATCTTGCACAATCTGATATGGACCTTGATATCTCAATGTGGGCTTTCCCGGATGTGGTCCTAATTTAGAATTATACACCATTACCCAATCTCCTTCTTTAAACAACTTAAACTTCAGATTTACCCAAGCTTGTCTTCGTCTTTGCATTACCTCAGTAATATACGCACTTACCAAACGATCTTCTTCCAAGTGCATAAGATATTTGCTTCTGTGTTTAAGCGATAAATCACATCTTTTCCGCTATGGTTCGCAAACTTGGAACCACAAATTCCATGGGTACCACTGCCTCCAATCCATATACCAGTTGGAATGGAGTCATACCTGTTGTCACTTTGAATGCTGTTTTGAATGACCACAAAGCTGAGTCAAGTAATAAATCCCAATTTTTCTGATTGTCATGCACAAGCTTCTTAAGAATACGCATTAATGTTTTATTTGTACTTTCAGCTTGACCATTCGCCTGTGGATGATATGATGTAGACTTTTTATGCATGATCAGATGAGTTCATGTTAATTCTGAAATTACTTCATTAAGAAAATGAGCACCTCTGTCACTTACCAACTCAATAGGACAACCAAATCTGGTCATAATATTATGATAAAGAAATTTTGCCACACTTCTTGCCTTATTATCTTTCAATGCCACTACTTCCACCCACTTTGTACAATAATCTATAGCTACTAAAATATATTTGTTGCCACGCTGAGTAATTGGTTTAACAGGGCCCACAAAATCCATACCCCACTTTTGGAATGGATCCAATGGTAAAATCAGATGATCAAACATCCGATCTGCATTGCTTGGTTGGCCCATCTTCTGACAAATCACACATCCTTTAGCATACTTATGCGCATCCTTTAACACAATAGGCCACCCTGCTTGTAACACTTTCTTTCCTGTAATGTCCCCCAACAAATGACCTCTTGCTGTGTTGGTGTAAATTGCAAGCCTTCACATTTGGCTCAAAGGATACATTGAAGTCTACACATACATGAAGAAGCATAGGAACATATGCTAGTGGTTAATTACCACTTTACCTCATTGTAAAAGTCAAATTTACTTGGAATCCTTTTGTAACCACCTACCAAAGTGAGTCGTGGAAAAAGTAGTTCATTTGATTGAAGGAATATATCCAAGAATTTAGGAGCTTGATCATAGGGAGCCAAAATTTGAATTTGAATTCAAATCTTTGCTCATTACATATAAAAAGTGAACATGAAAAGTCGTGGAAAAGAGTGATCATTTCCCGAGTCTCATTCTACTCATTTTGAGTGTGTGTGTAAGTCTATACTATAGCCTAAACCTCTCTACACCATTAGGCAATGTTATTCATGCCAATGGGATTGTATACAAGTGTTCATTAATAGATACATTTACATCATTCATCTCTGAGTTCTCTGTTAGTCTACTCAAAAGTCTGTCAACTTGTAAAGAGCATATCTCGGTCATTTCTTTACCAAAATCAGTGATTCAAAGCTTTTTGGATTCAGCTCAAAGTCATCTACATGCTGTCAAAGTTTGAAGTAATTCTATTCAGCCATTTCAGAGAAATCTACCTCGAGGTGAACTCTGGTCATTTTCTCCTACAGTCTTAAAAAGTCGGGGGTATAGCTAAACTTGCTAAATTGATTTCTCTTAGCATAGTTTATCTTTTTACATAATTCCACTTGCAAATGGTAGCTTACTATGCTAACTAAATACCCCTAGAAGGAATTTTATCAATTTCTACTGTGCTAGTCACACTGAGCAAAACATTCAGCAGGTATCAAGACAAAAATAGAAGTTTTTCTTGAGTTTGTAAACTTCAAGGTTATCTGTTTTGGTTCAATCATTACACACATCACTTCCAAAGTACATAGGCTATTTTTTGGTGTTATTGGAAAGCTAAGAAGGTCTACGTATCAAATCTGAAGCAAAAGGGGGCTGGTACAAAGCAAGTTTGGCAGTACCTACTCAGTCTCTTGGAGCATCCATCCATCTATCCCAACAATGGTATCAAAGCAATAGAGGTAAAATGGGAGATGGTTTTCCTTGATTTATTGATAAATTGGACAGGAACAACTATCAAGCTTGCTCTCTAAGGATGAAGACCTACTTACAAGGAAGGAGTCTCTATGGATACATCTCAGGAGATGAGGAATTGCCCTCATTCAAAGCAAGAGGATTACCAACCAAGGAAGAACAAGAAAAACTCAACACATGGTGTGCTAAGGATGCATTGGCAAGGTCATATTTACTCAATTCTATCTCTAACTTTCTTTTGCCACATATCAGAAATTGTAAGACATCCCAAGAAACTTGGGAAACCTTGTCATCATATTTTTCCTCCAATACAAGGGCTAGGAAAAATCAGTTGTGGATTGAATTCACAACACTAAGGAAGCAACCTAAGCAAGCTGTTTCAGAATTTGTGACCAAGATCAAAGATGTTGCAGATCAGTTAGCAAGCATAGGAGAAGAGATTGAAGAAGAACAAATTGTAAGGCAAGTGATCAATGGATTCAACGCTGATGACAAATGGGAAAGCTTCACCACTACAATGGATCTCTACATGGACATGCATACTCCAAATCTTACAACTCTCATGGGACAACTATTTACACATGAAGCAAAGCTCACAAAGAATGGAGATACATCCAAAGGTAATAACTCTTCTGCCCTATACACTGATAAGAAGTCTAAGGATAAAGGCAAGAGCAAGAAGATGGAAGATGAAGGCTCTACCTCCCAAGCCAACTATGCAGGGAGAGGTAGATCTTCAAGAGGAAGAGGTAGAGGAGGTAAGCAAGGTAGGGGGAGACCCTATAACTCATCACCATGCAACATTTGTGGTTTATTGAATCATACTACAGATGAGTGTTTCAGGAATTACAAAAATCAGAGAGGAAGAGGCTACCAAAGAGGTGGATACTCACAGTCAAGAGGAAGGTTCAACCATCACCAATGCCACAACAACAATTACAAATCAACAATTACAACAACAATTACAACAACAATTACAATGGAAACTACCAAGGAGGATTCAAAACCAAAAAAGACTACAACAACTACACAGAGGAGCAGGATGACTCTCTTCTGATCATGAACATGACTTCAAAGTCAGGTACAAATGATGACCACCTATTTTACATTGACTCAGGGTGCTCAAATCATGTGGCTGGCAATGTGGCACTACCCTCTGATCTTGAGGAACCAAAAGGTAAACATCAAGTCCAAACAGGTGACGATACAAAGCATTCAGTAGTTAAAGTTGGAAATGTTAAGACTTGTGATGGTAATCAGAATTTGTTGAGCAGGGTACTCTATGTACCAACCATTACCAAAAATTTGATGAGTGTTGGTCAGATTGTGGAGAAAGGTTTGCAGGTCAGATTCAATCAATATGGAGCATTTGTGGAAGACCCAAGACATGGGTTCAAGAGGATTGCTAAAGGAGAAAAATCAGGTAGACTTTTCACTTTTGAGTTGGAAGATACAAAGAATATTGCACTATATAGTTATAAAGATCAAACACTTTCAGAGCTTCAGATTTGGCACAAAAGGTTAGGGCACATAGGAGAGAGAACCTTGAAACAAATGTGCAGGGACCAATGTGTGCTTGGGATACCTAATGTATCCAAGAAACATATGATTTACAAGTGTGGTGCTTGTCAATTTGGTAAGTCTCACAGGTCACCCTTCTCCAAGAAAGGATATATGCATGAAGACTACCTAGAGCTTGTAAACACAGATGTATGGGGACCAAGCAAAGACCCCTCAGTCTCAGGTTCAAGGTACTATGTGTCTTTCATTGATGATTATAGCAGATGGACTGTATTATACTTCATGAAACATAAGGATGAGGTATTTAATTGTTTTAAGAAAGATCTTGCATTAGTTGAAAATCAGACAGGAAGGAATTTGAAGAGGCTAAGGTCAGATGGAGGAGGTGAGTACTTCTCCAATGAATTTGAAGACTTCTTGCAGGATAGAGGCATCAAAAGAGAGATAACCACAAGGTATTCTCCTGAACAAAATGGGGTAGCTGAGAGAAGAAATAGGTTAATTGTTGAGACAGCTAGATCTATGCTTAATGAGAAGAAGTTAACTAACTATCTATGGGCAAAGAGTGTTTCTACTGCCACTTACCTCATAAACAGGTTACCATCTAAGTCACTTGATGGTATGACACCCTATGAAGCATGGCATGGTAAGAGACCATCTTTACATCACTGCAAAATATGTGCACATTCCTTCACAGATAAGAGGTAAGCTAGACCCAAAGGCTGAAAAATGCATTTTCATTGGGTATGATTTAAATCAAAAAGTTTACAGGTTTTATAATCCTACCAATAAGGGATTTATGTTAAGCAGAGATGTGATCTTTGATGAAAATGATTCTTGGTATGAGAATGAATGCAGGAAGGTTAAACTACCCTATGACTTGGAAGAGGAATTTCCAAAACTTGCAAAGGAGGAACCTACTCAGAATGAAGACTCAAGTTCAGATGATGAAGACACTATCAACCTTGAAGAATTCAAGGCATGGAAGTCCAAGGGCAAAATGAAGATGAAGAAGCTTGAAGACATACCTGAATCTTCAACTCAATCAATTAGAAGATCTCAATGAGAAAGCAAGAAACCTATTAGATATGGGTATGATACATCTCTTGTTACTAAACATTCAGTTTATCTTTCCAAAGATTTGTCAAATGAAGAACCAGGTTCATATGAAGAAGCAATAACCAAATCAGAATGGAAAGAAGCTATGGATGAGGAGATTGAAGCACTCAAGGAGAGTGACACATGGGAGTTAGTTCCCAAGAAGGATTCTATGAAGGTAATAAGATCTAGATGGATCTATAAGTTGAAAAGAAATTCTGATGGAACAATTAATAGGTACAAAGCCAGATTGGTAGCCAAGGGTTTTGCACAAACCCAAGGCATTGACTATGAAGAGACATTTTCTCCTATGGCCAAGATGCCAACAATCAGAGTGTTGGTAAGTGTGGCTGCATCAAAGAATTGGAACATGTACCAATTGGATGTCAAGAATGCTTTCTTGAATGGATGGATTTCAGAAGAAGTTTATATGTCACAACCTCCTGGCTATGAGGACCCTAAGAAGGTAACTTATGTTTGCAAATTAAAAAAGGCTTTATATGGATTGAAGCAGGCACCTAGGGCATGGAGTTACAGGTTAACTACGTACCTCCAAGACCAAGGTTTTGTCATGAGCAAGGCTGACACTTCTCTGTTCATTAAGAGAAGTAATTCAGAGGTAATATATCTCTGTGTTTATGTTGATGACATCATCATTACAAGTAATGATGTCAATGGAATCAAGTATATCAAAAGCCAGATGATGAAGGAGTTCAAGATCAATGATCTTGGTTTATTGATGTATTTTCTAGGGCTTGAATTAGTTTACACTAATTCAGGGATATACATTACTCAGAAAAAGTATGTACAAGATATGTTGAAGAAGTTTCAATTGCAGGATGCTAAAGTAGCAAGCACTCCAATGGAAGTAAACCTAAAACTAAGTGCCCATGAAGGTGATGAAGTCAAAGACATTACAGGTTATCAAAGTATGGTGGGTAGCTTGAAGTATGGTACTCTTACAAGAATTGATATTGCATATGGAGTAAGTGTGCTAAGTCAATTTATGCACAAGCCAAGGATACCTCACTTAGAGGCTGCCAAGAGAATCTTGAAGTATCTCAAGGGTACATAGAACCATGGTTTGTATTTCCCTTACACTTCAGATATTGATATCAAAATTTATTCAGATGCAGATTGGGCAGGATGCAAGGATGATAGGAGAAGCACTTCTGGATATATTTCCTTTGCAGGTGACAAACCAATTTCATGGTCTTCAAAGAAGCAACCTAGTGTTGCTTTGTCTTCCACAGAGGCAGACTATAGAGGACTGGCTAATGCCACACAAGAAGCAATTTGGATTAAGCTTTTGTATACAGAATTGGGTTTGCTTACTAGGTCTCCAATTATCTTTGGAGATAATACAAGTTCTCTTCACCTTGCAGCTAATCCTATCTATCATGCTAGGACCAAACACATAGAGGTTCATTATCATTATGTGAGAGAGAAGTTGATAAGCAAGGACATTCAACTTACCTATGTATCAACCAACATGCAATGTGCAGATTTGTTGACTAAAGCTTTGGATGGAACAAAACTTTGCAGGTTCAAATCCATGATTGGATTAGAGGACATACTTGAAGATTGAAGATGAAGGCTTAAGCCAAAATGTTTGGCTTGAGGGGGAGCTGTTGGTGTAAATTTCAAGCCTACACATTTGGCTCAAAGGATACATTGAATTCTACACATACATGAAGAAGCATAGGAACATATGCTAGTGGTTAATTACCACTTTACCTCATTGTAAAAGTCAAATTGACTTGGAATCTTTTTGTAACCACCTACCAAAGTGAGTCGTGGAAAAAGTAGTTCATTTGATTGAAGGAATATATCCAAGCATTTAGGAGCTTGATCATAGGGAGCCAAAATTTGAATTTGAATTCAAATCTTTGCTCATTACATATAAAAAGTGAACATGAAAAGTCGCGGAAAAGAGTGATCATTTCCCGAGTCTCATTCTAATGATTTTGTGTGTGTGTGAGGACTATACTATAGCCTACACCTCTCTACACCATTAGGCAATGTTATTCATGCCAATGGGATTGTATACAAGTGTTCATTAATAGATACATTTACATCATTCATCTCTGAGTTCTCTGTTAGTCTATTCAAAAGTCTGCCAACTTGTCAAGGGCATATCGAGGTCAATTCTTCACCAAAATCAGTGATTCAAAGCTTGTTGGATTCAGCTCAAAGTCATCTACATGCTGTCAAAGTTGGAAGTAATTCTATTCAGCCATGTCAGAGAAATCTGCATCGAGGTGAACTCTGGTCATTTTTTGCTACAGCCCTAAAAAGTCGAGGGTATAACTAAACTTGCTAAATTGATTTCTCTTAGCATAGTTTATCTTTTTACATCATTCCACTTGCAAATGGTAGCTTACTAAGCTAATTAAATACCCCTAGAAGGAATTTTATCAATTTCTACTGTGCTGGTCACACTGAGCAAAACATTCAGCATGTGTCAAGACAAAAGTAGAAGTTTTTCTTGAGTTTGTAAACTTCAAGGTTATCTGTTTTGGTTCAATCATTACACACATCACTTCCAAAGTACATAGGCTATTTTTTGGTGTTATTGGAAAGCTAAGAAGGTCTACTTATCAACTCTGAAGCAAAAGGGGGTTGGTACAAAGCAGGTTTGGCAGTACCTACTCAGTCTCTTGGAGCATCCATCCATCTATCCCAACATGCTGGACCTGAATGTGCCTCTTGTAACACTGATGGTTGCTCAAATTCTGGTACACACCTTCTAATCACCTGATCCACCCCTTTTTTATATAATGCACCGGCTATGATTAAATATGGTCTGCTTTTAAGTGAAAATTTCTTTCTCTGATCACGTGAAAAGTGTTGTGGTAATGACCCATCCGTTAAAAATACCAACAACTGATCATACCAAGAATCTGGTTCAGCAATCTGTGCATTAAACAAATCCACATCAGGGAATACATCATTGACATCTGAAGGTGCTTCTTCTGATTCCAACCGAATACATGAAGCAGTTGACACCTTCTGGGTTCGATCCTGAGTAGGATCGACAAATGTGTTGGGGTTCGAAATCAACACATCATACTTCAACTTCAGCTACTCAGATTGCACTGATCTTCTTCACATAGAGGATACTCTCCCAAACAGAATTCAGATCTAGTACCATTGTACTGCAACAGACAACATTCATCTACATCAAACTCAACACGATAGGTAAAACACTTCAAACTCTAGATTAAGGATAATACATTACGCGCTTAGAGATATATGTCTTCAAAATTCCTAGAGCACACTTCGTGTCACTTCTAGTTATCTTGCGCTCTCTCTCTTGGAGTCGCGGCTTCCTGTTTTCTAACTACTCTTTCTTGCTCTCTCCTTCAAAATGTAACGAATCTCTTCTCTTGACATCAGTGCGGAACCAAAATATAACTGTCTGTTAAAAATCTGATTGAGAAAATACACATCTGATTGAGTAATTATCTAAATTAACAAACTTTCATAATTCAAATTAACCATTTATCCTCCAGATTCTTCTATCCTCAATAGATGTCCCACTATAGAATTGCAATCTATAACTCCATATGAGGCTCAACATGCTCACAAGCCATCTATTTCTTATTTGTGTGTCTTTGGTTGTCTGGCTTATGCATTAGTGCCTAAACACCAATGCAAAAAAATTGGATGATAAAGCAGTAAAATGTATTTTTGTTGGGTATAGTTCTGAAAGTAAAGGCTATCCTCTGTAGCATCTAGAGACTAAACACATTTTGGTTAGTTGTGATTTTTTTTTTGTGGAAGATGCGATTCAGTCATAACTTTCATGTACTAAGGAGACATCAATTAGCTCCAAAGATGTGTATGAAACTTTGCTTCCTCTTTTTACTTATGGAGACAAGTTTACGATTGAGTTTTCGTGATGATCAAGATGCATTTAATATTGTTCTCTATTAGCACGTTGTTGGATGCTTGATTTACTTATGCATAATTGAGTATGATATTCAATTTTTTGTCTCTCAGATGAGCAAGTTTATGCATTGCTTAGGTGTCAAGCAGGTAGGAAATTAAGAGCATCTTTCACTACTTGAGTGGTACATGGCTAACTTTGATTGGGTTGTTGCTATGACAATCATGTGTCCACTAGGGTTTTTTGCTTCATGCTTGGTAGCTTTTGCATATCTTTTTTGAGCAAGAAGCAACCTACTATGGACACTTGTAGTTTTGAGGCATAGTATAGGGCAACTTTCACTACAACTATTGAGTGTGTGGTTCATATGCCTTTTGGCTGATTTGGGTGTTCATCAGTCTTCTGCTACCACCATCTTCACTGAAAGTCACAGCACATTGGAAGATCCATGGAAACATGTGTTTCATGCTCACATTAAGAACATTGAGGTGTACTCTCATTAAGGCAAGGAGAGGTTCTTTGCTGGAGAGATCAGTTTGGCATATGTGCCCACATAGGAGAACATTGTAGATCTTTTCACAAAGGCTCTGCCTAGGGAGAAGTTTCAAGCTTTGCGAAAAGATTTGGGCTTACTTCCCTTTGTGGATTGATTCCACATAGCTTGGCACTTCCTTATAAATGAGTGTCAACTCCTTCTTCACTCCATCATACTGAAGGGGATTTTGTTGATATATTTTGGTAGTGATGTGTGAGAACACACTTACGACCACCGCAAAGTGTTTTTCCCTCTTTAGGAGGTTGTTTTCCCCCAATTGTACATATGCCTATAACCCTAGCGGGTTACTTACCTTTGTACATTCACTTGTTAATACATTCAGTATTGCATGTTCTGCACCAAGCTCCTTCTTCTTCTTCTTTGTGTTATAAGCATGTTTCTGCAGACCTCAATCTCCAACAAGATCAACTTGAAGAGGAATTTCTATTTAAATTATTATCTAGCTCATCGTTGATCAGAAACATCATCTAGTGGTTAAAAAAGTGTGAAACCACGTCTTAATCCAAGTTAAGGTGCCATAAAATAAGGGGTAAATGAGAACACCGGTTGGAAACCAAGAATGTCGAAATCTAATATCATTTACCTCGAATCATGTTAAATTCCCCATTTTGAAAAGGCTCTTAAACGCACTATTGGTGTAAGTGGAATCTCATATTTCCATATGGGATTTTTGGTTATTTAGATGACATCACATCATTTGATAAATATCTTTGCATCTTGATGGATAGTTGGACACCAAAATCCAGCATAGATGATCAACCTAGTGGTCCTCTCACTTAAGATATTTCTAGTTCCTACACACTCATGGACTAATTCAAGGATTGGTAAATAATCTTGTTCACTTACGCAAATCCTTAAATGAATTTCTCTTTTAGATGTTGATGTATCAGTATCTGATGCTGAACCATCAAGAGGACTTTCTTCGATCTCTCTAACAATAAACTGTTCAAACAATGAACTACCTCTAGGTTGCACATGAGTGACTTGCCATCAAGGATGAGCATCTGGGTTTTTTAAAAAAATGCTTGCTCAATATGCCTAGGAAAAATATATGGTTCTTTAGTAGATCACATTACCTTGGAAGAATCAATTGACCAAAACCCAGATAATTCCTTTCTTAATGTGGAATTAGTACCTTTATACTCGGCTCAAAACCAGTCAACCTTCAAAATGACCTATCAAAATATATAACAACAAAAATCCATTATTAGGTGCTTAAAAAATAACTAACTCTATCATAAAAAATATAAACTTTTTTCTACCTGTTTGAATGTACGAAATGAAATTTTGTAGATACCAACAATAGTTCCTACGTAACCAATTTCGCCATCTATAAGGTTCGTGTCTTTTGAGCTAGCACGTGATAGTTGCTTGAAAGAAGCAACAATACTAGAACCCTCTGTTTTACGTAAAGAATCAATGGCTTTGATTCTAATATGCTGTCCAAAAGCCCACATATTAGTGAACATTCAAGCCTGCAAAAGAAATTCAATTAGTACATAGAAACTAATATACATATATGAAAAAAATAAAGTACTATTAAAATAAAATTACCTTTTGTTCACAACCCATCATTATCTCTCTCTGCTCATTTGAGATTTCTTCATTATTTGCGTTGGCGTGTTGCAAATGACTATATAGCCAATCTGTGAAAGAAGATATATCTGTAATCTCATTATTATCGAGATTATGTTTATATCTTTTGTTTTTTTGCCTTTTACTTCGGAGATTTTGAAGTTCTTATTCGTACTCGCTAAGGAATGCTTGCATGCATTTGCTATTATATGCTACAAAAGTAGAAACATCATTTTTTTCTTGAAATGTAAATAAGAATGGAACTCCCTTACCTAATAATACCTCATCTAGCTGTTATTTTTGAAGAAGACTCGTTGGTCCATGCACGTGGAGCTTCTTCATGAACTCTTTCAAGGTACTCACTAACGTAATACATGCACTCTTCAAGCATCCAACCCTTTGACATGGATCCTTCTGGTTTGGCTCTTTGTCGCACATAACCTTTTAATATTGCCATAAATCGCTCGACCCAAAACATCCATCGATTGTTGACAACACCTGCAATCTCTATTTCATCTACAAGATGGACTAATAAATGAACGTGAATATCAAAAAATGAAGTAGGAAGTTCTTTCTCCATCAAACATAGTAGCTCTTTGCATTCACGTTTTTTTTGTGGGATCGAGTTTTTGTCAATCTCTTTGGATGTAATCCACCTATACATATCATAAAAAAAATTATAAAGAAGTTAATTAAAAAATAAAAGATATCCAATATTCATACATATTAAATATAAAAGTATCATAATTACCTTATAAGTGATCCAAGACGATAGATCAGATCTCATACTCCTTTGTTGTACATCCATTGATAACCAAAGGTAAAATATGTTTCAAAAAGCTATGCCAGTCATGGGTCTTTAACCCAGATAAGCTCTTATCGTCCATAGTAAACATGTTTTGAAAAGATGCTCCATATCCTGTAGGAGTCTTAATCAATTGAATTCTATTGTTGATAGTCTGTATCTCTTTTGTTGTAAGTACCCAAGGAGCAGGTGCATACGTCATTTCTTGTCGATGTCTATCAAAAAATGGCTACAACTTTGGTTTGGATATTTTATCTTTCAAATCATTCATTGATGCTATGATATCTTTTAGTCCAAGAAGATGCTTCCATAGTGAATAACCAATATTTTTGAATAGATACATAGGATCAAGAAGATAACATACTTTTAACTCTTCCAATACTCCAAAGAATACCATATTGATATGCTCTCTACGAGTGCCAATTTTCCTTTACCTCTCTTCACATATTATCTGAATCATCACTGAAGATTTCTCATTCTGGATCTATCAGAGGTCCATCTGTCCATTTTTTATACCAATCCAGAGGCATCATAGGTTTTGGACAGTGACCTGTTTCAAGCTTTCCATTAAAATGTATCACTTCTCTTTTAGATCTTAATGGATGATCATCAGGCAAGAATCGTCGATGTCGAAGATAAATATTTTTGTTGAGATTCTTACTATAGAGTGATCTCAACCAATCATCAGAATATGGACAAGCTTTATAACCCTTAGTAGATATTCCTGCACCATGAAAATGATAAAAATATAATTAGATTAAATCATATTTATTTACATGCATATTGAGTAAAAAAGAAATACATCAAAATAGAATATAGATTATGAATATAGATCTTTCAACCTTGCATATTCCACATGATTACTTTTGCATAGCCTCCTCATAGAAGCTTCTGATAAATGAGGTCTTACTGGCAATGGTCAATGGTGTGGAGGAATATCATCAACATCATACGTTGGATGCTACACATATAAATACAATTCATTAGTATTCCATAAATGAATAAAAAGTAAACTTTAAATATAAAATTAAGTATATAATCTATTAAATATGGATATAAAAGTTTTATTCTCTCTAGCTAAAAGGTGCTCTTGGGGGTCTATGCCATCCATAATTCACTAATAGTTCATCACCGGCATGTAATGTAGTAATAGCATTGGCAACTATGTATCTTGATACATCTCTACTCATGTATGGTGATTCATGACTATTTTCACGCTCCTCAAATGTGCAATTAGTCCTTGAACTATTATGTAACCCTCGACTACTATTTATTAAACCTGCTATATTTCCATGTGTGTAAGGTCTTCCATCAATATATAATCTTTCATTTTTTGCATGTAAAATCCTTCTACTAGTAAGGGATGTTGTGTTCAAGCATATTCCATAAGTACTCATGCTTTGAACATAACGTGAAAGTCGATGCCAATCTCCCCATCCATATATAGGACCACAAAATGAAATAAGAGTGACTTTAGAGTTCGGACGCACATACGAATCCTCTACAATAAAGAGACCACGACCATCATTAGTAATAGTGGATGGAGCAGTCATATAGCGATTACCCCAAAAGTTGAAAACCTCTCCATCTAAAGGAATTGGTCCTCTATTCCATCCTCCATATCTTCTTCTATCATATGTTTGTACTAAAGAACGATCACGAGCTGGCAATGGATAATCTCTAGCCGTTTCAGTCTCTAAACGAGGAGGTAGAGGATTTCTAGAAACCTCTACTTGTAAGTGATGAACAGCAAGTCCATGACGTGTATGAGGTATATTAAGATTATGAGAAAAATTATCATCATCATCATCATTGAGCAAGTATTCCTGTATATCAACAGTAATTTGATTTTGTATATGGTTTTTAAATAAAATAATGACATTAATTTACATAAAAAATACATACCCGAGCATTATCACGTTGACTAGGTGATGGTGCATGCTCAAAAGTACCATACTCTGCCTCATGTTCAATTCATTCCAATCGTGGTCTTCGATACGTGCCATAACAAGAGTTACGCCAACATATAATATGCTATTGATAGTAAAATTAATCATAACTCCTATCGGAGGACACATGTGAAGTTTGTTGCATGGGTAGGAGGTGGTGGAGTACCCTCTGATTGATCAGAATCTGCACATAATAAGAAAAAAAAAAAAGTTATGTGTCCATCAAATATATTTAAAATTGAATGTTTGACATACTTACAGTATATAGTCGTTGCACGATGAGGAGACGGTGGTGGAGTTCCATCTGATTGATCAGAATCTACAAATAATGGTATTTGATATTAAGTAATTTGATTATGTACCTACACAAAAAATTCACATATACATATTTACACATACACACATATACACATTTACACATACACATTTACACATACACACATATTCACATATACACAAATACACATTATTGTTGGATAAATGCATGTATTTTGTATGAATGAGTGTATATGCATGCATGTGTGTGTACGTATATATGTGGATATGTATAGGTGTGTTTATGTTATATGTATGTATATGTGTATATGTATACATATATGTATGCATATATGTTTGCATGTATATGTGTATGTGTATGTATGTGTATATATGTGTATGTATTCTGATTTTTTTTTCTATTTGAGATTAAATTAACAGGAGATATTGTATGGTGGAAAAAAATAAGAGGCGACCTAACATACCACCTGAGACATGGCAGTTTTTTTGTAGATAGCTACGTCTTCAAGAGTCATTTCCTCAGTAGAAGGTACACAAAATTAATAGTTTATATTTAGAATTTTTATATATTTTAGTATTTTTTTACATTTAATTTATGTATTTCTTTTTTCTTAAATAAACAAGCTGCTGCAAAGAAGAGAGTGGAGTCGGGCCACACATCGCACCTAGGCCAAATGGGCCATAATGGTTTTGTAGCTACATTTGTAAGTATATGTGTTACTGTGAGTATATTTTTTATTTTAGTTAAAATGCAAGCGAAAGGATTATGGCCGATATCCTACGAAACATGAGATCGAGTATGCTACACATTTTGGATATTGGCGTTTGAGCGAGTGTATGCGAGATCATCCTGATGCCTTTGTGAGTATTATTAAATTTTATATAATTATTTTATTTTTATGAATGGTTTATTTGTTTTACTTATTTATGTTTGTTATATGTAATACAGGAGTATTATGTAGAGACAGATATGGATGAGGTGGAGAGACAAACACAGGAGGGACGATTTCAATCGTCACAGGGTGATCATGATGATGAGGATGAGGATGATCAGGATGATCATGATGCTGCTGCTGATGATGATGACGATCATGATGATGATGATTAGGATTCTAGTTGATTATGACATTGGATTATATGTATTTACATTGATATATATATATATATATATATATATATATATATATATATATATATATATATATATATATATATATATATATATATATATATATATATATATATATATATATATATATATATATATATATATATATATTTCATTTCAGTTATGTTTTGAATTGTGTATGGTATTAATTAATGAAGGTTTTGTTCTATTGATTGTCATTATTGTTTATGTTAAGCACGTGTATTAATACTTTAATTATATAATTCATTCATATGTGTGTACGTAAGTGTATATGTATGTGTGTGTATATGTATGTCTGTGCATGTGTATGTGTGTGTATATGTATGTATGTGCATGTGCATGTGTAAGTGTATATGTGTGTATGAGTATGTGCATGTGCATGTGTATGTGTGTGTATATGTATATGCATGTATATGTGGAACTCTATGTGTATATGTGTGTATGTGCATGTATATGTGTATATGTAGGTATGTGCATGTGTGTGTGCATGTGTATATGTGTGTGTACGTATGTGCATATATTTGTGTATATATGTGTATAATGTATGTATATGCATGTGTATATGTATGAAACATGCATGTGTATGTGGATGCATTTCCATTTTCATCCATGTCGCATCAATTTCTTCAATCTTCATGGTCAAAGCTGATAGTGCAAGTAGTTGTTTAACATGCCCATCAACATGTTGTCTTTTACCTTTAGCATTATATAATGCATAGCAGTCTTTCTTCATGTGTCCCTTCTTATGAAAATAATTGCATTCAATATCTCTCATCCTAGATTTACTTATACTCTTACTTGTTTGAGAATTCTTTTCCTTGTTCTTGCTCCTACCATGTTGATGTTTCTTTCCTTGGTATGAATCATGAGCCTTATATGCATCTCCACTTTGAGTGCCAACCATACATTTTCTATGAATCTCCTCACTTAAGAGTGCTACGCATATGTCATCATAGACCACTTTACCACCAGGTCACTATTGGTAATGATTATAGCATCAAATACATATAGATGAGAAATAACACTATCTATGTCCTTTATGCGAAGGTCATATAACTTTCTCATCAAGTACACTTTATTTGATCCCAATTTTTCTTCATATCTATTGCATAACTTCTTCCGAAGCTTCTTTGCACTTTCACTTTGTCAAATACTATGAAATAACATTATCTCCAAGATGCAACATTAGGAAAAAAGGTGAAACCTTGCATGGGCCTTTTAGACTAAGGAGTGATTAGGAATGGACCAATGAGAGGAGGGTGGTGGCCACAATCTACTACTAGACTAGAACTAGCCTTCCCTTGATTTCTCTTAGTCAAAGCCTCCAAGACCACTACCAACTCGTGGTTTTTTCTAGAAGAGTGGTTTGGAATTTCAAAAGTTTGATTTATATCCATTGGATGGTCCAAGGATCCAAGGGATGGTATTCTTTTGCAAAAGTCAAGGCTGCAAGAAACATAGACCATTGGATCACTGAAGAATCCTGTGGCTCTTCTTTGCAAGACCAAAAAAATGTGACTTTTGCTTGGCACCCTTCGATCAACCCCTCATCCAACGGATTAGAATGACTACGCCAATGGCTGTAATGATGGAGACTTCACTGATCAGCGTGAAACAAGGACGATTGCTCGATTCGGGTCAGATCCAACGAGCTGTAGTGACTCAGCTACACGGAACAACGCCGATCTTGGGGAGCCATTGGATTTCGCATGCGTGAACGGTCTAGATTCACTGCGCAAGTACTCTTCTCTCTCTAATGTGCTACTACAGCCTCCCTTCAATCATTGCCTTCTTCTTTTAATCCTAGCCCTTCAAACTCCTATATTGAATGGCGTCAGTTGAATCCGACTAAACGTTCATTTAAGAGCTTTTTTCTTCTATATTTTAATTGAGAAAACCACTGATGGTTTTTCTTGTCCCCTTAATTCCCTAGATTCTTTATCTTAATCCCTGAAAATTAGGGATCCTTACAAGGCCCATGCAAGGCTCACTTTTTCTCCTAGTGATTGTCATCCAAATCATCCCAATGATCTTCATCCATGTCAAGAGATGTCTTCGAGATTCCTTTTATTGGCTTCCATTACCTCCTTTGAATCAGCACATCTTTAATCAGATTCTTTCATGCAGAATGGTTTGTTCCATCAAATTTTCGGATCTCAAAATGGTCTTTGCCTAGAAAGTTATTTGTAATAAGCTCAATGATATTAAGATAATTCAATTCAAGCCTTTTATTTTATATTTTGTAGATAATGTTTATAATGAGTGTTAAAGCCATGTTATGCATATAGATAAAATTTAGAGATGAGAGTTTTATGTTGTCTCTCCAAAACATATTTCCATGATGTTTTCTATTTGAAGTTCAAACGTGAAAATGGAAGAATTAGGAAAACTATTCTATGAGAGAAATTGTGCACATCCAAGTTATTCCGAGAACAATGTTAAGATGAAACATTCTTTCTTTTTTTTTCCATGTGTGAAACGGCATTAGAAAATATGTCAATGAATGTTTAAAGAGCCAACAGGTGAACTTTGAGTTTAAAAGAATGTCTAGAATGTTGTAACCTTTCGATGTTCCGAACCAAAAGTGGGAGTCTATCTCTATGGACTTTGTCACTAAAATTTCTTTGATCAAAATGGATTCATCACTAAACTACCTATGATCAAAAGTGAACATGAAACTATAATTTTGTTAGTTAATCGACTTACCAAGTTGGAACATTTCTTCCTATGAAATACTGCCTTGAATGTTGTAGAAATGTTTGTAAAAGAGATTTTTGTCTTGCATGAGATGCCCAAAAACATAATTCACATCAAACTTTGGTAATGCGACATTTTAAGCAATAAGTACTCAACTTCATATGAGTACAAATTTCCATCTAGAGGGTTAATCGAGTACTTGATTTGTTTCACATTTATATCCATTTGAGGTTATATATGGTTATAATTATGTGATTCTTCCTTCATTTTGTATTTTTTCAAATTAAGTATAAGTATCTAAATAGATTCTTTAGAAGAAAGATGAAGAACTTGGAAATAATAAATGACATATAAAAAAAGATTAGAAAAGATAAAAGAAATTCTATGATTTGAAGAAAAGACCACTTGAATATTAAACAAATGATTTAGTATCTCTTAAGGTCAATCATCAATGATCTAACTTGTTTTCAAGAGGGATCATATATTTTCTCCATGATATGCACGACCTTTTTAAGTTTTGAAAAAGATTGAATCTCTTGCTTATTTGTGAATTTCCTTAATATTTAAGGTTGTATCTTATATTTCATGTTAGCTTACTGAAAAGTCAAGTACCTAATGTTGCTTCTCTCTTATAGAACAATTATAAGCTAACTCATGATGGCTCTTTTGAGCTTTAACCTGAAATAATAATAGATAGGACAACAAGATTACTAAGAAATCAATCTATATATTTGGTAAAGTGGTGCTCATACCCAATTGAGGATTAGGAATGAGTAAATTTAGATGCGTTTCTTACACATTATCCTTCTTTCCAACTCTGAGGACAAAATTTTTCAAAGGGGGAAGAATTGTAATAAGCTTATGATAGTGAAATGATTCAATTCAAACCTTTTTTTGTACAGTATAGATAGAGTGAGAGTTAAAGATCATTTTATGCATACAGACAAAACTAAGGGATGACACTTTTATATTCTCTCTCTAAACCATATTTTAGGAAAAATTTTCTATGAGAGAAACATAGCGTATACATAGTAGAACAAATGTTTCAATCTAGAAATTTTGTGATTCATGCTTTAGAAAGATCTCGTTTAAAGATTTGAAATTAGTTCATTGCAAACTTGTAGGGCTGAGAATTGATATTTGAAGGCTGATTTGGACCTAGTGCGCCTCTAATATTATTGTGCAGATTGAAGAGCTGAATACTTTTACCTCGCACAAGCATTTTGGAATTCTACACTATTTTTTAATTATAGGGCCCATAAAAGTGTCCATTTTTCCAACACTAAAGAAAAGAGATCTTTTCTAGTATTATTTGAATTCATGACTTTGGTGTATGCATATTCTCATCTGCATGAAATTACTACATTATGGTGAAAGTTCTATATGCAAACTTGGACTTTCTTTAGTCCGATTCTATGGAAGGAATTCAAGAGCAAACAAAAAAGTGTCATTGCTCTTCACATTATCATATCAAGAAGAAGATGGAGTTCTATAATTCTTGATAGTTCAAGGGTGACAAACGTAGTTTGACTGTGGATGAGTATAAATGAAGTTTGTGTGTCCTCATAAATATACATAAGAGATTGACAAGGATGAAATTCATTGAAGGATTTTGAGAGGAGCTTGGTTATCAGGTAAAAGAATCTCTATGTGTAGATTTTGTGGATGTTGTTTCAATGGTAAAAAATTTTGAAAACGAGAAGTTCAATATGCAGACGGAAACTAGATCTAGATTCATTTTCATACTCTAGAAGCCATAGAGATTTGCTACATCAAATATGAACAACTCAAAGAAAATTCCATTTCTTAATAATCAAGGTAAGAATCTTGCTCTAGTGGAAACTCAAAAGAGACATCAACCTATTCATTGGTTGAAGGATCCATAGTTGATTGAGAAGGCCAAGAGACTCAAATTATGTTTCACTATGTCAAACAAGGACATCATACTTATGAATGACTCAATAAGGCAATCTTTTAGCATTCACAAGAAAAGGGGATAAAATATAATTGAAAGAGTTACAACATTTGACAAAGCAAATGATGGACGTAAATGCTCTTCCCTTCCTCAAACAAGATCATCAATTCTTACTTCAATTTCTCTAAGCTTCCTTGATCAGTAACCTTCTTTATCAGCTCCCCTTCAACTGTATCTAGCTTGATATGGAATTCTCTACACAACTTACATGTATTGTGAACCTGAGATTTCTTCACTAAATTTTGATCTACATGGAACTGATATATCTCAGTAATCAAAGTTGTAGCCCATGGTTCAACACAATTCACTTCATCATCATTTTGAGTATCAAAAATCTGAAGTAACATTGGGCTTGCGGATGTCTAAGAGACTCCATTCCCACCTTCGTACCTAGGCGTGAGAATGAAGAAAATCTTTGTTTTCTTGGGCCAGAAATGTGAGCTTCTAATTGTTGTTCTATAAAAAACTTTTTGTTAGAAGTATGAGCACACATACATATCATTGAATAAAGCCCATTGTTTATTTGAGTCAATATTTATTTAAGCATTTTGATTTCCTTTCCTAGTGAGTTTTAGGCTCAAGCTGAAACATAGGTTTTAGATAATGGTGAACCTCTAGAAAGAGTGGATGATCCTTTTGCAGATGCTGAATTGTTCTATGTGCGTCATGCTACTAAGGCTGAGTTGGGTAATCCTACTTGGTATAAGGAGATGGTCTTTTCTCTTGAGTGGGGTAACCCCTTTGTATTTATGGTCTATACTCCAAAGAGATTGGCATTGAGACTTCAGTGGTTTTTAACTATTTTGGATGAACTTTACTATAAGGAGTGGGGGGGGGGAGTTTCACAAGCTACTGTTCCCCCTTCTGTTCCACTGGTCATTTTTTAAACTCATTTTCGACTTAGTGGTGGTCATTACAGAGCTGATACAAGAGTGTAGAAGATCTTTCATAGTGGATAGCGGGGGGCCTATGGTGCATTTAGATGTTCATAATTATGTATGGCTTTGTGATGTTATTGTGTTATTAATTGAATTTTTCCCTTGTTTTGGATTTCCTTTAGAATTTTTCTTTGATGGTGGTACCCACTTCATGAATCAACTCATCAAAATCAATGCCCTTTTACTCCATATAGTGAGCACATAGACACTATGTAAGCTTCTATGGATATCATTTATCTACATCCATGTGGTCATTGGTATAGTAGTTACATATTTGCATAAAGTCTTTGACATTGATAATGAAGGTCATGGTGAGGAATTCATAACTAGGAGACACCCACGTGTTGGGATCTCTTCAGTGATATAGGTGGAAGATGTACCCAGCCTCACCATGGGAGATGTATGATAGTTGTTCATAAGTACTTGATAAGCTTAGTTGTCTTCTTTTGAATAACTAATTATATGCAATGGAGTCAGTGATTGAATATGCATGCTTACATGTCAGTACTTTTATGAGCTCTCCATATTGTTCATATGCTCATTTTAGAGAGGAGATTCTCACAAATTTTTTTTCCTAGATTTTTTGTTTCGTCAACTATAGAATGATCAATTTACTCCTTGATACACTTATTGGTGTGACCACATATATTCACACATAATCCTTTTGGTTGGACATTATTGTTCATTAATCCATTCTCTTGGGTATACTTGTTGATTTTCTCCCAAAATTTGACACATGGTTATCCTTTTTGAGCCTTAGTGGTGTTTGGACTCTTATAGATCCAATATCATTCTATTCAGTTCTCTATCATCATGGCATCATAGATCTTAGGAACATCTGGTGGATTAGGTTCTATTGCTAGTGTTCTAAGGAGGAGCTACAATTTGCAGGGCAAATACCATTTTGACATCCAAAACTTTTATGGCATAAACTATGATCTATGGAAGAATCACATAAAAAATGTTTTGATTTATGGAATCTTAAAGAGGTCTGCTAACATGGATGAAGATGATTGGGATGAGTTGGATAAAATGGTTAGGTCTACCATTCGATTGCATCTCATAGATAACACTTACTTTATAGTATTGTACTATGAAAGTGCAGAGCAGCTTTGGGAGAAGTTATGCAATACATATGAAAAATAACTGGCATCAAATAAAGTGTATTTGATGAGAAAGTTATATGACCTTTGCACGGAGGACATATATAGAGATTTTGCTAATCTAAATGAGTTAGATGCTATATTCTCTTAGTTCTAGGCTCAAAAAATGGTAATGGATAATGAAATGAAAGCAATCTTGTTGTTATGAACCTTAACATCATCATGTGATTTGTTTTACACACCTATTAACAATAGTGCACCTGATGGTAAACTGATCTATGATGACATATGTGGAGCACTCTTGAGGGAGGAGATTCATAGAAAATCTATGGTTGGGACTCAGAGTGGAGATGCATATGATGTTTGTGATTCTTACCAAGGAAAGAATCACCAACATGGTAGGAGCAAGAACAAGGAAAAGAATGGTCAATGGAACACGGCTAGAAGTAAATCAAGGAAGAGGGATATCGAATTTCATTATTGTCATAAAAAAGGAAACATGAAGAAAAGTGTGATATGCATTAAAGAATGCTAAAGGTAAAGGAAACAATGGTGATGGACATGTAAAATAGCTTCTTGCACCATCTACATCCACTATGAAGACTGTAGAAAGCAATGCTATTTTTGATGATGTTGATGTGTTGACAATTGATAGTAATATGCCTATTGAGGCTCTTATGGCTAATTGTCTTTCCCACATGTGGTTGCTAGATTCTAGTGCTACTTTCCATGTGACATCACATAGAGAACGATTCTCTATGTATATAGCAAAGTCTCTTGCTACTGTGACACTTAGTGACTCTTACTAGTGTGACATTATCAAAATTGGAGATGT
Organism: Ceratopteris richardii; assembly: GCA_020310875.1. Taxonomy (NCBI): domain Eukaryota; kingdom Viridiplantae; phylum Streptophyta; class Polypodiopsida; order Polypodiales; family Pteridaceae; genus Ceratopteris; species Ceratopteris richardii. The sequence continues at coordinate 40,613,708 of CM035440.1, forward strand.
GGTTGTGCTGCTCATTGATGGTTCAAGATTTACTATGCATAATGTATGCCATGTACCTTAGTCATCATGCACTTGGATGTTAGTTGGTGAACTTGATGACCTTAGTTACAAGGTGGTCTTCTATGCTCAATTGTTTCTCATATCAAAGGGAAATATGGTTATTGAAAAAGGAAGAAAATTTGGCTCACTTTATCCTTTATTTGCATCACACAAAGAACACGTATTAGCTGTTACTAAGCAGCCTATGGCTTGTATTTGGCATGATCATGTGGGCCATATATCATGTAATGGAATGGAGAATGTTTCTCATTGTACCTACTTACCTGTGTTATCTTTCTCTAAATTTTCATTTTTTGAGAATTCCCAATATGGAAAACAAACTAGGAATGTGCATAAGATGCATATTGACTCTTCAATTCAGCCTTTAGATCTCATTCATACAGATGTGTGTGGTCCTATGCCCACAAGCTCATTAGGTGGTTCTCTTCACTTTGTTACTTTCATAGATGATGCTACTAGAAAATTTTGTGTATATCCTATCAAATCAAAGGATGCTATTCCTTACTTTCAAAAACTGCCTTGCTTTAATTGCAACTGAAAAGGGAACTAAGCTTAAGGATTTATGTGCAAATAATGGGGATGAGTATACCTCACATAAATTCACTTTGTTCTGTCAGTCTAGAGGATTTTTTAGAGATTTTACAACTCCTTATACCCTAATACAAAATGCTCTAGTTGAAAGGAGAAATAGAACTATTAAGGATATAGTATTTTCTATGCTGCATCATGCAAACCTTTCACAAGACTTTTGGGTAGAAGTAGTATCATTGCAACTCATGTGATTGACCTCTAACCTAACAACACCAAAGCTTGAATGTTGCACAAGAGTTATGGATGGGGAAGCCACTATATTATGACCATCTTTGAGTTTTTGGGTGTGAGGCATATGTTCATATACATATGAATCTTTGAAAAAATTTGGACCATAAGTAAAAGAAATGCATTTTTCTTGGATATGGTCAAGAACACCAATTTTGATATCACTTGTGGGATCCTGAAACACAGTCAATGATCAGAAGTAGTGATGCCATTTTCAATTAGTCTAAAAAGAACCCATTAAGGACGTTCAAGTGAGAAGCGCAGTGTCTGAGGATACTAGTCCTCTAATTAGCATGCATACAAATGTTGCACATAGGGATGTTCAAGAGAATGTCCAATGAGATCAATCTATGAATGTTCCAATGGAAAAATCATTGAGATTCTCTACATGTGTCTCACGTTCACATGATAGAATATGCCCCACATTTGGATTTTGTTATGCAAACAGATGATGGTGATCCTTCTTGCTACAAAGAGGCTATGTAGAGAGTGATCGAATTTAATCCCTCATATTTGCTCACTAGAAGTGAAATGAACCAAATACCTAGGTCCATTCATACACCTTTTCTACTATGCTATAGCAAAACTCTAATTCACCTACCTTACACTAATGCAAATCACCTAAGCTTTTAGTCACACATAGTGGACTTCATAAACTTTCCAATAAGCTATACAACACCTCAAATAGATCTCTTTCGGTTAGTCAAAAACTTAGGCTTACAAAGATACACCAATTTCTCTTCATACAAAAGTGATTTCAAGAAGCCCTCTTAGAGAACATTAAAAACACGTACAACCTCTTGAATTGGATATGTACAAAGGGGTTACAATTGTTATAAGAAGACTATGTTTATACATACATGCGACTAGAGGGGGTGTGGGCTTCATAGCTCCTCTTCCATGCATGTAATACCCTCCTCTGCAGTTTTCTTATCTTGGAATGCTGCATTTTAGCTCCTTGAGCCTTGGATGACTCTCTCCATGAGCCGCCTTGAGTATATGTCTTTTAGTCTTCAATGACCTACAAGACTTCCATGCATTTGATGTCTTGTCACTTCCTTTTATAGCTTTTGGATGCCTCCCCCAACTTTTCCACCACCTTAGGACTACCTTGTCTGACCTTGCCCAACCTTGAGACCACCCTAAGTGATCTAAATCATTTCTTTTGTCCATATTAAGGTCTTTTGACCCCTTTGTCCACCTAAAGCTTGCATAGTTCATACTTTCAACACTCCCCCTCAAGCTTAAGGTGGTAGTCTCCATATCAAGTAATCTCATACCCTTTGAAAACTTTTTTAACTTCCCCCTCAAGCTTAAGGTGGTAGTGTCCATATCAAGTAAGCTTATAGCCTTTGAAAACTTTGTTAACTTGGTCACATCGAAGATTTTGGTGAAGATATCTGCAACTTAATCCTTTGTGCCTATAAAATGAACATTAATATCCCCACTTGCAACCTTCTCCCTTACAAAATGATAATGCACCTCAATGTGCTTGCTCCATGCATGATACATGGGATTGTTAGCAAGATGTAGGCTTGACATGTTATCTCTATAGAATGGAATTAGTCCAAGTTGTATACAAAGATCTTTGAAGAGCTTCTTAATCCACCTTGCTTAACATGTAGTGAGGGCTAAAGCTTTATATTCAGCCTCTATTGAGCTCAATGCAACTCTTGGGTATTTTTGCTCATCCATGAACTTGCTTTTGTACCTAGCATGAAAACATAGTGAGAAGTTGGCCTTCTATCATCAACACTTCGTGCCTAATCTGCATCCCTCCATGCTCTTACTTGAATTTCTTCATCATACCTCTATAGCAACCCATAATTAATTGTACTCTTCACATACCTTAACACTCACTTTGCATGATTGACATGTGTATATGTGGCTGCATGCATGAACTCAGATAGAACTCCAACTATGTAGCACAAGTCAAGCCTTGTGAGTGTAGCATAAATCAATGATCCCAAAATGCTCTTGTATAGTGTAAGGTCTTCTAGGCTCTTACCATCTTCCTTGCTTAACTTGACATTTGAATCCATAGGTTGAGCTATTGGTTTGAAATATCTCATGGCAATCCTAAACAATACATCTAGAAGATACTTCTTTTGAGAGAGATAGATACCTTCTTTCCCATAGATCACCTCAATGCCAAGAAAGTACTTTAACACACCTAAATCTGATATTTTGAACTCTCTTCCAAGCTTCTCTTTGATGGTCCTTATCCTTGCATCATCATCACCTATCACAAGGAGATCATCTATATATATGCATATCAAACATATCTTGTCATTTGTTCTATTCATATACAAGAATGGATCTGCATCACTTAGAGAGAAACCACATCTCTTCAAGAATTCCATTAGCTATTGATTCCAAGCCCTTCGGGCTTGCTTTAGGCTCTACAAGGCCTTCCTGAACGTGCAAACATAGGTAGGATGTTGTGGATCTACATACCTTTGAGGTTGATGCATGAACATATCGTCTTGTAACTCACCATTCAAGAAAGCATTCTTTATGTCCATATAGTAGATAGGCCACCTCCTTGCTGCACATAGGGCTATGCGAGCTCTAATGGTAGCCTTGTTTGCCGGAGGGCTAAAAGCCTCCTCATAATCCATCCCTTGTGTGTGTGTGTGACGACTATGGCTACTAGTCTAGCCTTGTACCTTGCCAAGCTGCCATCAGCATTTGTGTTGGTCTTGTAAACTCACTTATTTTGGACTATCTTCATGCCTTCCTTCTTGGATACTAGTTCCCAAGTTTATCTCCTTAAGAGCTTTGAAATCCATGTATGCATATTGGTTTGCCATGAAAGAACCATATGTATACCTTTGTGGGGGTGCCTTCATCCTTGTAAACCTCCTCTATTGAACTTTTGGATATTGCTTCTTGATTCTATTGAGCTTTACATTAGAGGTAATGACCTTCTGAAGCTCTTCCTCTTCTGACTCCTCTTGAAATTCTCTAGCATCATAGTATGTATCTTATAGCCTTCTATACTTTGAAGTAGGGGATGCTCTTTCATAATCATGTGTAAGAGGGATCATATGAGTGTACCTTAGATGTAGAAGTCTCTGGTTTATTGATTGTGATTAACTCTTGAGGTTGAATCTACACATCAAAGTCTCCATACCTCTTGATCCTCTTCATCCAACTTTTCCTTGCCCTTGTCTCCATACCATGACCTTGACTCATCAAACACAACATCTCTTGAAACATATAGCTTTTTGAGAGAGTGTTGTAGCAACTGTAGCCTTTTTGTTCATTTTACTAGCCAATGAGCACACATTTCTCACCCTTAGGCTCTCACTTTGTTCTCACTTCAGTATTTTTGTTAGTATTCATAGCCTCCTCCCAATAAGAGAATGTTAACATACCCTCATTTATGAGACATCTAGATACCTCAACCAAATCGCTATCCTTCCTCTCTACAACACCATTTTGTTGAGGAGTGTACTTGCATGTAAATTGTCTCTTTATGCCATTTTCTTGCAAGTACTTTATGAATTTCTTGGAGAAATACTCCCCCCCTCCATCTAACCTCAGTATCTTGATGTGTGCATCACATTTTTTCTCAAAAAGGGACCTAAACCTTTCAAAACATGAAAACACTTCTGATATTTCCTTGATAACATATATCCATACCTTTCTTGAGTGGTCATCAATGAAAGTGACAAAGTACCTAGCTCCTCCCAATGAAGCCTCTTTGCTAGGGCCCCATACATCTGAGTGTATAAGCTCCAAGGGCTTAGATAATTTCTACTCACTCTTTGGAAATGGCATCCTTGCTTGCTTACCTACCTTACACGCATCACAAAACTCAAGTAGATCTTGGCCTTCAAGATTTCATAGTCAATGCACTAAACTTTCTTTACACATGCTTTTTAACTTGGGAATATTGATATGTCCTATCCTCTTGTTCCAAAGATCAATTTTTTCAATCCTTTGGTTACCAATCATCACATAACATACCTTATTGTGTATAGGATCAACATTTAGTGTGAAGAATCTACCTTCTTTCCTTCCCTTGGCAATGACCTTGCCTCCTTGCTTCACCATGCACCCTTTTATATCAAATATAACCTTCATACATCTCTCTACCATATCTCCTACATAGATAAGGTTTTTTGAAATAGATGGAACATGGAGGACATCTTTTAGAGTCTTGACAGATTTACCTTTACCTAGCTTCACATCTCCCACATGTGTAAAGGGATGTGTGACAGCTCGAATTGTGAGCATGCAGTTCTCCAGTTCTAATGTGATGCATTGTTCATGTACCCAAACTTGAAGAAGTTGACTTCTTAGGTTTAATTTTATTGCATGGTCATAGATCCAATCTTCACCCAAAACGAGTGGTTCCATAAGGTCCTCATCTTGACACACTAGCATTTTGACTATCATTGGGACATCTTGAAGGCAGACAAGGGGTTTCCACACCTCACAATCCTATCATATAGGCTTCTATAAAATTGATCTTCAATTGTAGATCTTGGCAGTGTGGGAGTGTAGCTGCACTAGTTGTTGCACCTAGGTCAATCAAGGCTTTCACAGTTCTTACACTCTTTCCTTGTCCTATCTCTATGGTCACAAAGGGATGTCGGCCGATTATTCGAGGAGCAATTGCACCCGATGTTTGGCACATGGCCATGTGGTATCTTGGGGCATTGGGATTGACATTGAAGCCTTGTCTCCTTAACGTATTTCATCTAATGCACTCTCTAGCCTCTGCCTCTGCTTCTTCTCTTACCCTTAACTCTTTTTCCTTTCGCTTCTTAGTAGTGTTGAGTCTCATTAGCATATTCTCTATAAGAGGTTCTTGATATAGCTTGACTCGACATCCACTAATGTAGCTTGGAAAGATGTCACCTTCGAGAGTGGCGAATTGAACTACACCACTAGTGGAAATTCTATTAATGATCACGGGTTCATATCCTCATTTTTCCAATTCACAAGCATGTTGCTTTAGTATATAAACCAACACTAGGTCTCCCTCTTTCAATCTTTAATCCTTGATGTGTGCATCAAAGTATGCCTTTTGACTTTTCTTTGCAGCGTAGATGCGTGCTGCTGCTCGTAGCCTAGTTTCATCTAAGTGTTCTAGATTAAATATCTTGGAGGACAACTCATGTCCATTCCACTCGTGCTCCTGTGCTACTTTTAAAGTTGGGATCAAGAAGCCTAATGATAACATAGCATTATGTCTGAAGACCATCTGAAATGGGGTGGCATTGATTATGGTTTTGTAGGCAACTCTATAAGCCCAAATAGCATGATGTTGGGATAGAATTTATTATTTACGAGTTTGTTCAATACATTACATAGGATCATATTTGTGCTCTCAACTTGTCTGTTAGCTTGTGGATGATAGGGGGTAGATTTCTTATGTATCACCAAAAATGTTTGGAGAAGGTTTTCCATTAATTCATTCAAGAAGTGCATACCTCTATCACTTACTAACTCTATCGGTAACCCGTATCTAGTGAACATGTCTTCGAATAGGAATCTTGATATCATTTGAGCATTTTTCTTTGTCTTGGCTTTTACTTCTGCCCACTTTGTAATGTAATCTATGGCGACAATAATGTACTCTATATGAGAGTTTCTAGCTGGGGGGTTAATAGGACCTACAAAGTCTATACCCCACTTCGAGAATGTGTGTCCTCTCATCATTGGCCGCAAAGGCATGTCATCTTTTCGATAAGATAATGTGCACCTTGGCATGTTTCACATCTCTTCACATGGGTATGTGCATCCATATGAAGAGTGGGCCACCAAAGTCCTAAGAATAGAATGGCCTTAATTACTCAGTCATGCCTGAAGTGTCCACCTACAACATCGCTATGTGCAATTTCCTCTCCTTTGTTCATCCTCCTTGACACAACAAGCTAATACACCCTCTGTATCTTGTTTGTACATACTTCCTGCCAATATCTGATATTTTTGTGATTTTACAATTTCATCTTTGTTTGTTTTCACATTCTTATTTGCAGGTCCAAAGGGTAGGATAGGTGCCAACTTTTTTGCCCATTTAGGAACAACTTCTAAATTCAACAGATAAGCATCAGATAGTTCATCAGACACTCCTTGTGGTGACTCTCCTGAAGTGATGCAAGAAAGGTGAACAATTTGCCCTGAGTAGGCTCTACCTTTTCTAACAACCACTTCAAAGTCTTACTGAGTGGGTCCATTAGCAAGAGGAACCATCTTACTAAGCATCCTCTATTGCAAGGTTTATTGACCAAATATAAGAAAGCTTGATGATCAATGAAAAAATTGAACTTGTTGGCCAGTAAATAGTGTCTAAACTTCTTCACAATGTATACCATCCTTAGGCCTTCTCTTTCGATGGTCGTATAGTTTTGTTCAGCCATGTTTAACTATTTACTAGCATATGCTATAGGCAAATATATATTTCCTTCACCTCTAGGTTGTGCTATCACACATCCTATTGCATAATTGGATGATTCCGATAAGGAGTGGTCAATATTGGTGTTGTGCAGAAACCTCTCCTTAGCTCATTGAAGGAATTTTTGCATTCATCATTCCACTCAAAATTTATCAGTAGAGCATGAATAGGTTTAGCTATGATTGCATACATGTTTATAAATCTATGATAATATCCACAATGGACCATAAAGGCTTGTAACTCTTTCATGTTCTTTGGCCTTGGAAACTCCGCTATGGCTCTTACTTTGTCCTCATCAGTTGATATTCCGTTCTTGGAAACAATATGATCTAAGATCTTACCTTGACATACCATGAACACACACTTTTTTGGGTTCAAACAAACACAATATTCTCTACACTTGTTAAAGATTTGTTTGAGCTCAGGGATATGGGGTCCTCTTTCTTGGGAATGGGCACATAAATCATCCACATATACTTCTAAGCTCTTTCGCAAGAACTCTTTGAAGACATGACACATGAGCCTTTGGAATGTTGCTCCTACATTGGTGAACCCAAATGGCATCACACGAAATGCAAAGATTCCCCACTCTGTGGCAAAGGCCGTTTTGTGTTGATCTTTTGGGGTAATGGCTATTTGATTGTAACCTGAAAATGCATCAAAGAAGCTATAAACTTCGTTACCTGCAACACGCTCCAATAAATGTTCAATGACTGGAAGCGGATAGCTATCTTTGATTGTAGTGGTGTTAGCTTTTTTAAGTTTAATACACACCTGCAACTTTCTGTTCTTTTTGTGCACCACTACAATGGGGGACATCCATTCCATATGCTCAATCTCATGGATAAATCTAACTTAAATATATGTATCAATTTCTTCTTTTATTTTGGCTACATAAGTGTCATTATATGTGTAGGGCTTCTGTTTGGTGGGCTTAGCATTAGCCATCATGGGAATTGTATGAGAGCATATGTTTGGATCAACTCCCTTCAAGTCTCTATAGGTCCATGCAAACACATCCCTATATTCCCTTAATAAAGCTATAAGCTCTACTTCTTCTTCTTCACTTAGGTCTTCTCCTATGTATGTACATTGCTCTTCGTTTTCTTCAATGGTTACTACAATTTTTTTTTGTCCTTTCCTTATTATTATATGATTCTCCTATGATGGCCTCTCTCTTGGGCATTCCTACCAAAATTTTCTGGTCTTCAACTTCATATTTCTGAAAGCTTTTGGTACCTTGAACAATGATTCCTCCTCTGTTTGTTTCACTCATTTTCTTTTCTTTTTCTTTTGACTACCTTCACTTTCCTCCCTTGAATTTATAGTTTAAATGCTTGTGAGAGGTTCTTCTTCTTTTTAGGTGAATACTCCTACATTTTTCAGATAGTGCTCCTCTAAGTCAAAGAAACTATCCATCACAATGGAATCTAGATTGTTGTCCTTCTCTTCTTCTTGTATGACCTCATTAGAGTCACAATCTTCTAGCAAGGGTTCACACATGACCAAAGAGATATCATAACCCTCCTCATCACAATGAGGCATCCAATGTTCTTCATTGATAGCAATGTCCATGGTGGCTAAGATTTCTTCCCAACCATGAGGCTCAAAATCCTCATGTGGAAAGATAATCGGTGTGTAGGTTGGGTTTCTAACTAATCTGGCTCCTTGAGAAGCTCCTTCTTCTCTTGCTTTTAGCCATCTTTCCTCTTCCTCTGCAACCTTGCACATAGTGAGTATCTTCATGCATCCAAAATGGATCAGAAAGATTTTTCCACCTTGTGGATGGGATTCCAATGTATGGATGGTAAATCTCTAAAGGTAAAATCCTTCAGATTCACCTTGGTTGTGACCCCTAACTGCTACAAGTAAAAGGAGTTGGTTCCCCAATCTTGTACTATTTGTAGTTTTCCAAGGAAGGGTCTTCCTAGGATCATTTCATAGATGTTATTTTTTCCAAAGTCACATATCTCGAAAGTGTGTCTCAAACTCTACACCACAAGTAGTTAGAGTTATTCCGTCTAACAATCCGAGAGGTCTTTCAATATGGCCATCAGCCATTTGAAGCTTCATTCTAGTTGGTCTTAATGCCAGTTTGCCCCATTGCTTCCACAAGGAGTTGGTTGCAATTGCAACACCAACACCTGAATCTAAGATAGCTTTGGTTGTGTAACCTTGGTAGGTGATTAAGATAAGTATTACCTTCTTCACATTCACTCATGTCTCCTACTGTGTCTAGAGGTATCTCTAGGACTTTGTGCTTAGAGCCTACTTTTGACATATTGGAACCAAGTTCTGGAATTTGATTCACCACATGTTTCCATAGCTCAGGTTTTACTTTGAGGATCTCTTCTAAGATGAGATGGCATTGTACCTTAGTGTTCTTCATGACGTCAGTGTTCCTTAGAACCACTGAGTCTTCATTTCTTATCAATATTGTGGGAGCTCTGGTCTAAAGAGATTCAAATTCCCAAGGGCCTATGAATTGTGGCAACTCTTGTAAAGAATTAGATTCAACTCTAACCTTTCATCTTCTTATTTCTCAATTTGATCTCCATAAATAGATGGGATGTCTTGGGGAAATCGACCATGAAGATCATCAATTTCAAGAATAGGAGGGGGACTACCCTTCTTCTTGGCCCAATTCTCTTCTTGTATTTCCCACAAGAACTCTTGAGATTACTGTTCGATTGAAAGAGGTGTTCCATCATCCATGGAATGCGGAACATAAACTTTCCTTGGTGGTGAGCTTTCTCTTTCAACATTTGGTTCAACCTATGGAGATAAAGAAACATGTGGCTTGTTTACCAATTGCTCTAATCTTTCTAATAAGCCCTCGAAATTCAAACCTGGTTTGATATAATTTTTCTTATTGAACAATTGATTTTCCTCGAGCATAGCCTGAGCTAGTTCTACCATTTTCATGCACATTTTTGTTCGTTCAGTCTCTAAATTAGCTCTAGGGTAGCTCGTCTCTAGGTTTGCAGATGTTGGTCCTTCTTGAAGTCGAGCGTGAGCATCATGTCCAAGCCTTCTAGGGTTGGATCTGTGAGAACAGACCCTACTTGCAGTCTATTCACAATGGGTGGGGTGGGATGAAGTGGAGTGCATGGAGTTTCGACATTCGAGGGGTTTTGAGATGCAATGTCTTCTATTTTGCTTTTTGCTTTTCTTAGGTTTTCTTCTAGTTTAGATAGCTTTCTAGCCCACTTATGATTGGCCATCTCCTTGGTATCCTTCCATGTTCTTTCTTTCCTCTTGCTAGGCTCTCTTAATTCACTTGAATCTGATTCTTCAAGTGGTTTATCTTGATTTATGGCTTGTGATCTAGTGACTGCATGTAAAGGAGCCACATTACTACTCTGCATGTAAAGGAGCCACATTACTACTACTTGAACTTGAATCCACCACTAAGCCTACCACATTAATGGTCGTAACCTTGGGTGCACTAGAGGGGTTCCTTGGACAATCTCTCAGGAGATGTTCTTTACTGCACTCAGGACAAAAACCTTGTATTGTGATGTTCTCTCCTTGTCCTGGAGTAGGTGGGTTGGGACACTCATGAATGAAATGGTCACCTTGACATCTAAAACATGGTCCTCTAGGGGCTTGTGGTCTCATTTGTCTCAATTGGGTCTTGGGATTAGGATTCATATACATGATGTTAGAGTATTCTGGATCCCAATTTGGTTCCATAGGTAGTGCATCATATTGATATGAATAAGTCTCACTCTCCTCAGGTGACTTTATGTAATAAGCTCGGGACCATCTTCATGGATGTAGTCAGAACTCTGAGCACAAGGATCATTTTTTGACACCAAAGGGGTCATGGGTGTCCTGGACACAAAGAAAACCATCTAAAACCTTAGATTCCATGTTACTTTCCATATCTCATTATTGGTTCAGATTTTGGAGAAACTAATGCTTCCATTGCACGTGGAACGTGCCAAAACCCCAAGATCGACTGTCTATTCGCTGAATTCTGACATCGAGAGGTCCTGTTACAAGTCGATGATATCATGATGACATCATCAGGTCGTAACCGCCATATTGCACCGCCTTTGAACACCTATATAAGGAGGGGTTGGCCACATTCATTCTCAATCTTGCCAACGCCAGTCTCAGGAGCTCAAGGAATCACGATCACCAAGTAAGTACTCTCCAAGTTCTAGTTCCACTTCTTGTCTTGTTCTTTGTTCTATTCTTGTCTAGTCTAGTTCCTGGACATTTACCCTTGTCCTCTTGTAATATCGAAGTACGAGATCTTGTCTAGTTATTTCTTGTATCCTATCTATATCCTTAAAGGGATTTCTTGTACTCGAGATATCTCATTTCATACCTACGATCCCGGGTTGTGGGATCTCCTTTATTATCTCTAGTTGAGTTATCCATACCTATAAGTCCCGGGTTGTGGGACTTTGTGTGTCAGTTACATATTCTTGTATTGTTTTCCCTACATGGGTATTCTTGTAATCAGAAATATATTTTCAAAATCTTTTCTAGTGTAGTCGGAGAGCACAATCTAGTGCTCCCCTGACATTTTGGCAAGACTATCCACATCAAGACCGTGCCAAGCATGATGGACACCATATCCATACTCAAAAATATCGAGTCTACTCTAGATGATATATATTAAAAACTTCAAGACTTTGAATGGAGGTTGCAACAAGATGATCGCTCAGTTGGAGAATTTGCATCAGACTTCAAAATTGTATTTCAAGGATCCACATATCAAGAAGACTATCTAGTTAATCAGTGGTCTCAGAGATGAAATAAAGGTTTGTTTATCCTCTACATCTTAGTTAAAAACTTTAGATGAAGCTATCAATCAAGCAATTCATTGTGAGAATCAGTTGCTAAAAGAAAGCCAAGTCCAAGAGTGAGAAGTCTTGAACAATGCAGACACTATTGCTCAAGAATCTAAATCAAGAATCTTTGAAGGCCAAGAAGTCATATGAATGATATGGAGAATACAAATTATGAAGATAGCAAGAAGATAAAGGACAAGGAGGAGTTCGTGTTCAATCAAGGAGGTGTGCTTACTCAAGGCAGTCCATCAAAGATCTTGGAAACACTACAACACACCACTAAAAGCTCAAAGGACATATCTTGTCATGAAGCTAAGGAAGCTTGAGGGAGACCCAGTCCTTCACCACCTTTCAAGATTAAGGATCATGAAGAATTCCAGGTTAATCATATCTTAGATTCAAGAATCTCGCGAGGACGATTGGAATGCTTTATTCATTGGAAAGCATATGACATCAGTGATCGTACTTGTGAACTTACAGAAAATCTTCAGAGAGCAAAAGTCAAGGTTTGTGAATTCCATAAGAAGAATCCAATGAAACCCAAGTTAGAGAGCATGGCCGCTCCTCGTGGAACTCGTCCTTTGAGGGGGACGTGATGTCATGGACACAAAGAAAACCATCTAAAACCTTAGATTCCATGTTACTTCCCATATCTCATTATTGGTTCAAATTTTGGAGAAACTAATGCATCTAGAACACGCCAAAACCCCAAGATTGACTGTCTATTCGCTAAATTATGACATCGGGAGGTCCTGTTACAAGTCGATGACATCATGATGACATCATGAGGTCGTAACCACCATACAACACGGCCTTTGAACACCTATATAAGGAGGGGTTGGCCACATTCATTCTCAATCTTGCCAATGCCAGTCTCAGGAGCTCAAGGACTCACGATCACCAAGAAAGTACTCTCCAAGTTCTAGTTCTAGTTCTTGTCTTGTTCTTTGTTCTATTCTTGTCTAGTCTAGTTCCTGGACATTTACCCTTGTCCTCTTGTAATATCAAAGTACGAGATCTTGTCTAGTTATTTCTTGCATCCTATCTATATCCTTGAAGGGATTTCCTGTAATCGAGATATCTCATTTCATACCTACGATCTTGGGTTTTGGGATCTCCTTTATTATCTCTAGTCGAGTTATCCATACCTATAAGTCCTAGCTTGTGGGACTTCGTGTATCAGTTACATATTCTTGTATTGTTTTCCCTACGTGGGTATTCTTGTAATCAGAAATATATTTCCAAAATCTGGTCTAGTGTAGTCGGAGAGCACAATCTAGTGCTCCCCATTAATGGGCACCAATGCTCTATTAGTGTTCTCCTCTCCCATTGCATACTTAACCAGGATTATATTTGTAGGAGGTGGTAGTTGGTTTCCTAGGATCGACTGTGGCCTATATGGTGCTTGATATTGTTGTTGGTATTGAGGTTGATATTGTTGTTGTGGATTGTATTATGGTTGTTGGTATTGGTTTTGATACCTACCCTATTGGTAATGTTGTTGATAAGTTTGTCTGACAGCCTGCCTATTGTACAGACAATCTTGAGCCATGTGGTTCGTGTACTTCCTTCAATAGTGCAACATGGAGCATTCATTTCTCTAATGTTTTGATTTTGTAATGGGCATACGTTAGCCATATGGTTGCCTCGGCAAGTATAACATCGCTTCAACAAGGTGATCCTTGGTGTTTGTCTATGTTGAACTCCTAGCTTCTTGGCAACATGCACTATCTCATGTGAAGTGAAATAGGGCAGGTACAAAGCAGATTTTGGCAGTACCACCTCACTTCCTTGAGGTATCCATCCATCTCTTCCAACAAGGATCTCGTGATCCATCAAAGTAGTTTTTCATTGTCTTGACCACTTGAGAGGGTCTAAGGGCTCTTTGGTACTCTCGGGGTCTAGGCAATGGAAAATCATGTTCATCTCTTTGTTGCCTATGTGCTCTCTCTTTCAGGTCCTTCACTTTCAAGTCCAGATTTGTCTCTACCCATAGTGTGTGCAAAGTTGATCTTAGGTCTTTGTGTGGCTCTTTCCCTTTGGGTTTCATGAGCCTTGGAAGTTCCTACACCTTGGAGGCCTTTGGGAAATATTAGGTCATGGTGGAGGGAAAATCAATTCGCCTTGACAAGTGTATTCATGCCTACTAGGTTTGGTTACCACGAACACTCTCTCTGATATGTTGTCTAAGTAGACCACTTTTTTAGGGGTATCAAGATCTTTAAATTCATATATCATCACATTTCCTACTCTACTAGGCTAATCAATCTTAAACCTACAAACAACTTCATCTGTCTCTCTACTGGAGAATAATTCTATGCTTTTGTTATCCTAAGGAATCCATTCTGGTGTGAGTATTTTGGTTAAGATCAATTTGCCTCTACGGGTTTTGGGTTCTTGTCCGAGGTCTCCTTGATCTAGGTCTCCTATCTTGTTCTCGGGAATGATATTTCCAAATTGATCTCTCCTCTCTGGTAAGCTCCTAACCACATACATGGTTCCTTGCTTGTCAATGTATGAGCCTCTTCAAATTTAATCACTAGGTGTTCAAGGCCAAAGGTTCGATCTGGATTTTTGAGTTGGACAATTCATCACCTCAGATCATCCTCATAGATGTGTGCACCTAATCGGTTAGTCGTGATATACTCAAATTGTGTCTTATAGGGAGCTTGTGGTGTTTGTAACTAGATAGTGCTTGAACTACTTGCGGGTCTCTCCATGTGAAAAGACATTTTTGAATCACTCGTTCCTGAACTTAGCACATAGGGATAATCACTAACTTGTTGTGCCCACGACCTAGCTGTGTGATTGGCACTAGCTTCAGATGATCTGATGCTTTTTCTATCTTGGCCTAGGTGTCTACCGGACCTAAGTTTCATAAGCCTTGGTTAAGAATCCAAAATTTCACAAGTACAATCATGTTGCAATGTTCCTTTGAATCATTTGCTTGTTCTTTTATAGATCTCTCTGATGAAATCTTGTCTAAATAATTTCATCGTTAGAGATGTTTGAGTTTTATCGCACTTTGAGATGTGATAGATCCCCTTAAGTCCTTTTCCCTTAGGGTTTATTGCAATAATATCTTATCTATGCTTGAACTTGAGTGATTAGGGTTTCTTGTACTTATGTCATGCTTATCATTACCCTAATTAATCAATGTCAGTAGTCATATTTAGCCTAAGCTAAGAATTGACTAAGGGGGTAAAGAATGATCCGAACCTCAAGTTGCTTCTCCCTTGATCACACTTGAATGTTCTCGATACACATTCCCAAACTTGTAATGCACCTTCCACCTTGCTTTGACACCCTTGAATGGTTCCCAATAGACCTGTAAATGTCCCAAGTTTAGATCAAGCTTTAAATTCAATTTATTTGACAGAAAATTTGATTCTGTTGATATATTTAGGTAGTGATGTGTGTGAACACTCTAGGACCACCCAGACATTTCTTTCCCTCTTTAGGAGGTTTTATCCCTAGCTTGTATATATGCCTATTACCCTAACGGGCTACTTAACTTTGTACATTCTAGTGGTTATACATTTAGCATTGTGTGTTGTGCTCCAAGCTTTTTCTTCTTCCTTGTGTTGTTCATGTGCTTCCAAAGACATTTAACCGCACGAAATTTGGTAAGCATACTCAATGTGTTTCATAGATCAAAAGAACTTCGCTTTGTGGTTTCATCTTTTTGTGTCAAAGGTGTATACTAGTTTTGATTCACCAATATAAGCGTCTTGAAGTCTGCTACAGGTTTAGCAAAATTTGTCTAGACAGCTCTATTTCAACTTTTTGAGATATAATCAATTTTCTCCATCAAGGTATTTTAGTCACCGGCCATGGCTAAAAGCAGTGATGTATTCTGTATGTTGATTGTTGAGGATAAGTTGGATATTACCAACTACCCATTATGGGCTTATATGATGCATCATGTATTGGTCGCAAAAAGACTATGGAATATTGTGAAAGGTGTTGAAGGACATCGTGTTACACCTATGAATGTAGGTACTACAAATATAGGTGCTGGAGCTGATAGAGATGGTGTCGAAGATGATGATATTCAGGAGATTCATGTTGATGCTACAGTTTCTATTGAACCTACTGCAGAGCAAATTCATTGGGATGGCAGAGATGCTCAAGCACATGCATTGATAGATTTGCCTATCAAACGTGCCATTATTCCTCACATTCGCTCTTGCAAAACAACTAAGGATGCTTGGGATACACTTACCACATTGTACCAGGCTAGGAATGAGGCTCATGTTGCTTACCTCCAAAAACAATTCTAGAGTGAGCACATGAATGAAGGTAATTCTATGGACAATTTTCTCACAAAGGTCAAGGATTTGAAAGAACACTTGATTTCTGTTGATGAAGTTATATAAGATGGCTCACTTGTGCAAACTATTCTGAATGGTCTTCCTGAATCATATCAGAGTTTTGCTTCTACTCTTTGTTTGATGATGAAAGGCAATCCAAATGCCTTGTTATTTGAGGAGTTAGTCTCTGTTCTGTTGTAGGAAGAGCAGTCTAGGCAAAACAGGTCTATTATGCATGTTGCAGATCAAGCTTTCCTCGCTAGTCAGAAGGTCAAAGGTAAATGGAGCTCTTCTACTAGTAAGCAAAAATCTTCAAATGCTACACCATTCAAAGAAGGAAGACAAAGATGAGAAGCAATCAGAAAAGTAGAAATTGTTTCGCAAATACTGTAAAGCGAATGATCATGTCATCAAGAGCTGTCCAAAACTGGCTGCTAAAGAGGCAAAGAAGAAAGAGGTCGGAATGGTTGTTGTAGAGGCCTCTACATCGAAAACAAAGTTTTCTAATCTTTTGCAAGAAGAAGAATGGGCGTTTACTACTGTTTGCAATTTTGACCGATCTTCTCATGGGCAGTGCATGTCCATAGTAGACTGCGATGTTTGATACTTTGATACTGGGGTAACCAAACATATTACCTCGTAGCATAGTTTCTTCTCTTCATTGGAGCGTGCCCCTACAGGGAATATTATTACATGCACCAACAACCCCTCCTATCCTGTTATGGGAGTTGTTAAGATCATTTTGACTACTCCTGATGGTAGTTATTTCACTTTTTCAGATGCTTTGTTTGTGCCAGGGATCAAGAAAAATATGTTATCAGTTTCTACATTCACCAAGATTGGCTTGGTTGTGAAATTTGTTGATGACAGATGTAGAGTTCATGATCTATCAAATGTTGATGTCATTATTGCTTTTGGCATTTTATGTCGTGGTTTGTATAAGCTCATAGACTATGAAAAATCTGTAAAAGCTTTGGCATGTGCAGTACATGATTCTCATGCTATGTCAGATGCAAAGCTTTGGCATGCATGCTTTGCTATGCTTGTAGAAATCTGAAATGGTGTCCTCTTTGCCCAAACTTGAGGGACCCGATAAACATGTATGTGAAGGCTGTTTTTGGGCAAAATACAATGTTCTTCCTTTCCAAAAGATGGTTTAGTTCGGGCTACTCAAAAATCACAACTTGTACATAGTGATGTCTGTTGTCCTATGCAGACACCTTCTTTTGGGAACTATCTTTACTTCATGACTTTCATCGATGATTTTTCCAGGCATGCATGGGTATATCCATTGAAGGCAAAGTACAAAGCATTTATGTGCTTCAAACAGTTTCTGGTTTTGACTGAAAATCTATTAGCATGTAAAATGGGCACCCTCAATTCTAATGGAGAGGGAGAATATATGTCTTCTGACTTTAATGCATTTTTGGCCGAACATGGGATAAAACATTAGTGTACAATGTTATATACACCTCAAAAGAATGGAGTTAGTGAACGAAAGAACGGGTCACTCATGGAGATGGCGAGATGTATGGTCAAGGGTCAGGCTTTACCACATAGTTTTTGGCTTGAGGTTGTTATGTGTGCAACATATGTACTGAACAAGTGTCCCACTAAAGCGCTGCACTCTATCACTCCATATGAGCCTTGCCATGGTCGCAAGCAATCTGTTGCTCATCTGCATGTTTTTGGTTATCTGGCATATGCATTAGTGCTGGAACAACATCACAAAAAAATGGATAATAAAGCAGTAAAATGTATTTTTGTTGGGTACAGTTTTGAAAGTAAAGGCTTTTGTTTGTATGATCCACAAGCTAAACGCATTCTAGTTAGCTGTGATGTTGTTTTTGTGGAAGATGCTATTCATCCATTGCTTTCATGTACTAAGGAGATAGCTGTTAGCTCCAAAGACATGTATGATACTTTGCTGCCTCTTTTTATAGATGGACAATCTAGTGCTGGTCCTAATGAGGAAATGTCTCAGCCTTTGCAGGTTTCATGTGATGATGTAGATGTTGGTGCAGGGCAATCAACAATTGAAGTTTGAATGAAGGTTTGGAAGTCAAGGACTGAAGAAAAATTCAAGTTATGAAGCATGGAGGAAGTGCATTCAGAAGATGAAGATGTGTACACATATGTACATTAATTTAGAGACAACTCATATATATCTTTTGTATGGTCATAATCTTGTATATATGTGGATATATATATAAGTAAAAAGTCACGGCAAATATGAGAGAGCATGTGAATAGAGAAATTGGTAGTTGTATGAGTCATTAGACATCTTAGAAGTGAGTAGAATCTCTCTCATCACTCAGTTGTAAAATTCCTTCAGGAATGAAAGAAAATTGTGCCCGATGTTTCTATGCATTCTCCTTTTGTGCTTGATCATTTCAAGAATCCTTTTGTAGATGTCTAAGTCCATAGTTAATGAGTCTATGGTTAAATTTTGAGAGCCTAATTGTAAACAGGTTGTGAGAATTATGAGTAGGAACATTCATATGTGAATAAGTGTTCACTATTTCTTGAAACAGGTGCAATCTCGATGGTCAATGATTTGATCATTTCTCAGTGCACAGGTTAAAGTTTTGCATGAATAAAGAGTCAAAATTTAAGTTAGAAGGTAAGCCATTTATGGCTAAAAGCATTTGTATAAACGGGTTCTAGATTGAGAGAATCAAGTGTTAGAAGTTACAGGTGTCTGAATCGACTTTTCAGAAGAGCAGTTTTAGACATAGGTAACTTGTTGAGATCATTTCTCAAGATCTACTGAATCTTTTGGAGTGATTCAACTTGGAGTAGGTGCACAATTTGTAGGCAAAACCTTGTGTTTTCATCAAAAACTTTACACAATTGATAAGTTAATGAGAAAGATATGTGCAGCAGACTTTCTGTGTATTCATCTCCTTCACAGGTTTTTTCAAAATCTTTATAATTGATCATTGATCCTCTAAAATTGGTGAAGGTTTGAGTTACTCTTGTTATAGAGGTGCTCTAACTACAAGAGTAGCTTGTTCTTTTGGAGATTAACACTCTCCATCAGTGGTATCAGAGTAGGAAGTATCAAAATTGAAGGAAGGAGGATCCTGACTGCTACAGCTGCAAAGAATTCAACATCTGAAGGTTCAAAAGGTGAAAGCTTGAGGGCAAAGCTTGAGAAGGAGGTCATACGACATCAAGGAAGACAAAAGGAACATTATTCGAAGAAAAGATACATCTATTACTCATAAAGTTTGAAGAATTCAATATACCGGTGAAGAAAGGATGGGAGATTCTCTTCAAATAGAGAAGTTGGATAGAGAGAACTATCCAGCATGGTCAATGAGGATGGAAGCTCATCTTATGAGCAAAGACTTGATAGCTTACATTACAGGTGAAGAAGAAAAGCCTCAATTCAGAGATCCTAGTGTTCCAACTAGGGAGGAATTATCAGAATTGAAGAATTGGATGAAGAAAGATGCTCAAGCTAGGAGCATTATCCATATGGCAGTCAATGATTACTTGCTACCTCACATTAGAGGTCTTGAAAGTGCAAGTGATATATGGAATGTTTTGGAGGAGCATTTTCAAAACATCACAAAGTCAAGGAAGGCATCCTTGTGGGTAGAATTTACCACTTTCAAGAAGAAGGCCTCTCAATCCATCTCAGATTATGTAACAAGGATGAAGGACATTGCAGATGCATTAGGAGTAGTTGATGAAGACATTGAGGAGGATAAATTGGTAAGGCAAATCCTCACAGGTTTGAGAGGTGATGACAAATGGAAGCCATTCATTTTGTCTGCTGAATTATCACTTGATCATTTTACTCCTAACTTAAATCAGTTGCTAGGACATATGTTAACCTTTGAGCAGGATGTCAAAGGTGAAGGTGACAAGAATATAGGTCATGCAATATCAAAGGAAAGCAGCAAGCAAATGAGGATGAAGGTGCAACTAGCCAAGCTAACTTCCTAAGAGGAAGAGGAGGTGGCAAAGGTAGAGGAAGAGGCAGGAGTAATAAAGATGGAGTCAAAGCTTGCTGGATTTGTGGTAAGACAAATCACTTAGCTAATGATTGTTGGCATAATACTCAGAGTAATGGTGGATATAAACAGAATTTTAATTCAAGAGGAAGAGGTGGCAGAAATCAAAGAGGTAATTTCAGAGGTAGAGGTAGTAGAGGTTACTTTGGAAGAAATGCACGTAGAGGATTCCAAAGTCAACAATACAATAATACCTACTACAATTATGCTTCAGATCAGAAGGAGGATTCAACATTGATAACGAATGCAACTTGTGAAAGGCAAAGTGAAGACCAAAGAGTCTTCTACATTGACTCGGGGTGTAGCAATCACCTGAGTGGCAACATAGCTTCGATGACTGATTTGGAGAATAAGGTAACTAATCATGTAGTTCAAACAGGTGACAATACAAAGCACAATGTGAAGTCAATTGGATCAGTGAAGGCCAAGGATGAAAGTACTCTCTTGAGTAAGGTTCTGTATGTTCCTACAATTCCTATGAATCTGATAAGTGTAGGACAAATTGTTGAAAAAGGTTATGAAGTTAGGTTCACTAATGAAGGAGTGTTTGTGGAAGACCCTAGCAATGGGTATAAATAGATTGTTTCAAGGAAGAAAGAACGAAGATTGTTCACATTGAAGATCCAAGGTAATGTTAGTCATGCCTTTTTCACTTATGGAGGACATAAGATCTCTGAGTTAGATCTTTGGCACGAGGCTTGGACATTTCAATTAAAGAGGTATCAAAGATATGGTTAATAATGGTTCAGTGCTTGGGGTGCCTAATATTGCAGGTCAACATATGACATACAGATGTGAGGCATGTCAATTAGGTAAGGCTCATAAGCATTCTTATTCCAAGCATGGTTTTATGTATTCAGAAAAGCTTGAGTTGGTACACACAGATGTGTGGGAACCATCAAAAGATTTCAGTATCAATGGTTCAAGGTATTATGTGATTTATGTTATTGATGCTACCAGATGGATCACTATCTATGTGATCAAAGATAAGTCAAAGGTATTCAATACATTCAAACATTATCATATGTATGCAGAGAGAATTACAGGTCTTAAATTGAAGAGACTAAGTTCAGATGGAGGGGGAGAGTATGTCTCTAATGAGTTCAGTGATTACTTGTGGAATGCAGGTATAAAAAGGGAAATTACTTGCAGGTACTCTCCTAAACAAAATGGTGTAGCAGAGAGAAGAAATAGAACTCTTGTTGAGTTTGCAAGGTCAATGACGAAGGAGAAAAATTGCCCTAATTATTTGTGGGCTGAGGCTTTAAAGACAACTACTTATTTGGTCAATAGATTACCATGTAAAGCTTTGCAAGGTTTGACACCATATGAGGCATGGTGGGGTAAGAAACCTACTCTAGATCATTGCAAAGTATTTGGATGTTTGGCATATGCATATGTGCCATCACAATTGAGGCATAAATTGGAACCTAAAGCTGAGAAGTATGTATTCATTGGTTATGATGATAAACAGATCGGATATAGGTTGTGGAGTCCATCCACAAAACAATTCCTTGTGTCTAAGGATGTTACATTTGATGAGCAAGGTACTTGGTATGCAGGTACAATCAATATTTATGTAGGTGATGAAGAAATTGTGAATCAAAAGAAAGGTAAATCAAAGGTTCAGATATTTGATGAAAAGGACAACAATGAAGTGCAGGTTGAAGTTGAAGAAGTTCCAAGGTTTGATCCAGAGTGTGATGAACCAGAAACTTCAAGAAGTGGAGAACTTAGAAGGTCAACAAGACACAAATGGCAACCTACAAGGTATAGCTATGACACTTCTTTTTTGACTACCAAAGATTATGCTTATATGATAAAGGTAGATGAAGACCCTTCTACATATGAAGAGACAAAAGGTAAGGAGAATTGGGAGAAAGCTATGCAGGAGGAGTATGATGCATTGATGGAGAATCAGACATGGGAGTTGGTTCCTAAACCAAATAGCCAAAAGATCATTGGATGCAAATGGGTCTACAAGAGAAAGAGGTATGCAGATGGAAGTGTGTCTAGATATAAAGCTAGACTTGTTGTGAAGGGTTTTGCTCAGACTTATGGTATAGATTATGATGAGACCTATAGTCCTCTGGCAAAGATGACAACCATCAGGACACTCATAGCTATTGCTGCATGTAAAGGATGGAAATTATGTTAATTAGATGTGAAGAATGCTTTTTTGAATGGTTATATTTCAGATGATGTTTTCATGGAGCAACCCCAAGGATTCAGAGATGAAAGGTATCCAGAGTATGTATGTAAGCTCAAGAGAGCTTTGTATGGTTTGAAGCAAGCTCCAAGGGCATGGAATTATAGACTTGTGAAGTTCTTGAAAGAACTTGGATTTCAGGTATCAAAGGCAGATAGTAGCTTGCTTGTTAAAGCAAGTGATGATGGATTCATTTACATGTGCATATATGTTGATGATATAATTCTTACAAGTACAGATGAGAAAGGCATTCAAAGCCTAAAGAAGCAAATGGAGAAAGAATTTAAGATCAATGATTTGGGAGACTTGTCATATATCTTGGGCATGGAGATCTCATACACTCAACATGGAGTGTATGTAACTCAAGAAAGGTATTTGAAGAACTTGTTGATCAAGTTTAAAATGGATGATTGCAGGGTAGCACCTACTCCACTGGAGGTGAATCACAACTTAAGCAGATATGGAGGAGAAGAGTTCAAAGATATGAAGCTATATCAAAGCTTGGTTGGTAGTTTGATTTATGCTACTTTAACTAGACCTGACTTGTCATATGCAATTGGAGTTTTGTCTCAATTCATGCATTGTCCTAGGAAAGAACATTGGATTGCACGACAAAGAGTGTTGAGGTACATTAAGGGTACACTCAAAGAGGGTTTGTATTATGGTTTTACATCAGATACAAACATCAAATATATAGTGATGCAGATTGGGCAAGTAATCCTGATGATAGGAGATCAACTTATGGATACTTGTGTTATGTGGGAGATAAGTTAATTTCTTGGTGTTCAAAGAAGCAACACATAGTTGCTTTGTCATCTACAGAAGCAGAGTACAAAGTTATGGTTGAAGCTGCAAAGGAAGTTATATGGCTTAAGACTCTGATGAACAGTTTTGACATCATTCCGAGTACACCCACTATTCATGGAGATAACATGAGTTCATTTTATTTAGCTGCTAGCCCTGTGTTTCGTGCCAAGACCAAACACATTGAGATTCAGTATCACTTTCTAAGAGAGAAGGTGATGGATAAAGAGATTGAAGTCATACATACTTCAACAAAAGATCAGATAGCTGATATACTAACCAAAAGCTTGGATGGACCAAAGCTACAAAGATTCAAAGACATGGCAGGCATAAAGAAGATAGATAAAACCTCAATTGATGATTGAGGGGGAGTTGTTGGTGCAGGGCAATCAACAACTGAAGTTTTGGGTGAAGAATTGAAGTCAAGGATTGAAGAAAAGACAAAGTCATGAAGCATGAAGAAAATGCATATCAAGGAGATAAAGATGTGTATACATATGTACATTATTTTAGAGTCAGATCATCATATACTTGTGTATGGTCATGAGCTTGTAAAAATTTTGCCTATAGATACAAAGAAAATGTCGGGGCAAAGTAGAGAGATTATGTGAGAACAAGATTTGAGGAGAATTAGATGTCATTAGACTTTTAGAAGTGAGTAGAACCTCTCTCATTACTCAGATGTAAGAATTTCTCAGAAATGAAAAATGTTGCCCCCGATCTTTCTATGTATTCTCCTTCTGTGCTTGATCATTTCAAGAATCCTTTTGTAGTTGTCTAAGTCCATAGTTAATGAGTCTATGGTTAAAGTTTGAGAGCCTAAATGTAAATAGGCTGTGAGAATTATGAGTAGGAACATTCATATGTGAAGAACTATTCACTAGTTCATGAAACTGGCACAAAATTGGATGTTAATGTTTTGGTCATTTCTGCTTCCACAGTGTAAATTTTTGAGCAAGCAAGCACTCAATCTTTAAGTTGGAAGGTAAGTTACGTGAGTCTAAAAGCATTTTCATAAACGAGTTCTAGATTAAGAGAACCAAGTGTTAGAAGTTACAGGTGTCTGAATCGACTTCTCAGAAGAATAGTTTTAGACATAGGTGACTTGTTAAGTCCATTTCTCAAGATCTATTGAGTCTTTTGGAATGATCTAACTTCCAGGAGGTGCGCAAACTTTAGGCGACACGTTGTGCAAAGTTTTGTCAAAAACTTTACACATTTGGTAAGTCAATGAGAGAGTTATGTGCAGCAGACTTTCTGTAGAATCATCATCTTCACAGTTTGGTCAAAATTTTGATAATTGGTCATTGATCCTCTAAATTGGTGAAGGTTTGGAGTTACTCTTGATATAGAGGTGTTCTAAATACAAAAGTAGCTTGTTCTTTTCGAGATTAATAATCTCCATCAGGAATTGCTATGAGAGTCCTTATGGATGTCATCTTTGCAACAAGACTATAAGTTTCATTATAGTTCACACCATATGTCTGTGCATATCCCTTTACAACAAGCGTGGGTTTGTACCTAGATACACTCCCATCTGCAAACTTTTTGTTTTGTACACCCATCTACATCCAATGATCTTCTGACTATCTGGTTTAGGAACCAAATCCCATGTCTCATTTTCCATTAATGCATCATATTCTTCTTGCATAGCTTTTTCCCAATTCTTCTTCCCTTTGGCTTCATCATATGTGGATGGATCTTCATCTGCTTTTAACATATAAGCATAATATTTAGTAGTCAAGAATGAAGTATCATAGCTATACCTTGTAGGTTGCCCTTTGTGCCTAGATGACCTTCTGAGCTCTCCATTTCTTGAAGTTTATGGTTCATCATATTCTGGATCAAACATTGGCCTTTCTTCTACTTCAACTTGTCCTTCATTATTCTCTTCTTCATCACATATTTGAACTCTTGCTTTACCTTTCTTTTGATTTAGAATATCTTCATCACCTGCATGAACATTAAGTGTACCTGCATACCAAGTACCTTGCTCATCAAATGTAACATCCTTAGACACAAGCAATTGCTTTGTGGATGGACTCCACAACCTATAACCCATCTGCTTATCATCATAGCCAATGAATACATACTTCTCTGCTTTAGGTTCCAATTTATGCCTCAATTGAGATGGCACATATGCATATGCCAAGCATCCAAATATTTTACAATGATCCAATGTAGGTCTCTTACCCCACCAAGCTTCATATGATGTCATACATTGCAAGGCTTTACATGGTAACCTATTGACCAAATATGTGGCTGTGTTTATAGCCTCAACCCACAAATAATTAGGACAATTTTGCTCCTTCATCATTGATCTTGCAAACTCAACAAGAGTTCCGTTTCTTCTTTCTGCTACCCCATTTTGTTGAGGAGAGTACATGCAAGTAACCTCTCTCTTTATACCTGCATTCCACAATGAATCACTGAACTCATTAGAGAAATACTCTCCCCCTCCATCTGATCTTAACCTCTTCAATTTTTGTCCTATAATCCTTTCTGCATATGCATGATAGTGTTTGAATGTATTAAACACTTTTGGCTTGTCTTTGATCACATAGATTATGATCCATCTGGTAGCATCATCAACATATATGATAGAATATCTTCAACCATTTATAGTTAAGTCCTTTGAAGGACCCCATACATCTGTATGTACCAATTCAAGTCTTTCTGAATACATAAAACCATGCTTAGAATAAGATTGTTTATGAGCCTTACCTAATTGACAAGCCTCACATCTGTATGGCATATGTTTTCCTACAACATTAGGCATTCCAAGTACTGAACCATTATTAACCATATCTTTGATACCTCTTTCATTAAAGTGTCCAAGTCTTTTATGCCAAAGATCCAATTCATACACCTTTTGCTCTCCATATGTGAACATAGCATGTCCAATATTACCTTGTATCTTTAATGTGAAGAGCCTTCCTTCCTTCTTTCCTGTAACAATTTGTTTATACCCTTGACTAGGGTCTTCAACATAAACTCCATCATTAGTGAACCTTACCTCATATCCTTTTTCCACAATTTGTCGTACACTAATCAATTCTTTGGAATTGTAGGAACATACAAAACCTTACTCAAGAGTGTACTTCTATCTTTGGCTTTAACTGAACCAATTGACTTCACTTTGTGCTTTGTATTGTCACCTGTTTGAACTGTGTGATTGATTGCCTTATGATCTAGATCAGTCATGAAAGAAATGTTTCCACTCAGATGATTGCTACACCCTGAGTCAATGTAAAATACTCTCATGTCTTCATGTGATGCTTCACATGTTGCATTCATAATAAGAGTTGAATCTTCTTTTTGATCTGATGCATAATCGTAGTAGGTGTTATTATAGGATTGATTTTGGAAGTTTCTTCCTCCATTTCTTACAAAAGAATTCCTACCACCTCTACCTCTGAAGTTTCCTCTCTGATGTGTGCCACCTCTTCCTCTTTGATTAAAGTTATGATTAAAATTACCATTGCTTTGATTATTATGCCAACAATCATGAGATAGATGATTGTTCTTACCACATATCCAACAAGCTCTAACATTATCTTTGTTATTTCTGCCTCTTCCTCTATTTCTACCACTTCCTCTTCCTCTTAGGAAGTTTGCTTGACTCGCAGTACCTTCATCTTCAACTGGTTGTTGCTTTCCTTTGCTAGCTTTCTTCTTGTCTTTAGAATACATTGCATGACCTGCACTCTTATCAACATCTCCTTTGATATCATTTCAAAAGTTAGCATATGTCCTAACAATTGATTCAAATCAGGAGTGAAATGATCTAGTGAAAGTTTTGTAGACAATATAAAAGGCTTCCACTTCTCATCTCCTCTTAGCCCTGTGAGAATTTGTCTTAACAACTTATCTTCTTCAATATCTTCATCAACTGCACCTAAAGAATCAGCAATGTCTTTCATCTTTGTCACATAATCAAATATTGATTGTGAAGCCTTCTTCTTGAATGTAGTAAACTCTGCCCATAATGAAGCTTTCCTTGATTTGGTTGTATTCTGAAAATGATCTTCCAAAGCATTCCATATGTCACTTGCACTTTCAAGTCCTTTGATATGAGGAAGCAAATAATCATTTACTACCATGTAGATTATGCTCCTTGCTTGAGCATCCTTCTTCATCCAAATCTTTATATCTGCAAGATCTTCCCTGGTTGGAACACTAGGATCTTTAAAATCTAGCTTTTCTTCCTCTCCTATGATGTATCCCATCAGATCTTTGCTCATAAGATTGGCTTCCATTCTCATAGACCAAGCTGGATAGTTCTCTCTATCCAACTTCTCAATTTGGAGACTATCTCCCATCCTTGCTTCACATGTACTATCAAATCTTTAATCCTTATAAGGAATGAATGTACCTTAGCTTCGAATTTTACTACTTCTGATCCTTTTCATTGCGTTTGTGTGTCTCCCTTCAATTTTTCCTTCACACTTTATCCTTTTGAATCTTCAAGGTTTGAAATTTGTATATCTGCAGTAGTCGGGGTCTTCCTTTTCCTCAATCTGATAAATCCTGCTCTTATACCACTGATGGAGAGTTTTAATCTCCAAAAGAACAAGCTATCCTTGATGTTAGACCACCTCTATATCAAGAATAACTTTAAACTCCAACCAATTTTGGAAGACAAGTACCAAACTGTCAAAACTTTAGCTAACTATGAAGAAGATGACTACACAGAATGTCTGCTGCACATAACTCATTCATTGACTTATCAATTGTGTAAAGTTTTGATGAAACTTTGTAGAATGTGTTGGCTAGAGTTTGTGCACCTCCTCCAAGTTAAAACACTTCAAAAGCTTAAGTAGATTATGAGAAATGATCCAGACAATCTACCTATGTCTGAAACTGCCTTCTTGTAGAGTCGACTTTGACACCTATAACTTCTAACACATAGTTCCCCCAAACTAGAACCCATTTAAACAAATGCTTTTAGGCACAGATGACTTACCATCCAACTTAGATTTTGACTCCTCGTTTGTGTAAAACTTTACACTATCCACTGAGAATTGACCGTTTCTTTGACCATCGAGATTGCGCCTGTTTCAGAAGACACTCAACACTTTCTCACATATAGATGTTCCTACACAAAATTCTCTCAGCCTGTTTGCAATTAGGCTCTTAAAATATAACTATAGATAGATTAGATATGGATTTAGATGTCTACAAAAGGATTTATGATATAATCAAACACAGAAGGAGAACTGTAGAAACGATCGACGCGCAATTCTCTGAACATTCTTTCTATTCAACTCATCATACATCTGATGAATAATACACTCAATACTCATCATCTATTCTTCTCTATCTCATCTATATTTCATCTCACTTATCTAATACGACCATCAACACGTATATATATATGTATATATATATATATATATATATATATATATATATATATATATATATATATATATATATATATATATATATATATATATATATATATATATATATACATATGAGTATTGATTCGTCATTGCTTCAAGTATTTTGAAGTATTTACAAACTAATGTACATATGTTTAAAAAGCTTTTCTTCCTGAACCTTCACTTCACTTCATGAAGTTGGACTTCAATCTTTTCTTCATATCTTCATTTCTAAGCTTCATATAATCACCAATTGCTGATTGTCTTGCTCCAACAACCCCTCAATCATCAATTGTGATTACCTGCATCTTCTTTATTCCTTCCATATCTTTAAACCTCTGCAACTTTGGTCCATCCAAACTCTTTGTCATCATATCTGCAAGTTGATCTTTTGTAGGAGTATGCATAACTTCTATTTCTTCATCAACAACCTTCTCTCTCAAAAAATGATACTGAATCTCAATATTTAGTTCTAGCATGGAATACAGGATTTGTTGCCAAATATAAAGAACTCATATTGTCTCCACAAATGATAGGAGTACTCTCAACAATATCAAAACTCTTCATAAGAGTCTTCAACCATATTACTTCCTTTGCAGCTTCTACCATGCTTTTGTACTCTGCTTCTGTAGATGATAAAGCAAGTGTATGTTGCTTCTTAGAGCACCATGAAATTAGCTTAACTCCCACATAACACAAGTATCCATGTGTTGATCTTCTATCATCAGAATTACCTGCCCAATTTGCATCACTCTATATTTTGACTCTTGTATCTGAATTAGATCCATAGTACAAACCTTCTTTAAGTGTGCCCTTGATGTACCTAAGTACTCTTTGTCCTGCAATCCAATGTTCCTTTCTAGGACAATGCATGAATTGAGATAGAACTCAAACTGCATATGGTAAGTCAGGCCTTGTTAATGTAGCATAAATCAAGCTACCCACCAAACTTTGATAAAGCTTCATATCTTTGAATCCTTCTCCTCCATATCTACTCAATCTATGATTCACCTCCATTGGAGTTGGTGCTATCCTGCAATCTTCCATTTTAAATTTGGTTAGCAAATTTTTTAGATACCTTTCTTGAGTGACATATACTCCATGTTGAGTATATGAAATCTCCATTCCCAAAAAGAATGACAAATTTCCCAAATCACTCATTTTGAACTCTTTCTCCATCTGCTTATTAATCATGTGTATACCTTTGTCATCTGTTCCTGTAACTATTATGTCATCAACATAAATACAAACATAAATAAATCCATCCTCACTTGCTTTGACTAGCAAACTACTATCTGCCTTTGATGCTTGAAACCCAAGTTCCTTCAAGAACTTTACAAGCCTATAATTCCATGCCCTTGGGGACTGCTTCAAACCATACAAAGCTCTCTTGAGCTTAGACACATGATTTGGATATATTTGATCTTTGAAACCATCTGGTTGTTCCATGTAGACTTCATCTGAAATATGACCATTCAAAAATGTAGTCTTCACATCTAATTGAGATAATTTCCAACCTTTGCAAGCAGCAATTGCTATGAGAGTCCTTATGGTTGTCATCTTTGCAACAAGACTATAAGTTTCATCATAGTCCACACCATATGTGTGTGCATATCCCTTTACAATAAGCCTGGCTTTGTACCTAGATACACTTCCATCTGCAAACCTTTTTGTTGTGTACACCCATCTAACTCCAATGATCTTCTGACTATTGGTTTAGATGACCTTTGTGCCTAGATGACCTTCTGAGTTCTCCACTTCTTGAAGTTTCTGGTTCATCATATTCTGGATCAAACATTGGCCTTTCTTCTACTTCAACTTGTCCTTCATTACTCTCTTCTTCATCACATATTTGAACCCTTGCTTTACCTTTCTTCTGATTTAGAATATCTTCATCACCTGCATGAACATTAAGTGTACGTGCATACCAAATACCTTGCTCATCAAATGTAACACCCTAAGACACAAGGAATTGCTTTGTGGATGGACTCCACAACCTATAACCCATCTGCTTATCATCATAGCCAATGAATACATACTTCTCTGCTTTAGGTTCCAATTTATGCCTCAATTGAGATGGCACATATGCATAAGCATCCAAATATTTTACAATGATCTAATGTAGGTCTCTTACCCCACCAAGCTTCATATGGTGTCATACCCTGCAAGGCTTTAAATTTTACCTATTGACCAAATATGTGGCTGTGTTTATAGCCTCAGCCCACAAACAATTAGGACAATTTTTCTCCTTCATCATTCATCTTGCAAACTCAACAAGAGTTCTGTTTCTTCTTTCTGCTACCCCATTTTGTTGAGGAGGGTACCTGCAAGTAACCTCTCTCTTTATACCTCCATTCCACAAATAATCACTAAACTCATTAGAGAAATACTCTCCCCCTCCATCTGATCTTAACCTCTTCAATTTTTGTCCTGTAATCCTTTCTACATATGCATGATAGTGTTTGAATGTATTAAACACTTCTGACTTGTCTTTGATCACGTAGATTATGATCCATCTCGTAGCATCATCAACATATATGACATAATATCTTCAACCATTTATAGTGAAGTCCTTTGAAGGACCCCACACATCTGTATGTACCAATTCAAATCTTTCTGAGTACATAAAACCATGCTTAGAATAAGATTGCTTATGAGCCTTACCTAATTGACATGCCTCACATCTATATGTCATATGCTGTCCTGCAACATTAGGCATTCCAAGTACTGAACTATTATTAACCATATCTATGATACCTCTTTCGTTAAAGTGTCCAAGTCTCTTATGCCTAAGATCCAATTCAGACACCTTTTGCCCTCCATATGTGAACATAGCATGTCCAATATTACCTTGTATCTTTAATGTGAAGAGCCTTCCTTGCTTCTTTCCTGTAACAATTTGTTTATACCCTTGACTAGGGTCTTCAACATAAACTCCATCATTAGTGAACCTTACCTCATATCCTTTTTCCACAATTTGTCCTACACTAATCAAACTCTCTGGAATTGTAGGAACATACAAAACCGTACTCAAGAGCGTACTTCCTTCTTTGGCTTTAAGTAAACCAGTTGACTTCACTTTGTGCTTTGTATTGTCACCTGTTTGAACTGTGTGATTGATTGCCTTATGATATAGATCAGTCATCAAAGCAATGTTTCCACTCAGATGATTGCTACACCCTGATTCAATATAAAATACTCTCATGTCTTCATGTGAGGCTTCACATGTTGCATTCATAATAAGAGTTGAATCTTCTTTTTGACCTGATGTATAATTGTAGCAGGTGTTATTATATGATTGATTTTGGAAGTTTCTTCCTCCATTTCTTCCAAAAGAATGCCTGCATGACCTCCACTCTTATCAACATCTCCTTTGATATCATTTTCAAAAGTTAGCATATGTCCTAACAATTGATTCAAATGAGAAGTGAAACGATTTAATGAAAGTTCTGTAGACAATATAAAAGGCTTCCACTTCTCATCTCCTCTTAGCCCTATGAGAATTTGTCTTACCAACTTATCTTCTTCAATATCTTCATCAACTGCACCTAAAGAATCAACAATGTCTTTCATCTTATTGATTATGAAGCCTTCTTCTTGAATGTAGTAAACCCTACCCATAATGACGCTTTCCTTGATTTGGTTGTATTCTGAAAATGCTCTTCCAAAGCATTCCATTGTCACTTGCACTTTCTGTTAGAGTATGATCAATGTCTACCCCTCATGATTGTATGCACATTTTGTAAGGCCCCCTTTATGAGGAGAAGCCAAGCGTGCATTACCCAATTGATGGGAATCCCAACTTGAATGTTGGATGAAGGTCATATTGGACCATGTAAGATATTATAAGGAAAGGGAGTTACCAGGGTCCCCAATTGTGGGGTCCGGGGCAGCGGTGAGCAGCCCCGGCTGGGGGGTCCAAGGGGGCCAGCGGGCCCCCTGGCTGGGGGGTCCCAGGGGGCCAGCGGGCCCCCTGGTGGGGGTCCGGGGGCAGCGCCCCCGGCGCGACGGTAAAGGGAATATTCCATGGAATATTCCCTGTCGGAGTCAGAAATCATTTATATTTGTTAGGTCGGTTCAACCAGTCTAAGCCGTGTATGGCAATTACGCGGGCGGTGGCCGCCCACGCCCTACCGCCCATGTATAGCCGTCCATGGCAGGCCACCCATGATCCTATATATACATGACTTCTGCACTACCTAAGACATTGAGTTGAGCCAGCATACCTCTACCTTGTATCTCCCTATCTAGAGTTGTCTAGATCACCATTTAAGCTCTACCTTGAGAGCGCACGGGTGGACAACGCCATCATCTTTGTACTTGCTGCTAGTAGAAAATTGTTGAGATTCTCCTATATCTGTTATCTTCTCTGCTATTGCTCCTGTGTTATATTGCGTAACTATTGTCTTACATGGTATCAGAGCTGTAAGGTTCGAATAGCTTGAGAAGTATCATTATTTTAGCCTACTAGCAGACTAGAATATCAGTAGATTATTCGAGTGATTACATGATGGCTTCATCGTCGAACACTAGTCTTGGTGCTTCACCTAATGTTAATGCTGCACCTATTCGAATTCGTCCACCTGCATTCACTGAAGGGAAGCTGGATGGAACCAACTATACACTCTGGAAGTTCAAAATTTCTGCAATTTTGGACTCCTATGAATTACTTGACACTGTCATGGGACCGATGGGATTGGATCCAGAGCCTATACCAGTTGAAGATCCAGCAAATTCAAGATTGATGATTCAGCCAGATCCAGATCTTCTACGAGCTTGGAAGAGGCGGAATGCTGATGCATTATGTGCGATTGTCACTAGTGTAAGTGATTCTGTGCTTACTTTAGTTCAACATACTACTAAAGCACATGAGGCTTGGGGCATATTGGCTCGACAATATGAGACCAAGAACCACACTAGGATACAGAATTTAGAAAATCAATTGGCAAATGAAAAGCATTCTGATTCTGAAAAGGCTGAAGATTTTATCAAACGGATAAAGCATCTTCAAGATCAATTGGCTGCAGTTGGTGTTGTTATAACACCAGAAGAGCTAGCTCGAAGATCTGTACGTGTTCTTCCAGCAAAGTATGATGGATTAGTAACAGCCCTTAACACTCAGGTAAGGCCAACTCCTCTTACATTTGAAGAGTTTTGTGCCATGCTTTTAGAAGAAGAGATGCGGCTGAAGAATCGGCAAAGTACAACTGATGCTGCATTCTCAGCAAATGCAAAAGGTAAAGGCTCTTCAGAGGGATCAAAGAAGAAGCCAAAGAAGAAAAAGTTCACAGGAAGTTGCTTCTATTGTGAAAAGAAAGGCCATGCCATCAAGGATTGCAGAAAGAAGCAAGCTGATGAACGGAATGGGACTGTAAAATCATCATGGAAGAACAAAGAGTCTGCAAACAACACAGAGCTGGAACTTTGGGTAGCTATTGAAGAGGTATGTTCATCTGCTCAAGCTCGTGTTGATGAGCCATGGATTTTAGACAGTGGAGCTTCTCGCCATATGACTAGTAAAAAGGATTGGTATAGTTCCCTAGTGCCTCTGCGGGAATCCATCAATGTAGTGGTGGGAAACGACTCCAAGTGTCCAGCTGAAGGAACTGGAACCATCTCTTTTATCACTTCTCCAGGTGTTGAGAAAAAGTTATCCGATGTTCTCTATGTACCTACACTCAAAAGAAATTTGTTGTCAGTTTCTGCAATAACAGATCGTGGACTCGAAGTTCACTTCAATAAGAGTGGTGCGGAAATCATGGATTCATCAGGTAATGTTGTAGGTAAAGGCACACGACGGGATAACTTGTATGAGTTAAGTGCTTTAACTGCTACAGAAGATAAAGATGTAAGCAGGTTATGGCACCAACGATTTGGGCATCTCGGATTTGCAGTTTTGAAGGAGATGCAACGAACAGGGATGGTTGCTCATTTGCCTGCATTTTCAGAGTTGCAGGAACCTTGTGAAGCTTGTATGATGGGCAAGCAACAACGAAAGGCATTTCCAAGAGAGACCAGCAATCGATCTCAAGCTCCTCTAGAGTTGGTACATGCTGATCTCTGCGGTAAAATGTCTACACCTGCTTTAGGAGGATCTTTCTACTTCTTGCTGTTAGTCGACGATTATAGTAGAAAGATGTGGGTTTATTTCATTCGAGAGAAGGCTGATGCTTTTGAAAAATTTAAAGCGTGGCATAAGTATGTAGAAAGTGAATCAGGAAGGAAACTGAAGAAATTTAGAACAGATAGAGGAGGTGAATTCTTGTCAACAGAATTCAACAATTACTGTAAGGAGCATGGTGTGAAAAGGCAACTTACCACAGCTCATACACCTCAACAAAATGGCGTTGTTGAGCGCAGGAACAGGACAGTAGTTGAAATGGCTCGTTGTATGTTAAAGGCTCAAGACATGCCTGATTCATTCTGGGCAGAAGCAGTCAATACAGCAGTCTACATCCTCAATCGAAGCTACACAAAAGCTCTGAAGGGGATGACTCCTCAAGAAGCATATTCTGGTAAAAAGCCTTCAGTTTTGCATTTCAGAATTTTTGGTTGTTTCTGTTATGCACATATTCCTGATTCAACAAGATCAAAGTTGGATTCAAAAAGCAAAAAGTGTGTCTTCCTAGGATATAGTGAAGAGTCTAAAGCATACAGGTTATGGGATCCTGAGGCAAGGAAGATTTTTGTCAGCCGAGATGTGGTGTTTGATGAACGACCACACTTAGTAGAAGATAAAGGTAAATCTACTATCTCATCAAACGGAGAAATATCTCACCTTGTGCCTATCAAAAGACAGGTTAAAGTTGAGGAGGAGGAAACATCTGATGGAGAAATTTCCTCAATAAAAAGCCAACCAATTGTAGCTGCACAGCGTAAGCCACTACCGAAGTGGGCACAACAGCTCTTTGATGATCACAATCCACATGTAGATGCACCAGAATCATCATCGGATGGATTACGAAGATCAAAGAGAATAGAGGAGCAAAGAAGAGCCTCAGAACACATTGTTAACATGGCTCTAATGGCAGATATCATGGGTTCGATAAAGGAACCTACCACCATTGAAGAAGCCATTGATGATCCAGATTGGAGAGCGGCAATGCAGTCTGAGTATGATAGTATACTCAAAAATGATACATGGGATCTAGTCGACTTGCCGCCAAAGAAGAAGGTAATAGGTACTAAATGGATTTGGAAAGCTAAGTATAAAGCTGATGGAACATTAGAAAAGTATAAGGCACGATTAGTTGCACAGGGTTTTTCACAGATTGAAGGATTTGATGTTCAAGAAACTTTTGCACCAACAGCACGCATGACAACTATTCGGACGGTACTTGCAGTAGCTGCACAAAAGTCTTGGCCTATTTTCCAGATGGATGTCAAATCTGCATTTTTGAATGGTCACCTCAAGGAGGAGGTATATGTATCTCAACCACCAGGTTTTGAGGTGCCCAATTCAGAAAATAAAGTTTGCAGGTTGAAGAAAGCTTTGTATGGACTTAAGCAAGCTCCACGGGCTTGGTACCAACGAATTGATCATTTTTTCAAAAATATGGGTTTTGAAAGAAGTACTTCTGATGCTAACTTGTATGTAACGAAAAGGGATAGCAAGCTAGTTGTTGTCATTGTATATGTAGATGATTTGATCATTACAGGAGATCATCAGGAACTCATCAATCAAACTCGGATCAGCTTGGGAACTGAGTTTGAAATGACAGACTTAGGTCTACTCCATTTTTGTCTGGGAATTGAAGTATGGCAAAGGAAGGATGGCATTTTCATCTCACAACAAAAATATTCCAAAGAAATTCTCAAGGCATTTGGAATGATGGACTGCAAACCAACTAGCACACCTATGGAGGTAAATCATAAGCTATCTATGGATGATAACATGCCTGATGTAGATGCTAAGAAGTATAGGAAGCTCGTTGGAAGTCTTATTTTTCTGTGCAACACTAGACCAGACATTTGCTATGCTGTTGGAGTGTTAAGCAGGCTTTCCAACAAACCTAAGGAGAGTCACTGGAATGCTGGAATGCGAATTCTAAGGTACATTGCAGGAACCTTGGATTTTGGTATTTTGTATACCACAGGTGATACACTCCAAGGATATTGTGATTCAGATTGGGCTGGAGATTGTGATTCTAGAAAATCAGTTTCTGGATATTGTTTCTCACTTGGTTCAGGAATATTTTCTTGGGTAAGTAGGAAGCAACCAACTCTCGCACTCTCCTCCACTGAAGCAGAGTACAAAGCAGCTTGTTTTGCTTCTTGTGAGGCAGTCTGGTTAAGGAGAATTCTTGCAGATATAGGCTTTCCATCAAATATGCCAATTGTACTCAAGTGTGATAATCAAAGTTGTATGGCTATTGCAAAGAACCCAGTATTTCATGCTCGCACCAAGCACATAGAAGTACAGTACCATTACATTCGTGAGCTAATTGAAGATGAAATTGTGGAGCTAGAATATTGCCCAACAGAGGCAAATTGTGCTGACATATTCACTAAAGCACTTGGAAGAGAGCAGCTCAACAAGCATCTTCAACAGATGGGCATAGGACCGAGACCTACTTGATTTATCATCGGTAAACATTGAGGGGGGGTGTTAGAGTATGATCAATGTCTACCCCTCATGATTGTATGCACATTTTGTAAGGCCCCCTTTATGAGGAGAAGCCAAGCGTGCATTACCCAATTGATGGGAATCCCAACTTGAATGTTGGATGAAGGTCATATTGGACCATGTAAGATATTATAAGGAAAGGGAGTTACCAGGGTCCCCAATTGTGGGGTCCGGGGCAGCGGTGAGCAGCCCCGGCTGGGGGGTCCAAGGGGGCCAGCGGGCCCCCTGGCTGGGGGGTCCCAGGGGGCCAGCGGGCCCCCTGGTGGGGGTCCGGGGGCAGCGCCCCCGGCGCGACGGTAAAGGGAATATTCCATGGAATATTCCCTGTCGGAGTCAGAAATCATTTATATTTGTTAGGTCGGTTCAACCAGTCTAAGCCGTGTATGGCAATTACGCGGGCGGTGGCCGCCCACGCCCTACCGCCCATGTATAGCCGTCCATGGCAGGCCACCCATGATCCTATATATACATGACTTCTGCACTACCTAAGACATTGAGTTGAGCCAGCATACCTCTACCTTGTATCTCCCTATCTAGAGTTGTCTAGATCACCATTTAAGCTCTACCTTGAGAGCGCACGGGTGGACAACGCCATCATCTTTGTACTTGCTGCTAGTAGAAAATTGTTGAGATTCTCCTATATCTGTTATCTTCTCTGCTATTGCTCCTGTGTTATATTGCGTAACTATTGTCTTACACTTTCAAGTGCTCTGATATGAGGAAGCAAATAATCATTCACTGCCATGTAGATTATGCTCCTTGCTTGAGCATCCTTCTTCATCCAAATCTTTATATCTGCAAGCTTCTCCCTAGTTGGAACACTAGGATCTTTGAAATCTAGCTTTTCTTCCTCTCCTGTGATGTATCCCATCAGATATTTGCTCATAAGATTGGCTTCCATTCTCATAGACCAAGCTGGATAGTTCTCTTTATCCAGCTTCTCAATTTGGAGACTATCTCCCACCCTTGCTTCACTTTTACTATCAAATCTTTAATCCTTATAAGGAATGAATGTACCTTAGCTTCGAAGTTTACTCCTTCTGATCCTTTTGATTGCCTTTGTGTGTCTTTCAATTTTTCCTTCACACTTTATCCTTTTGAATCTTCAAGGTTTGAAATTTGTATATCTGGAGTAGTCAGGGTCTTCCTTTTCCTCAATCTGATAAATCCTACTCTTATACCACTGATGGATCCTTGATGTTAGACCACCTGTATATCAAGAATAACTTTAAACTCCAACCAATTTTGGAAGACAAGTACCAAACTGTCAAAACTTTAGCTAATTGTGAAGAAGATGACTACAGAGAAAGTCTGTTGCACATAACTCATTCATTGACTTACCAATTGTGTAACGTTTTTTATGAAACTTTGTAGAATGTGTTGGCTGGAGTTTGTGCACCTCCTCCAAGTTAAAACACTTCAAAAGCTTAAGTATATTATGATAAATGATCCAAACAATCTACCTATGTCTGAAACTACCTTCTTGTAGAGTCGACTTTGACACCTATAACTTCTAACACATAATTCTCCCAAACTAGAACCCATTTAAACAAATGCTTTTAGCCACAAATGACTCACCTTCCAACTTAGATTTTGACTCCTCGTTTGTGTAAAACTTTACACTGTGCACTGAGAACTGATCGTTTCTTTGACCATCGAGATTGTGCTTGTTTCAGAAGATACTCAACACTTTCTCACATATAGATGTTCCTACAAAAAATTCTCTCAGCATGTTTGCAATTAGGCTCTTAAACGTTAACCATATATAGATTAGGTATGGATTTAGATGTCTACAAAAGTATTTTTGATATAATCAAACATAGAAGGAGAACTGTAGAAAAGATCGACATGCAATTCTCTGAACATTCTTTCTATTCAACTCATCATACATCTGATGAATAATACACTCAATACTCATCATCTATTCTTCTCTATCTCATCTATATTTCATCTCACTTATCTAATAC
Organism: Ceratopteris richardii; assembly: GCA_020310875.1. Taxonomy (NCBI): domain Eukaryota; kingdom Viridiplantae; phylum Streptophyta; class Polypodiopsida; order Polypodiales; family Pteridaceae; genus Ceratopteris; species Ceratopteris richardii. The sequence goes on from CM035440.1 coordinate 40,653,138, forward strand.
GACCATCTAGGCGTATATATATATATATATACATATGAGTATTGATTCATCATTGCTTCAAGTATTTTGAAGTATTTACAAAACTAGTGTACATATGTTTAAAAAGCTTTTCTTCCTGAACCTTCACTTCACTTCATGAAGTTGGACTTCAATATTTTCTTCATATGTCCATTTCTAAGCTTCATATAATCACCAATTGCTGATTGTCTTGCTCCAACATGGACATTAAAACAACATTTCTGAATGGTGACTTGCACGAAGTGTATGTTTTTCAGCCCCGTGCTTTGTGTAGAAAGAGCATGAAAACTAGGTGTGTAGGTTAAAGTAGTCATTATATGCTTTGAAGCAAGCACCACATGCTTGGTATGAAAAGATACATTCCTATCTCACTGCACATGGGTTTGAGAACAGTCCAACTGAAAGCACCTTATATGCTAAGCGTGCTAATGATGTGCTTCTGATCATTATGGTGTATGTTGATGACATGCTTCTCACTGGTCTTCATGACACTCATATTCCTGATTTTAAGGCTGATTTGCATGCCTCATTTGAGATGTCTAATTTGGAGCATTTGCATCACTATTTGGGTATTTAGCTTATGCAAACTGATGGTGGAATGCCTTTGTGTCAAACGAAATATATTGACACATTATTGCCTTGAAGACTGTAAGCCTATTGCCACTTCTATGGAGATAGGTTTATGATTGAGTCGTCATTGTTGGTGTAAATTACAAGCCTACACATTTGGCTCAAAGGATGCATTGAAGTCTATACATATATGAAGAAGCATAGGAACATATGCTAGTGGTTAATTACCATTTTACCTCATTGTAAAAGTCAAATTGACTTGGAATCTCTTGTAATCACCTACCAAAAGGATTCGTGGAAAATTAGTTAGTTGTTTGATTGAAAGAATATCTCCAAGCATTTAGGAGCTTGATCATAGGGAGCCAAAAGTTTGAATTTGAATTCAAACTTTTACTCATTCCTATAAAAAATGGACATGAAAAGTCACGGGCGGGTGTGAGCACTTTTGAGCCTAGCATTACTGATTTTTGAGTGTGTGTGAGGTCTACACTCTAGCCCACACCTCTCTACACCATTTGGCAATGATATTCATGCCAATGGAGTTGTATAAAAATGTTCATTAATACATACATTCACATTGTCCATCTCTGAGTTCTCTGTTAGTCTACTCAAAAGTCTGTCAACTTGTCAAGGGCATATCTCGGTCAATGCTTCCCCAAATTCAGTGCTTCAAATCTTGTTAGATTCACCTTGATGTAAGCTACATGCTATCAAAGTCTGGAGACATTATATTCAGCCATTTTGGAGAAATCTGCACCGAGGTGATCTCTGGTCATTTTCCGCTACAGTCCTAAAAAGTCGGGGGTATACCTTAACTTGCTAAATTGATTTCTCTTAGCATAGTTTATAATTTTGCATCATTCCACTTGGAATAGGTAGCTTACTAAGGTAATTAGATACCCCTAAAAGGAAGTTTTACAATTCCTATTGTGCTGGTCATACTGAGCAAAATCTCCAGCAACTGTCAAGACATAAATAGAAGGTTTTCTTGAGTTTGTGACTTCCAAAGTTATCTGTTTTGATTCAATCATTACACACATCATTTCCAAAGTACATAGGACATTTTATGGTGTCATTGGAAAGCTAAGGAGGTCTAGTTATCAACTTTGAAGCAAAAGAGGGCTGGTACAAAGCAGGCTTAGCAGTACCTACTAAGTCTCTTGGAGCATCCATCCATCTTTCCCAACAGTGGTATCAGAGCAAGTCAAGGTAAAATAAGAGATGGTTTTCCTTCATTCATTGATATATTGGACAGGAACAACTATCAAGCATGGTCTATAAGGATGAAGACCTACCTACAAGGAAGTAGTCTCTATGGATACATCTCAGGAGATGAGGAATTGCCCTCATTTAAAACACGAGGACTACCAACCAAGGAAGAACATGAGAGGCTCAACACATGGTGTGCTAAGGACGCATTGGCAAGGTCTTATTTACTCAACACTATATCTGATTTTCTTTTGCCACATATTAGAAATTGTAAGACATCCCAAGAGACTTGGGAAACCTTGTCATCATATTTTTCCTCCAACACAAGGGCTATGAAAAATCAGTTGTGGATTGAATTCACAACATTAAGGAAGCAACCTAAGCAAGCTATTTCAGAATCTGTGACCAAGATTAAAGATGTAGCAGATCAATTAGCAAGCATAGGAGAAGAGATTGAAGAAGAACAGATTGTAAGGCAAGTGATCAATGGGATCAAGGCTGATGACAAATGGGAAAGCTTCACCACAGCTATGGATCTTTACATGGACATGCACACTCCAGATCTTACAACTCTCATGGGACAATTATTTACTCATGAAGCAAAGCTCAACAAAAATGGAGACACATCCAAAGGTAATAACTCTTCTGCCCTATACACTGATAAGAAGTCTAAAGATAAAGGCAAAAGCAACAAGGTGGAAGATGGAGGCTCTACTTCTCAAGCCAACTATGCAGGGAGAGGTAGATCTTCAAGAGGAAGGGGCAGAGGAGGTAAGCAAGGTAGGGGGAGATCTTATAACTCCTCACCATGCAACATTTGTGGTCTATCAAATCATACTATAGATGAGTGTTTCAGGAATTACAAGAATCAGAGAGGAAGAGGATACCAAAGAGGTGGCTACTCACAGTCAAGAGGTAGATTCAACCATCACCAAGGCTACAACAACAACTACAACAACAACTACAGCAATAATTACAATGGCAACTACCAAGGAGGATTCAAATACAGGAAGGATTACAACAATTACACAGAGGAGCACGATGACTCACTTCTAATCATGAACATGACTTCAAAATCAGGTACAAATGATGACCATATATATATATATATATATATATATATATATATATATATATATATATATATATATATATATATATATATATATATATATATATATATATATATATATATATATATATATATATATATATATATATATATATATATAGATTCAGGATGTTCAAATCATGTGGCTGGCAATGTAGCATTACTTTTTTATCTTGAGGAAACAAAAGGTAAGCATCAAGTCCAAACAGGTGATGGCACAAAGCATTCTGTAGTTAAAGTTGGAAATGTTAAGACTTGTGATGGAAATCAGAATTTGTTGAGTAGGGTACTCTATGTACCAACCATTACCAAAAATTTGATGAGTGTTGGTCAGATTGTGGAGAAAGGTTTGCAGGTCAGACTCAACCAATATGGAGCATATGTGGAGGATCCAAGACATGGGTTCAAGAGGATTGCTAAAGGAGAAAAATCAGGTAGACTTTTCACTTTTGAGTTGGAAGATACAAAGAATATTGCAATATACAGTTATAAAGATCAAACACTTTCAGAGCTTGAGATTTGGCACAAAAGGTTAGGGCACATAGGAGAAAGAACTTTGAAACAAATGTGCAGGGACCAATGTGTGCTTGGGATACCTAATGTATCCAAGCAACATATGATTTATAAGTGTGGTGCTTGTCAATTTGGGAAGTCTCAGAGCTTACCCTTCTCAAGGAAAGGATACATGCATGAAGACTACCTAGATCTTGTTCACACAAATGTATGGGGACCAAGCAAAGACCCTTCAGTCTGAGGTTCAAGGTACTATGTATCTTTCATTGATGATTATAGCAGATGGACTGTATTGTACTTTATGAAGCACAAGGATGAGGTATTTAATTGCTTTAAAAAATATCTTGCATTAGTTGAAAACCACAGAGGAAGGAATTTGGAGAGGTTAAGGTCAGATGGAGGAGGTGAGTACTTCTCCAATGAATTTGAAGACTTCTTGCAGGACAGAGGCATCAAAAGAGAGATAACCACAAGGTATTCTCCTGAAGAGAATGGGGTAGCTGAGAGAAGAAATAGATTAATTGTTGAGACAGCTAGATCTATGCTTAATGAGAAAAAGTTACCTAACTATCTATGGGCAGAGAGTGTTTCTACTGCCACTTACCTCATAAACATGTTACCATCTAAGTCTCTTGATGGCATGACACCCTATGAAGCATGGCATGGTAAGAGACCCTCACTTGACAATTGCAAAATATTTGGAAGTGTAGCATATGTACACATTCCTTCTCAGATAAGAGGTAAGCTAGACCCAAAGACTGAAAAATGCATCTTTATTGGGCATGATTTAAATAAAAAAGGTTACAGGTTTTATAATCCCATCAACAAGGGATTCATGGTAAGCAAAGATGTTGTCTTTGATGAAAATGATTCTTGGTATGAGAATGAATGCAGGAAGGTCAAATTACCCTATGATTTGGAAGAGGAATTTCCAAGACTTACAAAGGAGGAACCTATTCAGAATGAAGACTCAAGTACAGATGATGAAGACACTATCAACCTTGAAGAATTCAAAGCATGGAAGTCCAAAGGCAAAATGAAGATATGGGTATGATACATCTCTTGTTACTAAACATTCTATATATACTAGGTCACCAATTATCTTTGGAGATAATACAAGTTCTCTTCACCTTGCAGCTAATCCTATTTATCATGCTAGGACCAAACACATAGAGGTCCATTACCATTATGTGAGAGAGAAATTGATAAGCAAGGACATTCAACTAACCTATGTATCAACCAACATGCAATGTGCAATTTGTTGACTAAAGCTTTGGATGGAACCAAACTTTGCAGGTTCAAATCCATGATTGGATTGCAGGATATACTTGAAGATTGAAGATGAAGACTTAAGCCAAAATGTTTGGCTTGAGGGGGATCTGTTGGTGTAAATTACAAGCCTACACATTTGGCGCAAAGGATGCATTGAAGTCTATACATATATGAAGAAGCATAGGAACATATGCTAGTGGTTAATTACCACTTTACCTCATTGTAAAAGTCAAATTGACTTGGAATCTCTTGTAATCACCTACCAAAAGGATTCATGGAAAATTAGTCGTTTGATTCAAAGAATATCTCCAAGCATTTAGAAGCTTGATCATAGGGAGCCAAAAGTTTGAATTTGAATTCAAACTTTTACTCATTCATATAAAAAATGGACATGAAAAGTCGCGGGCGAGTGTGAGCACTCCCCAGCCTAGCATTACTGATTTTTGAGTGTGTGTGAGGTCTACACTCTAGCCCACACCTCTCTACACCATTTGGTAATGATATTCATGCCAATGGAGTTGTATACAAATGTTCATTAACATACATTCACATTGTCCATCTCTGAGTTCTCTGTTAGTCTACTCAAAAGTCTGTCAACTTGTCAAGAGCATATCTCGGTCAATTCTTCACCAACGTCAGTGATTCAAAGCTTGTTGGATTCAGCTTGAAGTAATCTACGTGCTATCAAAGTTTGAAGAAATTCTATTCAGCCATTTTGGGGAAATCCGCGTCGAGGTGATCTCTGGTCATTTTCTGCTACAGTCCTAAAAAGTCGGGGGTATAGCTTAACTTGCTAAATTGATTTCTCTTAGCATAAATTATCATTTTGCATCATTCGACTTGGAATAGGTAGCTTACTAAGCTAATTAGATACCCCTAAAAGGAATTTTTCCAATTCCTACTGTGCTGGTCATACTGAGCCAAATATCCAGCAGGTGTCAAGACATAAATAGAAGGTTTTCTTGAGTTTGTGACTTCCAAAGTTATCTGTTTTGATTCAATCATTACACACATCATTTCCAAAGTACATAGGACATTTTATGGTGTCATTGGAAAGCTAAGGAGGTCTAGTTATCAACTCTGAAGCAAAAGAGGGCTGGTACAAAGCAAGCTTAGCAGTACCTACTCAGTCTCTGAGCAAGAAGCAGCCTACTGTGGCCACTGCTAGTTGTGAGGCTGAGTATAGGGTAGCTTTCATAGCGATTGTTGAGTGTGTGTGGCTCCGACGCCTTATAGCTGATTTGGGTGTTGGTCAGTCTTCTACCACCACCATCTTCACTAATAGTCAGAGCGCATTGGAAATTGTGAGGAACCTTGTGTTCCATGCTCACACTAAGCACATTGAGGTGCATTATCATTATGTCAGGGAGAGGTTCTCTGCTGGGGAGATTAGCTTGGCATATGTGCCCAGATAGGAGAACATTGCAGACCTTTTTATGAAGGCTCTACCTAGGGAGAAGTTTGAAGCTTTTAGCAAATCTTTGGGCTTACTTCCTTTTGTGGATTGATTTCACATAGCTTGTCACTTCCTTATACATGAGTGCCAGCTCCTTGTTCACCGCAACACTCCCAGGGGGGATTTGTTGATATATTTAGATAGTGATCTGCGTGAACATTCTAGGACCGTTGGGGCACTTTTTCCCTTTTTAGGAGGTTTTTTTCCCTAGGCTTGTATATACACCTATTTCCCTAACGGGCTACTTATCTCTGTACATTCTAGTGGTAATACACTCAGCATTGTGTGTTGTACTCCTAGCTTCTTCTTCTTCCTTGTGATGTTCATGTGCTTCCAAAGACGTCTAACTCTAATAGATTCAAGTATGTTTAGAGACTCTTTTTCCCCCTTTGTATTGCTCAAAATCCTTTGGAGCTTCCTTAGCTTTCGTAACCCACTTGAAGCTCAAAAATTGGATTTTTGATAAAAAAACTTATGATAAATCAGGCTCCTGGGGGTCAAAATTAACAAACAAGATGTCTTCGGGAATCGTGATTTTTTGAGAGTCATACAACCAGAAATTCACGATTTTGTGAAAACCAAAAGCTGAAAATTCGGGATTCTTTTGCCAATAAGTATCCAAAAAGTCACGAAGTTTTACTCTTTTCTTCCTTCAAAAAGTCGTGAATTTCTCAGAAAATGCTTGGCAAAAATTCATTAGTTTCTCAACAAATAAATGGTAGAAAGTCATGAATTTCTCAGTTGCCTTCCCCAAGAATTCACAAATCTCTCAAGAATGGCTTCGTAAAAAGTTGTGATTTTCTCAAAAATTGTCTTCCAAAAATTCGTGATTTCCTTAAAAGTCATCTTGCAAAAATTCGTGATTTTCTCCAAAACTTTAATGTAAAAAGTGTGATTTTCTCAAAATTGGATTCCACAAATACATGATTTTCTAAAAATCTACATGGCAATTATTCACGATTTTTTCAAGAATTGGGGCCCAAAAATTCGCAATTTTCTCACACTTAGAAAGCCAAAAAGTCATGAATTTCTCAAATGTTGGGGTGCAAAAAGTCACGATTTCTTGAGAGTCCAAATGGAAGAAAGTCACAATTTTTTTCTCACACTTAGAAAACCAAAGAATTGTGTTTTTCTCATAATCAAAAAATAAAAAATTTGCAATTTCTTCACACTTAGCAAAGCAAAAAATCACGATTTTCTTCGTGACACTTAGAAACCCAAAAATTTGGGATTTTCTCACAATCAAAAACTCAAAAATTTGTGATTTTCTCAAGAACTTGAATACAAAAAGTTGCGATTCCTTAAAAAGTTGCCTTACCAAAAGTCAGATTTTTTTTTGCACTTAGAGTCAAAGAATCATGATTTTCTCAAAATTTCTCTTGCAAGAGGTCGCGATTTTTTAAGTGATTTTAGGCGGGAACCAAAGAATCGCGAAATTCAGTTTTTTTTTTAATTTCCAAAAATTCACGACTTTTTGAGAATTTTGAAGGGAACTTTGAAACCTAGCATCGAGGCCTGCACATCATGCAGAGGGTTGTGGAAAGCACATAAACTCAAAAATACAAACATTTCACCTCTCTTTCTCTCTCTTGCACTACCAAATCTAGAAAATGAGATGAAACTAGTGCCTATGTGCTCGAAAACGAAAATTTTCAGCGAAGATGAAGATGGGAGAAGATGGTGATGTTGATGATGATGATGATGGAAAATCAGAAACTTAACAAAAAAAGACTATTTTTTACCTTCCAACATCCCCAATCTATGATCGTAATTACCATCACAATGCTCGTCTTCAAGCAATGCTCCCCAACAACGGCACCAAGATTTGGTGTAGCTCAAGCATGAGTACCACCTCCTTTACTTGTCAATCCGTGGAGATGTGAGGAAGATATGAAGATCATGAGCAATCGTGGTGAGCAAATGTGATTGACAAGCACATAGATGCACTCATGCACATGCCCACAAGGCAAGACCAAAGAGAGGAAGAATGGAAAGCTTCAATTGCACAAGAACTCTCTTACAAAACCTTCAATCTCTGCTCAGCCAACTCTCTAACAAGCTACTAAAAAAGCTAACCTCGAAAATGATCTCTCAAGCTCTTTTTATAGTTTTCTGACTAGTGTTGGCCATGTCAAGACATAGTGTCCAACCTAGTTAAAAATTAGCTTCTAGGGCTGCTTTGGGGGCTCAAATAGAGTCTACAAATTATGAAAACTCCTATCTAGATACTTCTAATAGTCCTCAAGCTTGAGGACTCCTTGGCTTGAACAAAATGGAGTTGCAAAAAAGTGAAATGATATTTACAATGGTTTTTGGTTATCAAAATCACTGTTTTTATAGAAATTTCTTCTGAATATTTGACATATAATTCTTGGAGCTCCCTATATGTCCCCTCTTCTTGTGTGTCCACTTCTTTGATGCATTCTTGCACCTTCTGCTTGACCTTGAGTACCAACACACTTCATAAGAGAGTGTTTAGCCATTGAGCATGTTATTCTTGAGAAGGTTAATACTGGAGATGATGTTGTTGATGCTTTGAGTGAAATCTACCATAGGATATCTTTTATCACTATTGTCACTTGATCGGGGTTACTTAATTCATGATCTTACACAATTACTTGTATATTGTGTAACATGCCCATAAGATGGGCGGTGTATTTTGTAAACTTACACTCAGGTATTCTTTATTTTTCTCCCATATTCACTTTGGCCATATTAGCCTTTTGTGGGAGATTGTTACTACTAGTGTCCTCAAGGCAAAATAGACATCGAGCACTTTTGTATATGTTCATTAATAAAAGATATAGTGGTGCACTCAGTCATAGACTCTAAGTTTGACCGCATTTGTAACATCTAAGAAATCTATGTTTATGCTCTTTGTGTACTATTATGTTTGTGTATTCTACAAGGTTGTGTGGAGTGCTCTATGTAGCACACAGAGCTCAATTTTTTATTGCAAAGATGTCGATGTGGAGCTCTTAAGAAGGAGAGTTCACCATGATTCAATAACTAAGTAATTCTTACGCATCTACAAGTGCACTCAAGTTGTGTCTTCACATACACACACACGATAAATTTTCTAATTGTGGGCATGACCTAGCCAAGTGCACAGAAGCATATGATCTACAAGATGGTTAATGCATATCACGGTCAAATATGTGCATGAGAGGATGGCATCATCTCAGACCAACATCGCCTATAGTCTGGTATGCTCCACGATACATGTTGGAATAGGAAATGCAAAATTGATGTTTTCTTCAAGCCTCGAAGTCTAAATATGGTCAATAGTGGGCTCGTTTTGAAGTTCTCAACAAGACACATACAGTGCAAGTGGATTCAAAGCATTTAGTGTTTTCTCTCTAAAGCTACAACCATGAAATCAAGTCTCATAATCACCTACCTTCATCTTAGGACTCCCTACACACATGAAAATAATGAAAAAAGTGGGGAAGGGATGGAGAAAACATCCATGCACACATTAAATGCCATAAACATGCATAAAAGATCACGAAGAAGGAGATAAGAGGGAAAAAGAGAGGGTTACGAGATTTCTTCCTCAAGTTAGTTCTCTATTACAAATGGAAAAAACGTCCCTTAAATAAAGTCACAAAGCGATATATATACATGTGCCCTTATTTTGGTCCTTTCACATGGGTGGACTGACACTTGGGGAAATCCTATTGAACACTTGGGGAAATCATATATTTTACAAATATATGATACAATGTTTTGGGAATTATGCAAGAAGAGGACTCCTCTAGTGCATTTAAAAGGATTTAAACACATTCATGGAATTTGTTTAAAAAATAAATGGGTAATCTGAAAAATTTTGCATGTCCCTAATGTGCTTCCTTAGTCCTTCCCTATGTTGTCTTCTTCCTTGTGATTCTTTGCAACACTCTTGCCCTCTTAGTGTCTATCATGTGAGAAAAAGCTTTAGTCGAGTTTCCCATACATGCCACTAGTAACTAAAGATGAGATCAGCTTTGACCACGTGGTATTGCAACTCCTTTTGAAAATGGGTTTTTCTCACCATTAGTTGGTGCTTCAAACGTTCCCCTTCTCACCTTTGATCTTCACACATTGAGACTTGCTCCATTGTCTCTGGCTTTCTCTATTAGTTCCCATATCTCTTTCTTTCCCTATATGTATATCTTGTTCTGATGTGTGCCCCTAGGGGGATTTAGGTAGAGAGTGGTTATCACTTTATGCTTGATTTATCTTTGATTTCTTTTTCTCTCATCTTATCTTTCTTTTCTTTCTATGTTCTCCTTCCACACATCCCTCCTCCTTGTTGATATATTTAGGTAGTGATGTGTGTGAACACATTAGGACTGCTAGGGCACCTTTTGTCAGGGGAGCACTAGATTGTGCTCTCTGACTACAGTAGACAAGATTTCCGAAATACACTTATGATTACAAGAACACCCACGTAGGGAAAATGATACAAGAATATGTGACTGATACAAGATGTCCCACAACCTAGGACCAATAGGTATGGAAAATTGGACTAGAGATGATACAGGAGATCCCACAACCCGGGATCATAAGTATAAGACAAGATATCTAGATTACAAGGACTCCCTTCTCGGAGATGAACTGGATACACAAAAGAACTTGACAGGATCTCGTACTACGAGATTACAAGGGGACAAGATAGGATGTCCAAGAACTAGACTAGAACAAGGAACAAGATAAGAACTAGAACTCGAACTTGAAGAGTACTTACTTGGCAGCCACGACTCCTTGAGCTCCCAAGACTAGTATTGGCAAGACTGATTATGAATGTGGCTAACCCCTCCTTATATAGGTTTTCCAAGGGCGGTTTCTAGGGCGGTTACGAATTGATGATGTCATCGATGTTGTCATCAATTCGTAGCATGGTCTCTGGATGTCAGAATCAAGCAAGAAGACAGTTGATCTTAGGGTTTTGGCACGTTCTGGACGCAATGGAAGCATTAGTTCCCCCAATCTCTGAACCAATCATGAGATATAGGATTCACATGGAATCTGAGAGTTTCCTTTGTCCATGGCATTACCTCCCCCTGAAGCGACGAGTTCCACGAGGAGCGGTCATGTTCTCTGGTCTCGGCTTCATTGGATTTTTCTTATGGAATTCTCGAACCTTGATTGGTGCTCTTTGAAGGTTTTCTGCAAGTTCCCAAGTACGATCATTGATGTCATACCCTTTCCAATGAATAAGGTACTCTAATCTTCCTCGAGATATTCTCGAATCTAGGACATGCTCAACTTCAAATTCTTCATGATCATCAATCTCGATAGGTGGTGAAGGACTAGGTCTCTCCCCCCTCAATGGTGAAAACTGATATGGTTCCAACATGGATACATGGAAAACTGGATGTATTCTCATGGTACTTGGTAACTAGAGCTTGAAGGTGACTGGATTAATCTTGGCCAAGATGGTAAATGGACCAAATCTTTGATGATCTAACTTTGCACAAGGCCTTGAAGTTTGCAAATTGTTTCTGAGTAACCATACTTTATCCCGAATTTGATACGATGGATTCTGGACACGATGTTGATCTGCATAGTACTTATATTGTTGTTGAGCTTTATGGACCTCTTCCTTGAGTACTTTGTGAATGTCCATCAGTTACTGGGCGTTGTCTCTGGCAGCTGGGTTCTTGACATGATTTGAGAGTTGTATATCCATCCTTGGATGTTGTCCATAGTTTGCAAAGAAGGGAGTTTGCTTAGTAGATGCATGAACACTATTGTTATAGGCAAACTCTGCAAAGGGTAACAACTCAGACCAATCATTTTGGTGATAGTTGCTAGTGCAACAGAGATATTGCTCTAGGACTTGATTCACCCGTTCTGTTTGTCCATCAGTCTGTGGATGATTTGTTGTAGATAGTTTAAATTGAACACCAAGGAGCTTGCAAAGACTGTTCCAAAAGCTGGATACGAACTGTGGACCTCAATCACTGACAATATCATGAGGCAATCCATGAAGCCTAAAGATGTATCTGAGAAAGAGTCTAGCAGTGGCTGCACCTGTGATTGCCTTTGTAGTTGGAATGAAGTGTTCCATCTTTGTGAATCTATCCACAATAACAAGAATGGCATCATACTTATTTGACTTTGGTAGATCTGTGATGAAATCCATAGATAATGAAGCCCATGGCCATTCTGGAATAGGTAAAGGTTGCAAGAGGCCATGAGGCTTATGTCGTGGTACCTTAGATCTATTGCAAGTGTCACATGTTCGGATATATTCTTTGACTTCCTTCCACATTTGAGGCCACCAAAAATCCCTAGATATGAGTTCTATTCTTTTATTTACTCCAAAATGTCCCCCTGCACGGTTTTCATGACGTTTTTGAAGTACTTGGATCCTGGGCTTTCCTGGAGTGACATATAATAGGCTCTTATAGAATAGTAACCCGTCCTTTTCCTGGAATTCATTTACTTCTTGGATTTTTCCTTCTTGAGTTTTTTGCTTAACATTACAAAATAATTCATCTTGTGGTAGATTCTCACGGATCAAATGATTCAAGGCTGAATCTTCAGGATGCGTTGAAGAGATAGCTGCTAACTGGAGATGCTCAAGCTTGAGTAAAACACTCTCTTGTTGATCAAAGGCCTCTTCACCCTTCTTTGGTGCAAGGTAAGATCTTCTTGACAAGGCATCTGACTGACATTGTTGTCGTCCGGGACGATATGTGATGACAAAGTCGAACCTGGATAAAAAGTTACTCCATCGAGATTGCCTTCTGTTGAGGATGTGGGTGCTCATAAAATACTCTAGGTTCTTGTGATCTGTATACACGATAACTTTATGAGCTGCTCCTTCTAGATGGTGACGCCAAGTATCAAATGCGTCCACTATGGCAAGAAGTTCTTTATCAAGAATTTCATAATTAATTTCTAGAGGAGAAAAATTCCTTGAATTATATGCAACTGGATGTAGGTGTCCATCATCTCCATATTGTGAGAGAATGGCCCCTAGGGCAAAGTCTGATGCATCTATCTCTAGGAAGAAGGGCTTGGTAGAATCAGGATGAACTAGAATTGGAGCAGTAGTGAATGTTGATTTCAAGGTCTGAAATGCTTTTTCTGCTTCTTTGGTCCATGAGAATTTGGAGTTCCCTGTAAGCTTGGTAAGAGGTGTCACTATCTTGGAGTAATCTTTGATGAATATCCTATAGAAGTTGGCAAAACCTAGAAAACATTGTACATCTGGAACACATGAAGGTGGTTGCCAATCAAGGATTGTCTGAATCTTCTTAGGGTCCATAAAAATTCCTTTATCTGATACAATTTACACTAAAAATTCCACTTCTATCTTATGGAAAGAGCACTTCTCCAATTTCGCATATAATCCTTTTTCTCTTAGTTTCTATAGGACTATCTTTACATGACATTCATGATCCTCAAGATATTTGGAGAATATCAAGATATCATCAAGGTACATTACAACAAAATCATCTAAATATTCTCGAAAGATATCATCCATCATATGTTGGAAGACAATTGGAGCATTTGTAAGACCGAATGGCATAACTACATATTCAAAATGCCCATACCTTGTTCGAAATGTTGTCTTCCATTCATCTCTCTCTCTGATCCTGACAAGATTGTAAGCTCCTCGAAGATCAATTTTCGTGAAGAATTTTTCTTTTCCAAGGCGTTCCAAGAGCTCTGATATGAGTGGTAGAGGGTATCTGTTTTTTATAGTGACTTTGTTCAATCCACTATAGTCTACACACATCTGGAGAGTCCCATCCTTCTTCTTTACAAATAGAATAGGAGCTCCTGCTGGAGACTTCAAGTGTTTGATAAACCCCTTTGCTAGATTCTCATCAATGTTCTTGCGTAGTTCTGTAAGTTCTTCTGGAGATAGTCTGTAGATTGGTCCAAAGGGTGGTTGTGCTCCCTCTTGAAGATCTATGGGGCAATCGTAAGGTCTATGCTCTAGGAGGATATCTGCATTCTTCTTTTCAAAAACATCTTCAAAGCCTTTGTGTTGATTGGGTAGCTGTACTGGATCATCTTTCTTGGATTCTTGAGCTGGTATGGCATAGATCATATATGTAGGTTCCTTCCTTACTACATGTATGAAGGCTTTGGATCCAACATATTTGGGTTCTTTTGGATATCTCGACGGGTGATTTTATTCTTTTCCCAATTAATGTCTGGATTATGCTTCTTTAACCAGGGCATCCCAATGATAACTAGATGTACTGGGCTCCATATTACATTGAAACATATATGGGATTCATGGTCACCAAGGTGTACTCTTAATGGTGTGGTTTCCATGGTTATATTCCCAAATGCTAAGGTTGCCCATCTACTACTTCAGCTACTACTGGTTTGTTCTTCTAAAGTACAGGAATTCCATGTTTCTTAACCAATCCTTCATCGATGAAACATGAGGAGGCTCCTGAATCTACTAGGGCTGTAAGGGAAAGGGTCTTCTTGGGCATGAGTAACTTGACAGGTGCAAGACATGTTTCTATGGGTGTAGCTGGAATTATGAGACCCTTTCTTATATCATGGTCCGACTGCAGGGTCTCTTTTACAACTGGACTTCCTCGTTTCCTTGCTCTACAAGCGTGGCTGCGACTCTGGAGTTTTTTCTCTTGTTTGGACAATTAATTGCAATATGTCCAGGTTCTCCACAGTAGAGACATAACTTATTAACTCTCCTTCTCTGTTTCTCTTCTAGTGTTAAAGGTTGAAACCTAGTTACATCTATTTGCATAGGTTTAGGCATGGACTCATCTTTAGTAGTCAGTTGGAAAGGTTTCCACTGGCGAGGTCTTCCTTCTACTTGTTTCTCTTGTTTGCTTTCAAAAAGTCAGTTATCACATTGAATAGCTTGCATGATATATTCATTCAATGTTTTAACCTTTGGCATCGTGAGCAACAAATCCTTCACATCATCTCTTAAACCCCATCTGAATTGGCTTATGAAATAATCTTCATGCCAAGTGAGATCACATATCAACTGCCTAAATTCAGATGCATAGGTAGAGGTAGGGCGGTTACCTTGACGTAGCTTCTGAAGTTTTGTTTCTACTACTCGACTTGTATCTTCATCTCCAAATGTGGCAGAGAGTTCTCGAAGAAATCCCTGATAGTCCTGAAGTACTGCCATGTTCTTCTCCAAAATTGGCGCAAACCATGATAATGCTTGGCCACAGAGCAAGATTCCAATAAACCCGACCTTGGATGCCTCACCAGGGTATCTATCAGGTTGCATACACATGCACAATTTAACTTGCTGGAGAAATCCACAAAACTTTGTGCGATCCCCATCGAACTTTTCTGGCATGAAAATCTTGGGTTCCTTCATAAATGATGTACTAGGCCGTTGATTCACTTGAATACTCCCTTGATTTGCTTGAAGACTCCCGATTCGTTCTTGTAATTCTTGGAGGAGTGCACCTACATGCACTGGATGTCCCATCTTGACTTGTGTCTGTCGATGACTTAGGTCTTCGACTTGTTGTTGGAGAGTCTGAGGTGATGCTACGATCTGTTCATAAGCATTCTCCATGATGTTTGGTCTTGGATAGAAGATAGTCTTGCCAAAATGTCAGGGGAGCACTAGATTGTGCTCTCTGACTACAGTAGACAAGATTTCCGAAATACACTTATGATTACAAGAACACCCATTGGTGTAGCTCAATGATGAGTAGCACCTCCTTTAATGTCAATCCGGGAAGACGTGAGGATGGTATGAAGACCTCGAGCAAGTGGAGGCACAAGTGCGTGAGTGAGAAGCACACAAGCATGCACACACATACACACACACGTGCACACACAGTAAGAACAAAGAGAGTAAGACAATGGAATCACTTCTATTGCAAGAAAGTTCTCATAGAAGCTCAAACTACAAGAAGCTAACCCCCAAAATGAGCTCTCTAGCTCTATTTATAGTTCTTGACTAGCTTTGGCCCTGTTCAGACCTAGTGTCCGGCCTAGTTAAAAATTAGGTTCCGGGGCTTATTTGAGGGCCCAAACGAGATCTAAAAATTATGAAAATTGACAGGCAACTACATCTAAGGCTCCCCAAGCTCGAGGACTCCTCGGCTTGTACAAAATGGAGCTATAAAAAGGTGAAATGATATTTACAAGGGTTCGTAGTGATGAGAATCACTTTAGAATGATGTGGGGGTTTTGAAAAAAATAAGGGTTGCCTCAGTGCTAGATCTTCATGTGTGTCCATACTTGCTTCTTCCCGCATCCTGTCAACACTCTCCCCCCCCTAGGGTCTGTCGCCTCTGACATACCTCTTTTCCGCCGTTTGATCAATGTATTTTTGCAGGAGGTCGGTTGCCAATTCTTGTTCTTTGATTTTTAAACCTCTGATTAGATCTCGTTGCAAGGCCTCCCAATCCACTGTACCAGGCATGTCAGGTTGTGGCATCGTGTAAAGCTCGGAATGCATCGTTTGCTCGCATGCAAAGAGATGGAGTAGATGCGTAGGCCGTGGCGCAAATACCTCTGAATGTGCTTCCCAAAACCCCGTGGTGAACATGTCGTCAAATGTTTGCTTGTAGCAGGCAGGGAGATATCTTATGCGTGCATGCCATGCGTAAGCCACTCGTATGCTCGGGGTTGTGCTCATATCATATAGCAGGTCGTAGTTACCATTGATAAACCCGGGAATAGGAGGTTGAATACGGCATACATTGCGAAAAGTTTTGAGTACGACCTGCATCATGTCGAGGATCTTGAGCATCATCTGGGCAGCGACATCTGGCATCGGGTGGAGGCGTGGTATCCAATGTCTGATGGTTGCAATCATGTATGACACTGTAGGAGTACCGGTTGGGGGGGCGATAGCGGGGTAATTGAGCCATTCTTTACAGTTTGCGTTATTCTGAACCTTGATGGCAAAAGCTTTCCATGATCTGCGTCTTTGCACTGGCCCAAAACACGGATTGTACTTCAAATGCATAGGGGCATGATCCCATGTTCGAAGCATTTCTGGGTAGGTTTCGAGTAACTTTTGCCTCCACGTTGGTTGGAATATGGCTCCTTTTCGCGCCGCTTCTGGTATGTCTTCTGGTTCGAACTGTGTGGCAAATGTTGGGCACTTGTTGGTGACCCTTTTGATTTCTGCATTGTAGTCGGCCAACAATACAAAATAGGGCTTGTATTGCAGTTCTGAACTAGTGATAAGGCGTCTAGGGGCGATGTGCCTGAAGTATTCTGAGTGAAGGATGGTGTCCTCAATGGCCTTCATTGCCAGCATCTGAGTGGATATCCGCTCCTGATGAGTTTGCCCCATCTCCTCTACTTGTTTCATCCATGCCGATGGGGGTTCCTCATAGGTATCTTGACCTTCTTCTGTTACGCGTCCTCCTGGGAGTGGTTGAGGCTCATAGGCGTCGTCGAATGCTTCCTCCACTGGGATGGTAACTGCTTCTTCTTCTGACGGTTGCTCTGGTGGGGAAGGGGGTCGTTCGTACTGCATCAACTTCAGTTTTAATTCTGCGATCTGCTGCCGTAACTCCAGCACGTCGTTGGGCGTTGAATGTTCAGGTTCGGTTGAAGTAGCAGCGTCTGTCATTTCTTTATGTTCCTGTCGGTGTGGTGTAGACTCTTGGGGTCTCTGTAAGTCCTTTAGCTGGTCGGCAAGCTGATCATGTGCTTCTAACAGATTGGCATACGTTTCCAATATTTGTTGTATGCTTTCTGATGGGACCGCTTGAAATTTGACCGGGTCTATGGGTGCTCCCGAGGTGTTTTCCATGGAAGCCTCGAGGTTCTCTTGGTTTTGTTGTTGAAGCCGTCTATTCTCTTCTTGCGCTGCTGCCAGATGTCGTCGTAGCAAAGCCATGTTTCGTTGAAGCCGTGCATTGCGGCCCATTTGATCGCGCAGCTGTTCCTCCATGGCTTTGCTCTCTTCCATATGCTCCGCTTTGAGTTGCGCATTTGCCTTTTCGAGGGCGGATATCTTGCTTTGTGACTCCGTATGAATGAACTCCAAAGCATTGACACGCTCTTGGAGTGTTGCTCTGAGGGTGCAAAGCCCTTTGTTATTTTCTTCCAATAATGTATATTCGTGCTTAAGTTGAGTGGCAGCTTCGAGCATCGTGTCGAGTGCAAGGCTAAATGAGGTGGAAGATGCAGGGGGTTGGGAGATGGGAATGGGAAAAGTGGATGTTGTGCCTACCGTGTGTGGAAGTGGTGATGTGAGTGTAATAATCTGTGACGGTGTTGTGAGAACAGTGGTGGTGGGTGATCCAGCGGATGGTGAGATGTCCATGGGATCGGACATGAGTGAGTGTGATTCGTGAAATGTGAACACCGGGACGGTGGGTGGTGTGACAGTGGTGGCCGTGAATGTGGGGGAGTGAATTTGGGGATGGGACTTATTCTTATGTTCCTCAACCTGTTGAAGAATGTTTACAAGGTAGGTCCAGAAGGAGGGTTGGGTGGTTAGTGTGGTGCTCGAGGCAGTTACAAGGGACGGGGTAGGTAGAGTTTGGGGGGGAGGAAATGGAGGGATGGAGGGCAAAGAGATGGAAAGAGTCTGACTAGTGACAGATGGTTGTCCAACGGCATGGGGGAAGAAAGGGTGACCTAATTGAGGTTCAAAAACTTGAGTGACAGAGATGGATGAGGGTGAAGGAAGGAGAGTGGAAATGGGGGTGTGTACAAGGGTCTCACTATAGGAGGAGAATGGTTGTGTAGAAAGACACGTGGAGAGAGGCTCTGAGGGTGGGATAGGAG
This sequence comes from Ceratopteris richardii, assembly GCA_020310875.1. Taxonomy (NCBI): domain Eukaryota; kingdom Viridiplantae; phylum Streptophyta; class Polypodiopsida; order Polypodiales; family Pteridaceae; genus Ceratopteris; species Ceratopteris richardii. Next base: position 40,672,001 of record CM035440.1, read on the forward strand.
ATGATGGGGGAGATGGGGCATGCGTAATTTCCTCCAGTTCATCATTGTGCCTAGGGCTAATCATGTGCACATCTTCTGATGTGGACGTAGCTAACGCGGTAGATACTTCCATCTGAATCATCTTTCCTTGTCGCGGCCGTGTATCAATTCTTCTTTGATCATAAGCAGGTTCTCTTGATAGACCATGGTTCTCATTGCTTCACTGATGCCACAAGTGTCCGCCAACAGATTTAGTGATTCTACAAACTGGGGGTCGATATGCTCTGACTGTAACATCTGGTTTACTAGGGCCCTATTTGCTTCTTCTGACATTTTATGGCGTCTTTGTACCTGCTTGATTGTCTGGTATAATCGTTTGAGCTGTGCCGTATATGCAGGGGCTTCGTCTTCACTCTCTTCTGGGTTATTCCTTGGTGCCTGCTCCTGAGCTTGTGTGTTTAGTCTTTGAGGAGGTTGCGTCACTCCTAGCTCCTGTACGCTGCTTGTCTCGCCTCGTGCATGTTCTCTTTGGGTTGATGTCCCCGGATCGACATTGTCAGGGCAACCTTCACTTTCTGATAGATGAGCCGTCTGCAGAAATGTTTCAAAATCAAAATTTGGGTCTTCGGTGAAAGTGGCCATCGCTGCAAATTCTGCCTCAGTAGGTAGCGGAGGGGCAGAGGGAGTGGGCTGTACCACCTCTCTTGGTTGAGACTCCTGGAGATGGATTGTGATTGGTGCCACCGGGGCTTCCTCTCTAGTGGAGACTTCGGTAGTGGTTGCTGGAGGGATCAGGACTTGTGAAAGGGATCCACGCATTCTTTTTGCAGGTTGACTCCCTGACTTTCGCCCTTTAAACAACTCCAGATGTGCATACTTTAGGGCTCGAGCAACTGGCACATCATACGCCAGACATCTGTAGATGATTCTAGTCAACGCACAGCAACCATGTAGAGTGGGCTTCCTCACCCCCCGCTTGCCTGCCTCATATACCTGATCTAAGATCCATACTGGCATCTTAATGGGCAAGCTTCTGGTCTCTGCTAAATACAGTCCGTACCATATCTTCTTGTGAGGCTGAGTGAAACGGTCCTGAGCTGGAAATGCGAAGTGCTGGAGGCACATCCGCAGGGGTATGGCGATGTTGGGGGTGAGGGCGCACATGTCTTTGAGCTTCTTGACTCTATTGCTTTTCATTGATTCTGGTATCAGGGGGTCGCGATCTGAAGGCACATGAGTGCCATACATTTGAAGGGCTTCCCTGATTAATGTTACATTTAGTTCAAACTTCCTCATCTCCTCCAGATTAGATAAGGAGGGCACCCAGAATGTGCCTGAATGATCTTTATCCCCGGTAGGTTTCATCGTAGCAATCAAGTAGTAACACCTGAGGAAGTCAGGTTTTGGTAGAGCTGCACTGAAGTAAGTTTGCAGTCCTGCCTTTCGCCAGATCTCTTGAAGGGGAGCTGCATTTTGTAAGGTCTCAAATTCTCTTGAAAAGAATTGGAAGGTCCACCAAACCCCTCCACACTCCATCTTGGACTCCCAGATGTGGTCTGCGTCTCCCAAATCCCCTGGCATTTCATTGAACCAATGGGAGTGCCCTTTTACTCTTTCGGTTAGTCCACTGGGTGGATCTGGAATAGGAATCCTTCGCACATTCAAGAATTCTTCAGGCCTAGCTGTTGGTGGAGCTTCCACTGGCATGGCATCCCAATTGATAGGGGCACCAGATCCTGCCTGAGAGCTTGTGCCTGCCGCGGTTGCCATGAGAGTAGGTCGCTTATCTGCTGGAAGACGAAAGGCACATTAGTGTTGCATAGGAAACAAGATGTAATGGTGTTCCCTTCACAATACTAACATGACAATCCCGGAGGTCAGTGGTTAGTGGTGAGGTGTTTATGATATGTGTGAGTGGTGATTAAAGGTCAGTGTCATCCTAGATGCATACTTTGGTTATGCAATGGCTCGAAATGCTTCTGTGTTAGTGTGGACGGATTTACAGAATAAGGTCAGGGGGTTTAGTACACAGTTTAATTCTCCACACTTTGATACAGGAGTCGTGGCTCTTAGAGCTAAGGACAGGTGAAGATTTTGGTCTGAGTGTGTGATGTGGTTGGGACCTTGTGGGTACCCATTTCTAGACATTCCTGGGGTTGATGGGAGTGTGGACAGTGAGAGGTGTAGGTATCTTGTCACTTCCTGAGTTGTTGGCCAAGAGTGCTTGTGAGAGCTGCTTCATCCTTGTGCCTGTAGTTGAAGTAATTTGGGCTTGTAAGCTAGCCTTGGGCACCCATATCTGTCTAGCATTAGGGATGGCCTTCGTTGACCGCTTAGGAACCCAAATAGAGATGGTGTGCCTAGGGGTTATCCTAGGGGGCTTCTTAGCTTTGTTCCTTGATTGTGAGGCTCGTTTCTTGTCTCCTTGAGAATCTGCGATTGGAGCTGTGGGTCTCCCATCCTTGCGTATCCAGATCTGCTTCATGCCACGAGATGCTCCATGTTGCGCGGGTTGGCGCTCCTTCCTCTTGATCAGCGGTCTCCTTCGTATAGAGTGATGTTCGGTCCGTTCGTTTAGAATCTTCTTTGGATCAATTAGGAACTCCTTCTTGGCTCCTGAACCTTCAATAAGATTGACATTCCTCTGCACCATAGAAGTTTGGACAAGCACAACGTGGTTATCTTCGTGTGGATTCCTGGAGGGACCAGGAGTTGTTGCCTGTTCTATTGGTTTGAGTGCTTGATTTTCTAACTCAATCGTGAGGCGACTCTGGCCTACCCAAGCCTGAAGAAGTCCACTTCTTAGGTTCAGGTTGACTGCGTGATCATAGATCCAGTCTTGGCCCAAGATAAGCGGTTCGGTCAGATCCTCGTCTTCACACACTAGCACTTTTACTGGCATGAGGACCTCTTGTATGTAGAGGGGAAGATCCACCTCTCCCATGCAGGGGGTTTCAACACCTCCTAATCCTATCAGATAGGCTTCTATGGGTTTTACCTCCAATTGCAGCTGCTGGCAATAAGAAAGCCGAACTGCACTTGTGGCTGCTCCTGAATCAATTAGAGCCCTCACACTTGTTGTGCTGTCTCTTTGTCCTATTTCTAGGGTCACAAAAGGTCGTCGGTCCACTATCTTATGGATACGTTCACCTGAAGCCTCACACATGGCCATGTGATAGCCTGGAGACTCTTGAGTGTCCGTCATAGTCTGGTCCCTTCCTTGTCTCCTCAGCTTCATTCGTCGGATACGCTCTAAGGCCTCTGCCTGTGCTTCTTCTCGAATTCGTTTCTCCTCCTCTTTACGTTGTTTAGCAGTATTGAGTCGGCTTAGCATCTCCTCCGTGAGGGGTTCTTGATACAGCTTGACTCTGCACCCGCTAATATAGTTTGGGAGGACGTCCCCCTCCAAAGTGGCTAGTTGTACAGCTCCGCTCGTGGAGATCCTATTAATGATCATAGGTCCGTAGCCTCTCTTTTCTAGCTTCCTTGCGTGTTGTTTCAATGTGTAGACTAACACTAGATCTCCTGCTCTCAAGCCCTTATCCTTCACATGGGCATCAAAGTATGCCTTTTGCCGTTTCTTTGCAGCGTAGATACCTGCTGCTGCTCGTAGCCTTGTTTCACCTAAACGCTCTAGATCCAAGATCCTAGAGGACAACTCATGTCCATTCCACTCATGCTCTTGTGCTATTCTTAACGCTGGGATTAGGAAATCTAGTGGTAACACTGCATTCTGTCCGAAGACCATCTGAAATGGGGTGGCATTGAGTACCGTTTTGTAGGCAACTCGGTATGCCCAAACAGCATGGTGAAGTTGTTTGTCCCAATCAGAGCGTTTATTATTGACCAGTTTCGTCAATACGTTACACAGGATCTTATTCGTGCTCTCGGCTTGTCCGTTAGCTTGTGGGTGATAGGGTGCAGACTTCTTATGTACCACCATGAATTCTTGAAGGAGATTTTCAATGACCTCATTCAAGAAGTGCGTACCTCTATCACTAACCAGCTCTATGGGTAACCCATATCTAGTGAATATATTTTCGAATAAGAACTTAGCCGTCGTTTGAGCATCATTCTTTGTCGTGGCTTTTACTTCCACCCACTTTGTAAGGTAATCAGTGGCTACAATAATGTATTCTGCATGGGAGTTCCTAGCTGGGGGGTTGATGGGACCTACAAAGTCTATACCCCACTTTGAAAATGCACGTCCTCCCATCATTGGCCTCAAGGGCATTTCATCTTTTCTTCTCGGGTATTGGGCACGTTGGCATGTGTCGCAACTCTTCACATAAGTATGTGCATCCATATGAAGAGTGGGCCACCACAGTCCTGAGAATAGAATGGTCTTAATTACTCTGTCAGGCCCAAAGTGTCCACCTGCAACACCGCTGTGTGCCGTTTCTAAGACTTTCAGGTAGTCTGATTCATGTACGCACAGTCTTAGGTAACCATCCTTGCCTCTTCTATATAGGTTATCCCCTACTAAGGCATAGTCTTGAGCCTCTTGCTCCATGCTCCGTTTTCTTGCAAGACTAGCCTGATTGGGTAATGTTCCCGATCTCATGAACTCGACCAATGGAGCACTCCAATCGGGGATTGATGACACGTGATAAAGAGTGGCATGCTCCACTGGGGGTCTCTTCTGGCATACTGGACAATTGTGGATCCACTCTTGTATTTCTTTGTCCATGCTCGGCCAATACACTCCTAAGCGCTTTAGATTCTGCAATGTTCGCTGTTTAGAGTAGTGATTCCCTAGCAGTCCTTCATGGGCTTGTTGCAGCCAACTAGCATGTTCATCCTCCTCGACACAACAAGCTAACACTCCTTCTGTATCTTGCTTGTACATACTTCCAGCCAAGATTTGATACTTTAATGATTTTACAACTTCCTCTTTGCTGGTTTTCACATTCTTATTTGCAGGCCCGAAGGTTAGGATTGGTACCAGCTTGTTTGCCCATTTAGGAACAACTTCTAAATTGAACAGATAAGCATCGGGCAATTCGTCAGACACTCCTTGCGGTGGCTCTCCTGAAGTGATGCGAGAAAGATGGTCTGCCCTAAGATGGGTTCTACCTTTCCTGACAACAACTTCAAAGTCGTATTCCATTAGTAAGAGAAACCATCTTACTAAGCGACCTGTATTGCAAGGTTTATTGACCAAATATAGTAGCGCTTGATGATCAGTGAAAAACTTGAACTTATTGGCCAATAGATAGTGTCTAAACTTTTTCACAGCATATATCATGCCCAAGCCTTCTCTCTCCGTTGTGGTGTAATTTCGTTCAGCTGCATTTAATTGCCTACTAGCATATGCTATCGGCAAATCTAGATTTCCTTCACCTGTGGGTTGTGCTAGCACACATCCTATTGCATGATTGGAGGCATCTACATGGACATGAAAGGGTTTGCTCCAATCCGGAGTAGTCAATATTGGTGCTGTGCACAAACGTCTCTTCAGCTCATTGAAGGAAGTCTCGCATTCCTCGTTCCATTCAAAATTCGTCAACAGCCCATAAAGAGGTTTAGCTATGATGGCATACATGTGGATAAATCTACGGTAATATCCACAATGGCCCATAAAGGCTTGTACCTCTTTCACATTTCTTGGTCTGGCCAACTCTGCTATTGCTCTTACCTTGTCTTCGTCTGTTGATATTCCATTCTTCGAAACAATGTGACCTAAGATCTTACCTTGGCGTACCATAAACACACACTTTTCTGGATTCAGACACACTCGATAATCTCTACACTTGTTGAAGATTTGCCTGAGTTCAGAGATGTGGTAACTTCTCTCTTGGGAATGAGCGCACAAATCATCCACATATACTTCTAAGCTCTTTCGCAAGAACTCTTTGAAGACATGACACATGAGTCTTTGGAATGTTGCAGGTGCATTGGTGAGCCCAAATGGCATCACACGGAATGCAAAGATTCCCCATTCTGTGGCAAAGGCCGTTTTGTGTTGATCTTCGGGGGCAATGGCTACTTGGTTGTAACCTGAAAATCCATCAAGGAAGCTGTAAACTTCCTTGCCTGCAACACGCTCCAAAAGATGTTCGGTGATGGGAAGTGGATAACTATCTCTAATCGTAGCGGCATTAACTTTTTTAAGGTTAATGCACACTCGCAATTTCCCATTCTTCTTGGGCACCACTACAATAGGGGACACCCATTCAGTGTGCTCAATCTCATAGATGAATCCGGCTTCAATCAGCCTGTCAATTTCCTCTTTTATTTTGGCCGCATAGTTGTCATTATATGTGTAGGGTTTCTGTTTGGTAGGCTTAGCATCAGCAGTCATCGGAATCGTGTGAGAGCAAATCTCTGGATCTACTCCTTTCAAGTCTCTATAATGCCATGCGAACACATCCCTATATTCCCTTAATAGAGCTACAAGCTCTACTTCTTCATCTGCACTTAGGTCGTCTCCTATGTACGTACATCGCTCTTCGTTCCCTTCAATGGTCACTACAATTTTTTTAGTCTTCTCTTTATTGTCATATGCTTCTCCTATCATGGCCTCTCTCTTAGGCATTCGTACCAAAATTTTTCGGTCTTCCACTTCATATTTCTTGAAATTTTCTGGTACTTCAAACAATGATTCTTCCTCTTCTTGTCTCACTACTTTCCTTTTCTTTTTCTTTTGACCTCCTTCACTTCCTTTCTTTGCACTTATCGTTTTAATACTCGCAAGGGGTTCTTCTTCCTTTTGGGTTAACACCCCTAGGTCTTCTAAGTAATGTTCCTCTGAGTCAAAGTATGTATCCATCACAATGGATTCTAGATCATCGTCATTCTCTTCTTCTCCTATGAACTCACTAGGATCACACTCTTCCAACAAGGGCTGACACATGAACACTGAAATATCGTAACCCTCCTCATCGCAATGGGGTGTCCATTGTTCCTCATTGACTGCAATGTCCATGGTAGCTAAGATTTCTGCCCAACCATGAGGCTCGAATTCCTCATCAGGAAATATCATCGGAGTATAGGCTGGGTCTTTTATTGGTCTATCTCCTGGGGGAGCTCCTTCTTCTCTCGCTTTTCGGCGCTTTTCCTCTCCCTCCGCGACCTTGCACATCCACAAGTGAGTATCTTCATGCAACCAGGATGGTTCAGGTGAACTTCCAGAATGCACGGAGATAGAGTCTTCTTTCGCTTTGTGGATAGGATTCCACTGTAGGGGTGGTACATCTCTGAAGGTGTGATCCTTCAGATTGACCTTGGTGGTGACCCCTAAGTGCTGTAAGTACAAGGAGTTGGTTCCCCAATCTTGTACTATTTGTAATTGTCGTAGGAAGGGTCTTCCTAGGATCATCTCGTAAACATTATTCTTCTCAAAGTCACATATGGCAAACGTATGTTCAAACTCTACACCACAAGTGGTTAGAGTTATCCCTTCAAGCAATCCGAGAGGTCTTTCAAAATGACCATCTGCCATTTGAAGTTTCATTCTCGTTGGTCTTAAGGTGGGTCTACCCCATCGCTTCCACAGGGAGGTAGTCGCAATAGCAACACCCGCCCCCGAATCCACAATTGCTTTGGTTGTGTAACCTTGATAGGTGATCGGAAGATAAGTGTTACCTTCTTCACCTTCACTCATGTCTCCTATCTTGTCGATAGGTACCTCGGGTACCTTTTGTTTGGCGTTTAATTTTGGTGCATTGGAATCAAGTTCTGGGACCTGATCCTTCACATGATTCCAGAGCTCCGGTCTTGCCTTGAGGAGTTCCTCTACAGTGAGGTGACATTGAACCTTAGTGTTCTTCACAACATCAGTGTTCCTGGGAATCACTGAGTCTTCATTTCTTACCAATATCGTGGGAGCTCTGATCTGGAGAGATTCAGATTCCCAGGGGCCTGTGAACTGAGGCAACTCTAGTAAAGAGTTAGGTTCAAAATCTAATCTCTCATCCTCTTGTTGCTCTGCTTGATCCCCATAGATAGAGGGAATGTCTTGGGGAAATTGATCACGAAGATCATCAATCTCCGGAATGGGAGGGGAATCACCCTTCTCTTTGGCCCATTTCTCTTCTTGTATTTCCCGCAAGAACTCTGGAGAATACTGTTGTATTGAAGGAGGTATTCCAGCATCCGTAGAATTAGGAACATAAGCTACCATGTGTGGTGAGCTTCCTCTTTCAATAACTGGTTGAGCCTGAGGAGGTAAAGAAACTTGTGATTTGTTTACCAACTGCTCTAATCTTTCTAGTAAGCCTTGGAAATGCAAATCCGGCTTGACAGAGTTCCTCTGATTGAACTTTTGGCTAGTCTCAAGTATAGCTTGAGCTTGTTCTACCAGTTTCATGCACATCTTCATCCGTTCAATCTCTAAGTCGGCTCTAGGGTAACTTTTGTCTAGGTTTACAGCTGTTGGCCCTTCTTGAAGTCGAGCCTGGTAGGCTTTAAACATCATGTCCAAGCCTTCAGGAGTGGGGTCAGCTAATACTGATCCTACTCGGGGTGGTGGGTGGGTTACGAGGGGTGTGTTAGAGGGTGGAGAAATGGAAGGTGATGGGGATGGTAGTGGTGGAAGTGTGTGGGAGTGCGGTTGAGCTGTGATTTCTGTGATTTTTGCCTTGGTTTCCCTCACGCTTTCTTCAAGTTCATTTATCTTTTTTGCCCATTGTCTCTTCATTCTTTCACGACTATCCCTCCAGGCGCTAGTCCTCTTTTTGGGTATGCTCTCTGTTGCACTCACCTCGGGGCTCTTTTCCTGAACAACATCTTGGTGTCGTTGAAGTGCCTGGGCTCTTGTGATCACCTGCACAGGTGCAGTGGAAGTCACACTCCCTGTGGAGTCTACAACTAACCCAACAACATTGATAGGAGTGATTTTAGGCATGTTATTAGGGTTCTTTGGGCAATCTCGTAGGAGATGTTCTTTCCCGCAGTCTTGACAGAAGCCCTGAATGGTTATTGGTTGAGGCTGCGTGGGGGCAGGCAGTGGACAATCACGTATAAGGTGATCCCCCTGACATCTGAAGCATGGTCCTCTAGGAAATGGAGGTCGTACCTGCCTAGGTTGAGGTCTAGAGTTGGGGTTTGTGTACATGAGATTAGAATACTCCGGTTCCCCACTATTTTCACTTGGGTCCTCATAGTAGTATGACTCGTTATGCTCGGGTGACTGCATGTAGTAAGCCTGTGGGCTATCAATATGTGTGGAGTCAAAACTATGGTCACTTGGATCACTGTCTGATAGCAATGGGGTGACTGGAACTATGGCTCTATTCGGATTTTCTTCAATAGATGCATATTTCACTGGGATCACATTGGTTGGAGCAGGGGGTTGCTGCACTAGGACTGGTTGAGGTCTCTGCTGCCCTTGATAAGGTGGCTGATAAGTTTGTTGTGGTCTGTTGTATTGTGGTGATGGGTACTGATTCTGGTACCTACCATGCTGTGGATATGGCTGAGGATAATTTTGCCTAACAGTTTGTTTGTTATATGGGCAGTCTTGTGCCGTGTGATTGGTGTACCTGCGCTCTATGGTGCAGTACTGGCTACTAGGATTCACCTGAGGTTGGGCCATAATGGGGCATACACTTGCCATATGTTCACCGCCACAATTGTAACACCGCTTAACTGGGGCAAATCTTGGAATTTGCTTGCTAGAGACACCTAGTTTTTGGGCTACCTTCTCTGCAAGTTCCTCGATGGATGTGGATTGACCAGATGTCGGTTTACTAGAGCTGTCAAAATCCTTATAGATTTTTGATAGTTCTAACTCCTCACCTAGATTGTCCTCAATGTCTATGCACATGCGCACGCACTCCTCTATCGTTCTAGGGTCCTTCAGGTACACATATGACCTGAGCTTAGTGCTCAATAATCCATCTAGGAACAAGGCCACTTGTTTGGCTGGTGTGGGTAACTCCGGCATAGGACATCTCTCCAGGTACTGTCTAAATCTTCTTCCAGCTAGTCTGACCGTCTCTTGAGGTGTTTGTTTGAAGCTATGAATTAGTGAGGAGGTGTTATGCCTGATTCCACTCTTAGAAAACTCCACAATAAATGCCTCCAAGAGTTGGTCTATGTTTCTGAAATGCCTCTCATTCAGTGGTTGGAACCACGTAAGGGCAGTGTTCCTAAGGGTCAGACCGAAAGCATTATATTGTGTGAATAGGTCCTCCACTTGTTCAGCTTTCAACACTTGTCGAAATTCTGCCACATGGTCATAAGGGTCTCCCGTGCCATCGAAATAATTCTTCATGGACTTCACAAGTTGGGTTGGTCGTAGGGTCCTAGTGTGTTCTCTCGGCCTTGGCAAAGGAAAATCATCAATGTCCCGGTGATTCCATGGGGTTCTATGTCTCTCAGGTTCTACTCTATTCCTTTCTGTTCCCGTTCTTTCTCTTCCCAGGGAGTTGACAAAACTTACCTCAGGTTTGTCTCTACCTCTATCTCTTTGAGCGCCATGAGCTTGGGAGGTCCCAGCTCCTTGATGACCAAAGGACACATTAGGCCTTGGTTGGGGAAAAACAAATTCACCCTTCCAAGTGTAGGCATGTCTGCCCTGCTCAGTGACCACGAAGATTCTCTCTGATGCAGTGTCTAGGTAGGTTACTTGGCCTGGACTATCAGGGTCTTTAAACTCGTAGATCGTGAGGGTATTCCCCTCCTGAGGTTGAGAAGTTCTATATCTCCAAAAAGCCTCATCGGTTCCCCGATTTAAAAGCAGATCTATGCTTTTGTTATCTTGTGGAATCCACTCAGGAGTCATGATTCTGGTCAAGACAGACTTACCACGGGGGGTTCTTGGCTCTCTCTCTAAGTTCCCTTGCTCTATGTCACCCATGTCGGTCTCCGCAATCACATTTCCAAACTCATCAGTTCTATCAGGAAGAGTGGTGACTACATACATAGTCCCCTCTTTATCTAGGTATGCTCCATTCTCAAACTTGACTACCGGGTGGTCTAATCCATGGTTTTGATCGGGGTTCTTAATCTGGACCACTGATCTTCTCAGTCCGTCTTCGTAGATGCGAGCACCTAGACGATTCGTCCTGATATATTCCAATTGAGTCTTATAAGGCCCTTCTGGCTTCTCTAGGTAAGCCAACCCTGAACTACCTACTGATCTCTCCATGTGATAGGACATCTCAGAATCACTTGTTGCTGATCTGGCAGTGTATGGGTAATCACTCAACTGCTGGGCCCAAGACCTGGCAGTGTGATTGACACTAGCTTCAGAAGATCTGAGGCTTTGTCTGTCTCGGCCTAAGTGTCTGCCTGATCTAAGGTTCATAAGCCTGATTTATTCACCCCCTGGAACCCAAGCACACTCTCGTTGCAGGCTGATTTTGCACCAATCACTTTGTTCTTTTTAGTTGAATAGTATGTTTATGGTCTTGTCTGAAATTGCGTCGTCAGGAGTACTTAAATGAATTTCCGCACTTGATGAGTGATCGATTCCCGTTTACCTTTTTGTCCCTTAGTGTTTTCGCACTTAAGACCTATTTATTTTCTTGCACTTGGTTGATTAATTCTCTTGGACTTAATTCGTGCCTAACGTTGCCCTAGTCAATTACCACACCTAAGTCGTACTTAGCCTAGGCTAGGAATTGACAAAGGAGGGTTATGCGATCTTCCAACCTCAATCAGCTGGTTGACCCGACAGCTATGCAAGCCCAGGAAGCCTTCTCCCAAGCCCGGTACTCACCCTTGCTAGCTTGCTTTGATTGCCTTGAGTGCCCACAAAGTTCCTGCAAAAACTCACCAGTTAGTATAGCTTTATTGCCACAAGTATTTGAAAGACCCGCTTCAATAATTTTAACCCCCTTGGGTAGCTCACTGTACCCCCTGTCTCTGAGAATCACTTAGTCCCACCTATCTCTGGTTTCTATGCCTTTTGCCCCCTACCAAGGTTCTAAGTTATACCAATATGTCAAAATTCAAGCTCAACTACCCTTTCATTCACTCAAAAATTAACTCTCATTTTTCATGCGTTAATGGCCGGGTATCGCGATAGGTCGGGTCGGGGTGTCGCGATAGCTGGGAGTGTCGCGATACCTCGAAGTGTCGCGATAGGTGGGAGTGTCGCGATACCTCGAAGTGTCGCGATACCTTGGGGTGTCGCGATACCTCGGAGTGTCGCGATACCTTGGGGGTGTCGCGATAGCTCGGAGTGTCGCGATACCTTGGGGTGTCGCGATAGCTCGGAGTGTCGCGATACCTTGGGGGTGTCGCGATACCTTGGGGTGTCGCGATAGCTCGGAGTGTCGCGATACCTTGGGGTGTCGCGATAGCTCGGAGTGTCGCGATACCTTGGGGTGTCGCGATAGCTCGGAGTGTCGCGATACCTTGGGGTGTCGCGATAGCTCGGAGTGTCGCGATACCTTGGGGTGTCGCGATAGCTCAGGATATGGTGAATTTTCCTGTTCTATCTAGGGTTCCTAGGAGCTCTAGGCCTGCGCAATGCCGTGGTGTACTCAGAATCGTGAGAAGTCGAGATTTTCGGAGTGTCGCGATAGCTCGAGCTCAACGCCTCGGGAACTGTGCAGACAATTTCTGTACCTGCTGAGCTTGCTGGAGATGATGATGGAGCTGCCACCTGCAAGAAACATGCAAAAAACGCACAAATACACGCACTCACGATCGCTCTCTCTCAAACTCGCACACAACAAATGAGGGAAAGAAAAGGAAGAGGGGATATGTAGTGGGGAAGGAGGTGGAGGTGGAGATGGAGAAGGAGGTGAAGATGAAGATGGAGATGGAGAAAAATCAGAAATTTACCTACTACTAACCATTCCAACGCGTCCTCTCTACGTCTTACCATCACACGCTCGTCCTCAAAGCTCGATCCCCGGCAACGGCGCCAAAATTTGGTGTAGCTCAATGATGAGTAGCACCTCCTTTAATGTCAATTCGGGAAGACGTGAGGATGGTATGAAGACCTCGAGCAAGTGGAGGCACAAGTGCGTGAGTGAGAAGCACACAAGCATGCACACACATACACACACACGCGCACACACAGTAAGAACAAAGAGAGTAAGACAATGGAATCACTTCTATTGCAAGAAAGTTCTCATACAAGCTCAAACTACAAGAAGCTAACCCCCAAAATGAGCTCTCTAGCTCTATTTATAGTTCTTGACTAGCTTTGGCCCTGTTCAGACCTAGTGTCCGGCCTAGTTAAAAATCAGGTTCCGGGGCTTATTTGAGGGCCCAAACGAGATCTAAAAATTATGAAAATTGACAGGCAACTACATCTAAGGCTCCCCAAGCTCAAGGACTCCTCGGCTTGTACAAAATGGAGCTACAAAAAGGTGAAATGATATTTACAAGGGTTCGTAGTGATGAGAATCACTTTAGAATGATGTGGGGGTTTTGAAAAAAATAAGGGTTGCCTCAGTGCTAGATCTTCATGTGTGTCCATACTTGCTTCTTCCCGCATCCTGTCAACAACCATGTAGGGAAAATGATACAAGAATATGTGACTGATACAAGATGTCCCACAACCCGGGACCAATAGGTATGGAAAACTGGACTAGAGATGATACAGGAGATCCCACAACCCGGGATCGTAAGTATGAGACAAGATATCTAGATTACAAGAACTCCCTTCTAGGAGATGAACTGGATACACGAAAGAACTCGACAGGATCTCGTATTACGAGATTACAAGGGGACAAGATAGGATGTCCAAGAACTAGATTAGAACAAGGAACAAGACAAGAACTAGAACTGGAACTTGAAGAGTACTTACTTGACGGCCACGACTCCTTGAGCTCCCAAGACTGGTATTGGCAAGACTGATTATGAATGTGGCCAACCCCTCCTTATATAGGTTTTCTAAGGGTGGTTCTAATGCGGTTACAAATTGATGATGCCATTGATGATGTCATCAATTCGTAGCATGGTCTCTGGATGTCAAAATCAAGTAAGAAGACAGTTGATCTTAGGGTTTTGGCACGTTCCGAACGCAATGGAAGCATTAGTTCCCCCAAATTCTGAACCAATCATGAGATATAGGATTCACATGGAATCTGAGAGTTTCCTTTGTCCATGACACCTTTTTCCCTCTTTAAGAGGTTTTTTCCCCCGGCTTGTATATACCTCGATTGACCTAACGGGTAACTTATCTTTGTACATTCTAGTGGTAATACATTCAATATTGTGTGTTGTGCTCCAATATTATTCTTCTTCCTTGTGTTGTTCACATGCTTGTGCACATGTCTAACTCCAACAACTTTTATGAGAGCAGATTGCGGCTTCATCTAGGGCATCGTTGACACCCCTCCGGTCACACTCTCAAAATTGCACTAAATTTTGTGAGCATACTCAGGCTGATTAGGAGATCAAAACTCCTTTGCTCTGTGGTAAAAAATGACAATCTGAGCTCGTTTAGGCCTCTGAACATACTATCACAGTGCTTGTGTAGGCTATTTTGTCTTTTTGTGCCAATGATATATATAGGTTTCGATTCACTAGTATAAGCGCCTCGAAGTCTCCTATACGTTTAACAAAACTCATCAAGGTAGTTTTGTTCAACTTTTCCAAATACAATCATTTTTTTGCATCACCGTATTTTAGTCAATGGTGTTGATATATTTAGGTAGTGATGTGTGTGAACACACTAGGACCGCCGGGGCACTTTTTTCCCTCTTTAGGAGGTTTTTTTCCCCCGGCTTGTATATACGCCTATTGCCCTAATGGGCTACTTATCTTTGTACATTCTCTAGTAATACATTCAGTATTGTGTGTTGTGCTCCAAGCTTCATCTTCTTCCTTGTGTTGTTCGCGTGCTTCCGCAGACATCTAACTCCAACAATTGGTATCAGAGTAGGTCGTCGCTTCATCTAGGGCGCCGTCGACACGCCTCTATTTGCAGTCTCAGAATCGCATGAATTTTGGTGAGCATACTCAACGTGTTTTCGAGATCAAAACAGCTTCACTATGTGGTGCCGAAATCGTGATATGAGCTCGTTTCGGCCTCCGAACGCACTATCGCAGCTCTTGTGCACGCTATTTTGTCTTTTTGTGCCAAAGGTATATACCAGTTTCTGTTCGCCAGTTTAAGCGTCTCAAAGTCTTCTACAGGTCTAGCAGAACTCGTCGGGGCAGTTCTGTTCAACTTTTTGAGATACAGTCAATTTTCTGCATCAAGGTATTTTAGTCACTAGCCATGGCTGAAAGTAGTGATGTATTCCGTATGTTGGCTGTTGAGGATAAGTTGGATGGTACCAACTACCCATTATGGGCTTATATGATGCGACATGTTTTGGTTGCAAAAGGATTGTGGAACATTGTGCATGGTGTTGAAAGACGTCATGTTACACCTGTAACGACAGGTACTGCAAATACAGGTGCTGGAGCTGATGAAGATGGTGTCGAAGATGATATTCCGCAGATTCCTGTTCGTGCTGCTGTTTCTGTTGCACCTACTGGATTTGGGGCATTTGCATCACTATTTGGGCATTCAGTTTATGCAAGGCTATGGTGGAATGGCTTTGTGTCAAACGAAATATATTGACACATTATTGCAGCGTTTTGGCCTTGAAGACTGTAAGCCTATTGCCACTCCTATGGAGACAGGTTTACGATTGAGTCATCATGATGCTGGAGATGCATTTGATGCTATTCTCTATCAGCAGGCTGTTGGATGCTTGATTTACTTATGCATTACTTGGCCAGATATTCAGTTTGCTGTCTCACAGATGAGCAGGTTTATGCATTGCCCAGGAGTCACACATTGGAAGGCGGTTAAGGGCATCTTTCGCTACTTGAGTCGTACTCGGCTACTTGGGTTGTTTTATCCCAATGGGGGATCACTACCGCCAGACTTGCATGCTTTTTCTGACTCAGATTGGGCTGGTTGCTATGACACTCGTGTGTCCACCAGTGGTTTTTGCTTCATGCTTGGTAGCTCATGTATATCTTGGTTCAGCAAGAAGCAGCCTACTGTGGCCACTTCCAGTTGTGAGGCTGAGTATAGGGCAGCTTTCACAGCGACTGTTGAGTGTGTGTGGCTCAGACGCCTTATGGCTAATTTGGGTGTTGGCCAGTCTTCTGCCACCACCATCTTCACTGACAGTCAGAGCACATTGGCAGTTGCGAGGAACCCTGTGTTCCATGCTCGCACTAAGCACATTGAGGTGCATTATCACTATGTCAGGGAGAGGTTCTCTGTTGGGGAGATCAGCTTGGCATATGTGCCCACGCAGGAGAACATTGCAGACCTTTTCACGAAGGCTCTGCCTAGGGAGAAGTTTGAAGCTTTCCGCAAAGCTTTGGGCTTACTTCCTTTTGTGGAGTGATTTCCACATAGCTTGGCACTTCCTTATACATGAGTGCCAGCTCCTTGTTCACCGCATCACTCCCAGCGGGGATTTGTTGATATATTTAAGTAGTGATGTGTGGGAACACACTAGGACCGCCGGGGCACTTTTTTCCCTCTTTAGGAGGTTTTTCCCCGGCTTGTATATACGCCTATTGCCCTAATGGGCTACTTATCTTTGTACATTCTCTAGTAATACATTCAGTATTGTGTGTTGTGCTCCAAGCTTCTACTTCTTCCTTGTGCTGTTCGCGTGCTTCCGCAGACGTCTAACTCCAACAAATGGCCATTGCTGCAAACAGTGATTGATGATAAGTTGGACAGTACCAATTACCCATCGTGGGCTTATAGGATGCGACATGTATTGGTTGCAAAAGGGTTGTGGAACATTGTGCACGGTGTTGAAAAACATCCTATTACACCTGCAAATATAGGTATTGAAGCTAATGAAGATGGTGTTGAAGATGCAGATATTCTTCAGATTCCTATTCGTGCTGTGGTTTTTGTTGCATCTAGTGTAGAGCAAATGTGTTAGGATGGCAAAGATGCTTAGGAACATGCATTGATAGACTTGTCTATGAAACATGCCATTATTCCTCACATTCTCTCTTGTAGAACAAATAAGCATGGGACACACTCACCACATTGTACCAGGCTCCAAATGAGGCTCATGTTGCTTACCTCCAAAAACAGTTGGAGAGAGAGCATATGAATGAAGATGATTCTATGGACAATTCTCTAACAAAGATCAAAGACTTGAAGGAACAATTGATTTTTTTTAATGAAGTTATACCAAATAGCTCACTTGTGTAGACCATTTTTAATGGTTTTTGTTAGCTCCGAAAATGGTTGATTTTATGCACTAATGCGGTTCTATTTGGCAGGAAAATACGCTTGATTTCAGGTACTTGAAGAGTGGATTTGATGATAGAGGAGAAGTATTTGGAGTGTGTAGAGCTCTCCTACGGACATGAGGCCTGGAGCAAATGGAGTTAGAAAAGATTTCTTTGGAGAATGCAGATTCAGGGGTCACTGCAAAATTGGGAAAAATGGCGGGTTCGCACAAGGGTCCAATTCCATTTGTTCGAGCTGAAGCATGGCGAGAGTTTGTATGCGGGGGAATCGCATCCGCTTTGGGAGAGAGCTTAATGCATCCTGTTGATACTGTCAAAACTAGAATGCAAAGTGGAGGCTCATTTCTTTCTAACATACAGGAGAGTACAAAATTGTCCGAAGTTTTGAAGGTTGTGCTAAAGCACGATGGATACAGGGGACTGTATAGAGGTCTTCCAGCACAGGAATGGCTCGTGTGGCAGAATTTGGCCTGGAGAAGGCATTTTCCGTGGAATGCTTCCCTCACAGGCTGAATGAAGTGAATTCTGGCAGCAGACCTGGGCAATATGCACTTCTCAAGATGCCTTTGTATAATTCTAAGAGGAGAAGTACGGGCACTGCTCTTCCCAAGTTTTCAAGTTCAGTCAATCAGAAGAGCAATGTCAGTGTGGTCAGTGGTATGTGGAGGACCATATCAGCAGTTGCCGCCCCTATTGCTCCTACTCTAAATGATCCATCATATAGAGAAAAGTTAGCTGAAGAGTATGGGTTTACACAAATTGGCGACCCAGTTCCTCCAAATGTGACGCTAAAAAATGTGATTGATAGTTTTCCTCCAGAGGTCTTTGAGATTGATAATGTAAAGGCATGGAGGACTGTAGTGATCTCAATTGTTTCCTATGTGGCGGGGCTCTTCATGATTTCCAAGGCACCATGGTACCTACTACCTCTTGCATGGGCTTGGACAGGAACTGCTATCACAGGGTTTTTTGTCATTGGGCATCGCTGTGCCCACAAGTCCTTCTCCAACAACAAGTTGATCGAGGATATTGTTGGAACGCTTGCATTTTTGCCTCTCATTTATCCATATGAGCCCTGGCGGGTTAAGCATGACAGACATCATGCCAAAACAAACATGCTCGTCGAGGACACAGCCTGGCATCCAGTCGTGAAAGAGGAGTATGATGAATTCCCCCCATATCTACAGCTAGCATTAAAGCTAGCCATGGGTCCTCTTCGATGCTGGGCCTCAATTGGTCATTGGCTTGGCTGGCATTTTCAACTTAGTAATTTTCGTCCCAGTGAACAAAATCGTGTGAAAATCAGTCTTGCATGCGTCTTTGCTTTTAGGGCGATTGGATGGCCATTGATCATTTATAAGACAGGCATTGTAGGCTGGGTGAAGTTCGGGCTAATGCCGTGGTTGGGCTATCACTTCTGGATGAGCACATTCACCATGGTCCATCACACTGCACCACATATACCTTTCAAGGATGTCAAGAATTGGAACAGTGCTCAAGCTCAACTTGGTGGAACAGTCCATTGTGATTATCCCAGATGGATTGAGGTGCTGTGTCATGATATAAGTGTCCATATCCCACATCATATCTCACAAAAGATACCCAGCTATAATTTGAGGCTTGCTAATGAATCATTGCGAAAAAAAACTGGGGACAATATTTGAATGAAGCCCGGTGGAATTGGAGGTTAATGAAGACCATAATGACAGATTGCCATGTCTATGACGAGGAGAAAAACTATATGCCTTTCGATGAGGGTCAGAAGGAATCCAAGGTTCTTGGCATCCTCAGGAGAGTAATGCCTAACACTCCATAAATGGAAAGAGCTATGGTGTATCATACACATTGTGACATTTTTCTGAGTCATGAACTCGTCCGGAGTTGCTGTTCATAAGGCTCTGACGAAAAAACCAGAAAGGGGGGGAAGTTATTAAGGGCTGACATCTCTCAGAGGAGTGGCCCCATTCCGTTTTTCTTTTTTCTTTGGTCTTGCGGTCGTGGTGCTCACAGATATGAGAAGGCACGCAAGAAGACAAGGGGCCGCCGACTGCTCTGACAAGAAGAAACGGGAAAAGGGGGGGTCGACAATTTTTTGCTGGGCATCCGAGCCTGCCGGTTGGTGTGGATCCTGAGTGGGGGAAGAACAGATATACGTGGAGGAGGGAACACGAAGGGGGATTTTTTCCTCTCGTTGCTGGGGGCTCATGCGAGTGTCAAGTGGATGGTGGATTGGCAGACACAAGGGCTATGGAGGAGGAATAGGCGGCGGCAGTCGTGCTGGTGGAGGTAGCGTGAAGTCGAGAGGTCTGTCTGAGCACGGCCGCTGCAGGTTTGACTGTGTGACGTGCATCGTTTCTTGCCATTAAAAAAGGGGCATTGCTCTGTGTGTGCACACCTTTCAATTCCCTGTATGGTGCGCCACTGCAACAGTCGTAAATGGTCAGATGGGTCGTTCCTTTTATGGTTTAATCCAGATTTGGAGTGTGCAGATTTATTTGGATTGATTCAGGTTGTGTCTGTTCCTTCTTGCTACCCATATATGTGATTACATTAGCCTTCCAAGACTCCCGTGGTTTCCGCAATATGCACACATATGTATTATGGAGGGTATCTTGTTTATGTGCTCCATTTTTAGTGCCCTGCGCATGTGACGTTTGCATTTTCTGCCCCTTGCGTGGCATGTTACTTGAACATGGAACATTGAGGTATAGGCTATTATTTGTGCATGTAAGTTTTGCAAACTTGTTGCGGTTATTTTGATATATTTATTTGAGGATAGATGTCATTATTTCTTGTCATGTGACATATATATTTTATTTGACCGTTTCATGAACCTCCTGTATGATTGCTTTCCCTCCTCCTCTTGAGTATTATAGTATATGAGTTGCGCTTTCGAATCGTGCCATGCGTATGATGTTGTTGGGGGTACTATTGGTTCCATATTAGCATGTTATGAATTCTTGGGCATAATGATCGATACGTGATGTATGTATCCACTTGCAGAGATGTTCCTCCTCCTTTCTTTTGTGATATGTTTGGCATTTTTTATTCTTTATGTTGACAACATTCACTTTACTTTTACGGGTTCTAAAAGATGAATTCAAAGTTAGCTTGCATTTTTCATGGAATTCAGCGTGTGTATTTGATGGAGGCCCTTAATGTTTGAACCCTACTCCATAAACCTAGATATCTATCCTTTTGTGATCTTTCTGTTGTCATTTGCATGGTGACCTACATATTGTTTGAAGTGTCTGTGAGTAGATCATATATTTTTTGTCAGTAATATGTTCCTCTGTGAGCTCCGTTGTCTACTTCAGAGATTTAACGGAGTGATAAGCTTTGAAATAAGCACTGACCGCACGTGCCCATCGTCTCTCGAATTCAAAGTAACAAGTATTTTCCGTTTAGTGATGAGCGTTGAGACCCTATTTGCGTTTAGTCGAAGATGTTGCTGCTAACCAACCCGCATATGAAGTTGATCGAAGGTAATTCCGACTTATCTGTTGCGTCTCGTCTGATGATCGTCCTCATTAAGTGTTCTCTCAAATAGTCGACCTTCTGATCCATTGCATGCTTTGGACTTCGCGAGTCGGAATGCAGGAATGTTTCTCCACGAACTCTTCAGTCTAATGAGAAGTTCATATGGTAAACCTTCCTGCAATTACTGTTGTGCTCACATGTCACCCTCTGTTGGATTGGGTGTGGCCTTAATACATCACTCTGTGAATAGCGTGAAGGTTCTGTTGTAAGTTATGTTCCGAACTGCTGACGACTAACCTTATGTCCCCTTTGAGTGAGCAACAAGGTAATTTTGCAGTGTTGGTACCTTCCTTATGGGTAGGTTCTGCTTAAAATGCAGATTCTAATTGGCTGATCGAATGAGGTCTGTTAGAAGGGCAACAGATCTGCCATTGATGTCCAGAACGTTCCATGAATAATAGTGAAAGGATGAGGGTATGTATGCATGTGAGCATGTCGGTGTATGCATGATGGTGTGAATTGATTTGGGGTATCTCAAAATATGGATGTGCGGGTATATGTGTGGCTCTATGTGTTGTGTATGTGATTTGCGAGCGGCTAAACTTGTACGAGTGTTGACACACTTTTGTGATTAGAAAGGGTGTGTAAACAACTAGAGAGATAATAAAGAAAGCGTATGTGAATATCTTCTTGTGAGTACACATGAGGGGTGAAGGCCTCTTTGGCAAGACGGTTGGAATGTGTGGGTCCGAGCATGTGTATAAGTAAAAAGTGTGAAGGTGCATGAGCAAGCATTAGTATTCTTGGAGTGTGTGTAAGTGAAGCATAGACTTGGAGATCAAGAGGATTCGTGAATTTCGTAGTCTCTGGAAGGAAAAATGGCCTACGATTCTCGATGCTATGCCCGATGATTCTGTAGCAAAGGGAGATACTTCTAAAGGAACACGGCTGTATCACCATGCTGGCATATGTGCATGTGTAGGGAATCACTTTCTGTTTTTGTTCTCCATTCGGATATTTTCGAAGTAATTTTGTAAAAACAAAGCACACACTATTGCGCATTTATGGTAATGATCGCTCTAAAATAGGAGAATATATTATACTGTTCTGCACAATTACATAGTTATGCAATGAATCGTGCATCTTCTGTGGGTTGTTTTATTTGTCGAAAACTTTTGGAGTATAGTTGATATATGACTGAGAGACACTTCGGTACTTTAAATTTGTGAGACTAAAAGCATCTCTCTGTTCGACGCTAAATTGTTGATGTGTGGCTTTTTCGTGAGTGAGCCTGCACCCCTCAGAACTCCGATGTATATGCAAGTATGAAATCAGATTTAGGGAAATGTTTGGAGCAGCTCCTCCATCCCATTCTTCACGCTTCTGATGCACAAAGCTCTTACAATACTGATGAAGACGAAAAATGAATATCACAGACCGTTCTGTATGTAACTGATGGTTGAATTGACCACTCTAATTCTGTTTCATCTGAATGATTAGTCTTCTGTTTCAAAAAGATCAGTTGCTTGCTGCGAGTCTTTGAAATGGAAAGATTGTTGAGCTCCTTGAAGCGATCTTCTTCTCCTGAATAGTATTCTTGCTTTGATCATGGCTTCTATGTGTAGTTCTTCCATATCATTAAGTCCTATTTAGAGTGCCCGGAATTTGCATGCATTTTGGTCTCCTGCCCAAAAGAGGGATCCGCTCAGTGTACGTGGGCTTAGGAACATAACATTTTGGTGCGATTGCCGGGAATTTATGAGCTAGTGCATAGACAAAGGAAGGACTCCTCAAGAGATAATTGCGGGCTCTAAGTAATCCAATTAGACCGATTGTGAGGGATTTGAGCAAAATAAAGGCTTCCACGATCATCTTTTCCTTGGGCTTAGAAGCCGATTCATTTGGTGCGTCTGCCGGGAATTTGCTTGGTACGTCTCTATAAGAGAGTGCCATAGGTTCGCCTAGCGCCACAGGTTGGCCGAGCTTGCGGACCCCGCGATCTAGTACATGAGCGAGGGGAGCTCATCGTCAGGAGCAACACAAACTCAAAGAGAGGAACGCGCTCAGAGAAGAGCCCTTGAAAGAGAAAGGAGACGGTGGGAACCGCCAGGTGAGTGGACTTCGATTGGTTCGAAGAAGTCAGTCAGAAACGTGTACTCCCGTAGGAGAGTCGCGAATCAAGTACGACAATTTGAAGGAGGGATCCTGAAGCCACGTGTGCTAAATTTTTGGGATCGAAGTGATATTGACATCACACCTCTGTTCGAAATGGCTCAGCGGATTTCAGTTCACTTGGGGGACTTCACCAAATTTTCGGGTACATGGGACGAAGATCCGGATAGTTTTATCCAGTTGTTTGAGGTTACTTGTGAGGCCAATGACGTAGTTGACCAGGATCAAAGGTTGAGAATTTTTCCGGCCATTCTCCGTGATGAGGCAGCCAATTGGTATGGGAATCTGACACCACAAGAACGTGGAACTTATCAGATGCTTAAGGAAGCCTTCTTGGCAAAGTTTCGACGACAAGGCTTCCAAGATAGATTGGCCCAACAAATGGATTATTTGCGACAAGGAGTCAACGAGAGCATCGATAACTACATTCAGAGAATGGAAACATTAGTAAGAAAGATGGGCGTGAATGCCCCGAATGATGAGACATTGAAACGTAGATTCATTTCGGGATTGAGAGATCCTACGGCACAGCAGCATATCAGTCTGACAAGACCGGCAACTTTAATGGATGCTAAGGAACAAGCGAGGCTTTGGGAGGAAGTACAATTATGCCAACAAAGGAAGATGGAGCTCTTATACGAGCCTATGGGAGGCCTAGGAAACATACCGATGAAAGATCCTGGCCAAGGAAGTCCCGCATTGACGACCCCAGCTTTTGTAGCTGCCACTAGCACGCCAGGCGAGGCAAAGCCTCCGCTAACCGAAGAACGAATATTAGAGTTAGTCACACAAGCTATAAAAGCTGCCACAATAACTCAGGAGACATACACAGTGAAACCAGAGGTCACAACAAACCCGAATCAAGTGTTTCAATCAAATACATGGTGTGGGAAGTGCCATGGTTACGGCCATTTGGCTTCATAATGCCCTACCGTCTCGAGAATATTCACAGATAGGTCGCCACCTAGGATGCGTTGTACTTTTTGTGGAAGGACAAATCACACAGAGGACCGATGTTACAACAAGAGAGCCTATGAAGAGAGGACCATGAAATCAGGAGATACAAGAGAAAGACCTTACACGGGATTGCCTGCTCAAAGTGTCCCACCTACATCTCGTTGGGAAAACAGACCGAATTATGGATATGGTGCTCAGGGTCAAGGAGGAGACTATCCAAGAGGAGCCACGCGTGATCAAAGAAGAGATGGTCCAATCCAGTGCTTGGAGATGCCATGGCTTTGGCCATACCCAATCTAGATGTCCAAACGAAAAGAAACCAATTGACTATACCCCACTATGTAGATACTGTAGTGGGGAGGGCCACTTTGATGAGGATTGTCCAAAACGAAGAGCTGCCGCCGGCAAGGAAAAAGGACCAGTAGGGTCCTCGAACTATGTTGATACTCAGATGCATCCCACATCGAGAGCTCAAGAGCACGTTCCTACGATTGGAGTAGTGTTCAAGACACCGAACCCTCAAGAAGGCTCTAGCTCGTTGATGCACTTTGTGGATGCTTACGAGGCCAAGACACCACACAAAGATCCAACTGTGGCAGTAGTCACAAGAACTCAAGAGTACTCGAAGAAGAACCCAAGAGGCGAAGGTGAAGAAGGGAGTCAAGAGAGGATAGCTGAACACGAAGAGGTAGAGAATCAAGTTAGGGGACTTGTTGAGCAGCAAGAGTTTGAGGATGGGGAAGAGGTTGAGATTCTTCCACCAGTAACCAAGGAGTTTGTGCCGGGCATAGCACCATTCCCTGAAAGATTGAAAGCTCCTAAGATTAGAAAGGAGAGACAAAGTTCGGAAGAAGTAGATATTGTGAAGTTACTTGCTGACACTGAAGTCACGCTGGACATTGGCACATTGCTAAAATGTTCGCCTGTTTATAGGAAACAATTCTATAACGAATATATTAAGAAGCCGAGGAAAGCTCGAGACAAAAAGAGACAAGACAAGGATGTCCAAGGAATCATTCAAAGTATTACGACGCAAATTGATTCGAACGCTCCAGCTGTGACGGTCGAAATTAAAGGATATGCAGCCCCTGGTGCTCAGTTAGATAGTGGAGCCGCAGTCAACCTTATGACTGAGTTCATGATGAAAGCTTTGGGCCTTAACCACATGGAAGAAACGCCGATGTCTTTGAGGATGGCAGATCAAACACAAGTGAAGCCCGCGGGTCTTTTGAAGAATGTAAGTACAATTGTGGGCGGTTTAGAGTTTAAAGTTGATTATCTGATAGTAAGACCAAGGACCTCGGAGGCTACCTTCTCGATCCTACTTGGACGGCCATGGCTGGTGCAAGCAGAATGTGTGCATGACTCGCGCACAGGTTTTATTTCGATAGGGCCAAAGTCTGATCGGATTCAAATACAAGTATCCCCACCCTCGAGCAACAAGAAGAAGACAATAATAGTTGATGAGATGGAAAAGAAAGAAAAGGAGAAAGCAAGGCACGAGAGTGCACGAGCTAGGTTTTCTTTGAACACGGACACCTACAAGAATCTGCTTCAAGACGGGTTCAACTTGCAGCTCTTTAAGAATCAAGACACGAAGATGGGAGAGTATCAAAATCCATTGCTCTATAACGACGATTCGGATCAAGAGTTGCTGGGATGGTTGACACATACAAGTACATTTGATTGCTACATGTTGAGTATAGACACAAGTAAAAACAAAGCTACTCAATCCCTGGAGAAGAGAACTTCAAGAGAAGAGTTGAAACTAGAGTTAGCTCCGGTGATGGAAGTTCAACAGTTGAGAGAAAGAGTTAGAATGCTAGAAGCAGAGATTCTAAAGAAAAGTCGAGAATTGGAAAAGGAATCGAAGAGTAAGACTAAAGTGTCGGAAGCAATCGCAAAAGTTGCATTAAAGAAATTAGGTTCAATTGAAAAAGAACAAGACAATGATTTACTAGCCAACCATGCACGCGTGATCGGAGAGCACATTCCAATCACAGTGTCATCGAGAAATAAGGATTATTCGCGAGAATCTCAGTTGGAAAAATGGGAAGTCTTTCCAGAAAAGTTCTTGAGTGTAGGGTCAGAGCTACCAGATGGAGTACGAGACTGCATTAAAACGACACTCAAAAATTTTCGCGAGGCCTTTGCATGGTCGTACAGTGATCTGAGAGGAATTGATCCCCAAATCTGTCAACATTATATAGACTTGGAAGAAGGCACACGACCGATATGTCAACGACTCAGGTGAACGAATCCAGTCTATTCGGAATTGATCAAGCTGGAATTGACCAAATTATTGGAGGCAGGATTCATATATCCCATCGCATCCAGCGAATGGGTATCGCCAATTGTAGTTGTTCCAAAGAAAAATAAGAAAATCCGTATTTGCATAGATTATCGGAAGTTGAACGAGCGCACGAAGAAAGATCACTTCCCCTTGCCATTTACTGATCAAATCTTGGACAGAGTGGTTGGCCATAAGTTGTACTCATTTTTGGATGGTTTCAGTGGGTACAACCAAATCCAAATTCATGAAGAGGATCAATCCAAAACTACTTTCACGACAGAATGGGGTACGTATGCATATCGGGTGATGCCATTTGGATTATGCAATGCACCGGCCACATTCCAGAGAGCAATGATAGCTGCATATCAAGACTACCTGCAGGATTGGATGGAGATATTTCTTGATGACTTTGCAATCAGAGGCGACAGAAAATATGATGGAGAGGATCGAAGCGATTTTAAGAAGAAGCATCGAAAAAGGCATCGCATTGAATCCTGAAAAGTGTACATTTGGAGTACGAAGAGGATTGCTTTTGGGACATGTTATTTCCGAAAAAGGGATTGCGGTTGACGAGGACAAAGTGGAAAAAATTGGACAACTTCTACCACCGCAAAACTTGCGACAACTCAGAGGATTTTTGGGCCATGCAAACTATTATCGACGATTTATATTAAATTTTGCATCCATAGCGGCACCACTGACAACTCTTTTAAGGAAGGACCAACAATACTAGTGGACGGGAGAATGTCAAGTTGCATTCGACTCGATCAAAGAGAGGTTAATAAATGCACCGATTTTGGTGGCACCTGATTGGACGAAGGAATTTCATGTACATACCGACGCTTCTCATACTGCAGTTGGAGCAGTACTATGCCAAGCCGACGAGAAAAAGTTGGACCATCCTATTTACTATGCAAGTCGCAATTTGAATAGCACTGAGAGGAACTATACGACTACAGAGAAGGAATGCTTATCGATGATCTTTGCGGTGAACAAGTATCGGCACTACTTGATGGGAAAGCATTTCACGTTTAATGTGGATCATGAAGCCCTTAAGTACATCATTAATAAACCAGAACTATCAGGGCGACTGATGAGGTGGATGCTGCTTCTCCAAGAATTTCAGTTCACAGTGGTAACCAGACCAGGCAAAGCGCATATATTGGCTGACCATTTATCTCGAATTGTTAATGAGGAGCCAATCTTTGGTGTGCCCGATGATGCACCTGATGGGCATCTATTCAATGTTGAAGCTAAAGAACCTTGGTATGCCGACTTAGTGAATTTCTTGTGCACTACTAAATATCCGCTAGGAGCAAGCAAGAGAGAGAAACAAAAACTGCTAGCATTGGCAAAGCACCATAGCATCATTGGGGGGCAACTCTATCGATATTTTGTTCATGAGAGCATTTATCGGAGGTGTCTCGAGGAAGAAGAGGCAAATCTAGTGTTGAGGGCTTTGCATGACGAACCTTGCGGTGGACATTTTGCTGGTGAACTGACAGCAAGAAAGATTTTATTGGCTGGGTATTGGTGGCCAACATTGTTCAAGGACTCGCATACATATTGTAAGAAATGTGACAAATGCCAACGAATGGGCAAACCCACATTATCACATGCTGCTCCTCTTACGCCGGTGTTGGCTCTTAAGCCGTTTGAGAAATGGGGAATTGATTTTGTGGGGCCTATTGATCCTCCCTCACGACGAAGATCCAATAGGTATATTTTGGTCTGTACTGATTATGTTACCAAGTGGGTGGAAGCCAAAGCTCTGAAGACTGACCGAGCTATTGATGTTGCTAAATTTCTGTATGAACAAATTATCACTCGATTCGGATGCCCATTGGAAATAGTGAGTGATAGAGGAACACATTTTGTCAACGAATTGATCGAAGAATTAATGGAATTATATAAGATCAAACATAGAAAGAGCACTCCATATTACCCGAGAGCAAATGGACAAGTGGAGGTCACCAACAAAATTCTTGAACAGATTCTGACAAAGACAGTAGCTGTGCATAGGCGAGACTGGGATGAGAGACTTTTGGAAGCTTTGTGGGCGTATAGAACATCCTACCGAGTGACGACAAAGAGCACTCCGTTCTCTCTAGTATATGGCGAGGAAGCCATTTTCCCTATCGAAAAAGAAGTGCCGACATTAAGAGTGGCCATTGAAGCCAGGTTGGGCGAAAAAGAGTCATTAAAGGAGAGGTACATACAACTGGTGAAGCTGGAAGAAAAGAGGCTCATCGCACAACAAAGCTTGGAAGCTATTCAGAAGAGACGTAAGGAAAGACATGATAAGAATCTCAAAACCTATGTGATTCAAGAAGGGGATTTGGTACTAGTCTATGATAGTAAATATTATAAATTCCCAGGAAATTTGCAGACAAGATGGGCGGGACCGTTTAAGGTGATGGAACTCAATTCCAATGGTTCCATGCAAATTCAAGATTTAGGAGAAGAATATGCTCCCGTGAAGGTTAACGCGCTACGAGTTAAACCATATTTCAAGTGATGTTAGGATGGGAGATGCCAGACGAAACCCAAACGAAATGACGAAGTAGACTACTTGTACATACATGTATAGTATTATATATATATGCGCATATGTAAGCTATGATTTGTGTGTCAAAAAATAATCTTCCTTGCTAGCTCAAGCATTTGGACTTCTAATATTTTTTTGTGTTATGCAGAGACTGTTAGAGCCTAAGTAACAAAATGGCAGACCAAATTACGCAGCTCTACTTGTACGAGCTAAGGATATATTTCTCGGACCAAACGTTCGCTCGCATGGACATAGATGTAGACGACTTTGAGACGGAATACGATATTGAGGAAGCGCATTGGCTGGTATGCTTTATAAACCAGGATTTGGGTGTTGCATTTTATATTGAGTGTTTTGAGGAATACCTAGCTCGACATGTAGATGGGCGGGAGATCGATACTACTATTTTGATCCTGCAAGGGAAATGCCTAATGAGGAAAACGATATCACATGGGCTTGGGCAGATGTGCTAACGCTAGGAAGTGATGACGGAGCTCCCGAAGTTGAGCCTCACTCGCCTTAGGGAAGTTGTCGGGATGCGAGTACGATGTGAGACTACATGAGACATTCCGGAGACTCACATTCTAGGACACCTAGGGATAGGTATACGAGGGACTAAGGCATAGCTGGCTATAGTTACCAAGTGAAAAGTTGAATCGATGAATACATATGTAGTGTCTGTAATTGAGAGAATGGAGTGAAGAGGTGGTTGATCTGTCAAAGGCTAATGTATATGTTTTGCATGTATGGGTGGGAACAGTGGGAAAAGTCCCTTTCTTCCTCTCTCTAATTCTCAGGACCTGGGTGAACTAATTTACTATGAAAAGAAAAACGGAAAAGAAAAGAAAAGAAAAAGAAAATGTGTTGTGTGATCGTACCAATGCGCTATGGTGGACTAGTAGGTGGGTGGATTTATCCTCGCCGGGTGGTTAGGACCACGAGCCGCAGCTAGTTTCGCCATAGGCTTGGGATGTATATGTCTGTGTCTTAGCTACGCGCCATAACGGGCTGGTAGGCAGGTGGAGCCATCGTGGCTGGGTAGTCACGACCACGAGCCATATCCAGCTTCGTTATGGGCTAGCTGATATATGTTATGTGTTATCATTGTGTGTTTGTGTGTTGTGCGCTGCATTGCATTGGTAGATGGGTGGAGTCAACCTGATCGGGCGGTCAGGTCCACGAATCGCATCCAGTGTCAATGTAGGCCAACGTGTGAATATAAACAAAATTTTCATATGAAGTTATTCCCCACTCCTGAGGGGGAGAGAGAGAGAGAGGAGAGGGCGATGATCGCCTGGAAGGGAATGTTAGTTGCTTGTGTGATTGGTATGTGTTGGCTTGCAACAGATCAGCTCACTTTGAATCAACATTCTTGAAGGCACGGAGACTCTATATGTACTTATGGATGAGGCTTTAGCGAGGTGATGCAATGGTAGTGCTTTATAACTCGTGTGCTCTATCTGAGGGTTTTCCTACTGTATGGGACATTCTAGGGTTCTGATGTATGTCTTCACTTGTACTCGAGTTTCGATGATTTTTGTAGGACGACGATGGGGATTCTTCGGAAGTGTCTAGTCATGGAATGGTTGTACATAGCAAATAGTAGGTCAATAATGGGGTATGTATTTTGGGTATTTTTGCATCTCCGATTGGATTCATTTCAGTTGTCGTTGTTCATTTCGGTATTTCCGTTTCTGTTTTCCGCAATGGTAGTTGCATGTAAAGGTGTGCATGTATTATTTTAGTTGAGACCATTTTTCATAATGGAATGTATGAGCAAATTGATGCATGGCTGAAATGGAATTGCATATATGTGCATGTTCTTGGATCATTTTGGAAGTGACCGATTTGAATGTATTTATGAGTGATTTTTGAGCACTAATAGCTTCGATGAGTGCAGGTTCAGTGGAAATGATGGCTCGATGAAAAGGTATGTGAACCAATTGGAAATTTACATGTTCATGGTTGGTTGAATTTTATTGCAGCAAAAGTGGCTCGTCGAGGACGACTTCGCAAATAAGAAGAGGGAAGTATGTTAGCTCCGAAAATGGTTGATTTTATGCACTAATGCGGTTCTATTTGGCAGGAAAATACGCTTGATTTCAGGTACTTGAAGAGTGGATTTGATGATAGAGGAGAAGTATTTGGAGTGTGTAGAGCTCTCCTACGGACATGAGGCCTGGAGCAAATGGAGTTAGAAAAGATTTCTTTGGAGAATGCAGATTCAGGGGTCACTGCAAAATTGGGAAAAATGGCGGGTTCGCACAAGGGTCCAATTCCATTTGTTCGAGCTGAAGCATGGCGAGAGTTTGTATGCGGGGGAATCGCATCGGCTTTGGGAGAGAGCTTAATGCATCCTGTTGATACTGTCAAAACTAGAATGCAAAGTGGAGGCTCATTTCTTTCTAACATACAGGAGAGTACAAAATTGTCCGAAGTTTTGAAGGTTGTGCTAAAGCACGATGGATACAGGGGATTGTATAGAGGTCTTCCAGCACAGGAATGGCTCGTGTGGCAGAATTTGGCCTGGAGAAGGCATTTTCCGTGGAATGCTTCCCTCACAGGCTGAATGAAGTGAATTCTGGCAGCAGACCTGGGCAATATGCACTTCTCAAGATGCCTTTGTATAATTCTAAGAGGAGAAGTACGGGCACTGCTCTTCCCAAGTTTTCAAGTTTAGTCAATCGGAAGAGCAATGTCAGTGTGGTCAGTGGTATGTGGAGGACCATATCAGCAGTTGCCGCCCCTATTGCTCCTACTCTAAATGATCCATCATACAGAGAAAAGTTAGCTGAAGAGTATGGGTTTACACAAATTGGTGACCCAGTTCCTCCAAATGTGACGCTCAAAAATGTGATTGATAGTTTTCCTCCAGAGGTCTTTGAGATTGATAATGTAAAGGCATGGAGGACTGTAGTGATCTCAATTGTTTCCTATGTGGCGGGGCTCTTCATGATTTCCAAGGCACCATGGTACCTACTACCTCTTGCATGGGCTTGGACAGGAACTGCTATCACAGGGTTTTTTGTCATTGGGCATGGCTGTGCCCACAAGTCCTTCTCCAACAACAAGTTGATCGAGGATATTGTTGGAACGCTTGCATTTTTGCCTCTCATTTATCCATATGAGCCCTGGCGGGTTAAGCATGACAGACATCATGCCAAAACAAACATGCTCGTCGAGGACACAGCCTGACATCCAGCCGTGAAAGAGGAGTATGATGAATTCCCCCCATATCTACAGCTAGCATTAAAGCTAGCCATGGGTCCTCTTCGATGCTGGGCCTCAATTGGTCATTGGCTTGGCTGGCATTTTCAACTTAGTAATTTTCGTCCCAGTGAACAAAATCGTGTGAAAATCAGTCTTGCATGCGTCTTTGCTTTTATGGCAATTGGATGGCCATTGATCATTTATAAGACAGGCATTGTAGGCTGGGTGAAGTTCGGGCTAATGCCGTGGTTGGGCTATCACTTCTGGATGAGCACATTCACCATGGTCCATCACACTGCACCACATATACCTTTCAAGGATGTCAAGAATTGGAACAGTGCTCAAGCTCAACTTGGTGGAACAGTCCATTGTGATTATCCCAGATGGATTGAGGTGCTGTGTCATGATATAAGTGTCCATATCCCACATCATATCTCACAAAAGATACCCAGCTATAATTTGAGGCTTGCTAATGAATCATTGCGAAAAAAAACTGGGGACAATATTTGAATGAAGCCCGGTGGAATTGGAGGTTAATGAAGACCATAATGACAGATTGCCATGTCTATGACGAGGAGAAAAACTATATGCCTTTCGATGAGGGTCAGAAGGAATCCAAGGTTCTTGGCATCCTCAGGAGAGTAATGCCTAACACTCCATAAATGGAAAGAGCTATGGTGTATCATACACATTGTAACATTTTTCTCAGTCATGAACTCGTCCGGAGTTGCTGTTCATAAGGCTCTAACGAAAAAACCAGAAAGGGGGGGAAGTTATTAAGGGCTGACATCTCTCAGAGGAGTGGCCCCATTCCGTTTTTCTTTTTTCTTTGGTCTTGCGGTCGTGGTGCTCACAGATATGAGAAGGCACGCAAGAAGACAAGGGGCCGCCGACTGCTCTGACAAGAAGAAACGGGAAAAGGGGGGGTCGACAATTTTTTGCTGGGCATCCGAGCCTGCCGGTTGGTGTGGATCCTGAGTGGGGGAAGAACAGATATACGTGGAGGAGGGAACACGAAGGGGGATTTTTTCCTCTCGTTGCTGGGGGCTCATGCGAGTGTCAAGTGGATGGTGGATTGGCAGACACAAGGGCTATGGAGGAGGAATAGGCGGCGGCAGTCGTGCTGGTGGAGGTAGCGTGAAGTCGAGAGGTCTGTCTGAGCACGGCCGCTGCAAGTTTGACTGTGTGACGTGCATCGTTTCTTGCCATTAAAAAGCGGCATTGCTCTGTGTGTGCACACCTTTCAATTCCCTGTATGGTGCGCCACTGCAACAGTCGTAAATGGTCAGATGGGTCGTTCCTTTTATGGTTTAATCCAGATTTGGAGTGTGCAGATTTATTTGGATTGATTCAGGTTGTGTCTGTTCCTTCTTGCTACCCATATATGTGATTACATTAGCCTTCCAAGACTCCCGTGGTTTCCGCAATATGCACACATATGTATTATGGAGGGTATCTTGTTTATGTGCTCCATTTTTAGTGCCCTGCGCATGTGACGTTTGCATTTTCTGCACCTTGCGTGGCATGTTACTTGAACATGGAACATTGAGGTATAGGCTATTATTTGTGCATGTAAGTTTTGCAAACTTGTTGCGGTTATTTTGATATATTTATTTGAGGATAGATGTCATTATTTCTTGTCATGTGACATATATGTTTTATTTGACCGTTTCATGAACCTCATGTATGATTGCTTTCCCTCCTCCTCTTGAGTATTATAGTATATGAGTTGCGCTTTCGAATCGTGCCATGCGTATGATGTTGTTGGGGGTACTATTGGTTCCATATTAGCATGTTATGAATTCTTGGGCATAATGATCGATACGTGATGTATGTATCCACTTGCAGACATGTTCCTCCTCCTTTCTTTTGTGATATGTTTGGCATTTTTTATTCTTTATGTTGACAACATTCACTTTACTTTTACGGGTTCTAAAAGATGAATTCAAAGTTAGCTTGCATTTTTCATGGAATTCAGCGTGTGTATTTGATGGAGGCCCTTAATGTTTGAACCCTACTCCATAAACCTAGATATCTATCCTTTTGTGATCTTTCTGTTGTCATTTGCATGGTGACCTACATATTGTTTGAAGTGTCTGTGAGTAGATCATATATTTTCTGTCAGTAATATGTTCCTCTGTGAGCTCCGTTGTCTACTTCAGAGATTTAACGGAGTGATAAGCTTTGAAATAAGCACTGACCGCACGTGCCCATCGTCTCTCGAATTCAAAGTAACAAGTATTTTCCGTTTAGTGATGAGCGTTGAGACCCTATTTGCGTTTAGTCGAAGATGTTGCTGCTAACCAACCCGCATATGAAGTTGATCGAAGGTAATTCCAACTTATCTGTTGCGTCTCGTCTGATGATCGTCCTCATTAAGTGTTCTCTCAAATAGTCGACCTTCTGCTCCATTGCATGCTTTGGACTTCACGAGTCGGAATGCAGGAATGTTTCTCCACGAACTCTTCAGTCTAATGAGAAGTTCATATGGTAAACCTTCCTGCAATTACTGTTGTGCTCACATGTCACCCTCTGTTGGATTGGGTGTGGCCTTAATACATCACTCTGTGAATAGCGCGAAGGTTCTGTTGTAAGTTATGTTCCGAACTGCTGACGACTAACCTTATGTCCCCTTTGAGTGAGCAACAAGGTAATTTTGCAGTGTTGGTACCTTCCTTATGGGTAGGTTCTGCTTAAAATGTAGATTCTAATTGGCTGATCGAATGAGGTCTGTTAGAAGGGCAACAGATCTGCCATTGATGTCCAGAACGTTCCATGAATAATAGTGAAAGGATGAGGGTATGTATGCATGTGAGCATGTCGGTGTATGCATGATGGTGTGAATTGATTTGGGGTATCTCAAAATATGGATGTGCGGGTATATGTGTGGCTCTATGTGTTGTGTATGTGATTTGCGAGCGGCTAAAC
The DNA here is from genome assembly GCA_020310875.1 of Ceratopteris richardii. Taxonomy (NCBI): domain Eukaryota; kingdom Viridiplantae; phylum Streptophyta; class Polypodiopsida; order Polypodiales; family Pteridaceae; genus Ceratopteris; species Ceratopteris richardii. The sequence goes on from CM035440.1 coordinate 40,706,707, forward strand.
TTGTACGAGTGTTGACACACTTTTGTGATTAGAAAGGGTGTGTAAACAACTAGAGAGATAATAAAGAAAGCGTATGTGAATATCTTCTTGTGAGTACACATGAGGGGTGAAGGCCTCTTTGGCAAGACGGTTGGAATGTGTGGGTCCGAGCATGTGTATAAGTAAAAAGTGTGAAGGTGCATGAGCAAGCATTAGTATTCTTGGAGTGTGTGTAAGTGAAGCATAGACTTGGAGATCAGGAGGATTCGTGAATTTCGTAGTCTCTGGAAGGAAAAATGGCCCACGATTCTCGATGCTATGCCCGATGATTCTGTAGCAAAGGGAGATACTTCTAAAGGAACACGGTTGTATCACCATGCTGGCATATGTGCATGTGTAGGGAATCACTTTCTGTTTTTGTTCTCCATTCGGATATTTTCGAAGTAATTTTGTAAAAACAAAGCACACACTATTGCGCATTTATGGTAATGATCGCTCTAAAATAGGAGAATATATTATACTGTTCTGCACAATTACATAGTTATGCAATGAATCGTGCATCTTCTGTGGGTTGTTTTATTTGTCGAAAACTTTTGGAGTATAGTTGATATATGACTGAGAGACACTTCGGTACTTTAAATTTGTGAGACTAAAAGCATCTCTCTGTTCGACGCTAAATTGTTGATGTGTGGCTTTTTCGTGAGTGAGCCTGCACCCCTCAGAACTCCGATGTATATGCAAGTATGAAATCAGATTTAGGGAAATGTTTGGAGCAGCTCCTCCATCCCATTCTTCACACTTCTGATGCACAAAGCTCTTACAATACTGATGAAGACGAAAAATGAATATCATAGACCGTTCTGTATGTAACTGATGGTTGAATTGACCACTCTAATTCTGTTTCATCTGAATGATTAGTCTTCTGTTTCAAAAAGATCAGTTGCTTGCTGTGAGTCTTTGAAATGGAAAGATTGTTGAGCTCCTTGAAGCGATCTTCTTCTCCTGAATAGTATTCTTGCTTTGATCATGGCTTCTATGTGTAGTTCTTCCATATCATTAAGTCCTATTTAGAGTGCCCGGAATTTGCATGCATTTTGGTCTCCTGCCCAAAAGAGGGATCCGCTCAGTGTACGTGGGCTTAGGAACATAACATTTTGGTGCGATTGCCGGGAATTTATGAGCTAGTGCATAGACAAAGGAAGGACTCCTCGAGAGATAATTGCGGGCTCTAAGTAATCCAATTAGACCGATTGTGAGGGATTTGAGCAAAATAAAGGCTTCCACGATCATCTTTTCCTTGGGCTTAGAAGCCGATTCAGTTTTCGTGATTCATATCACAGTTTTGCTTCTGTTAGCACCCGGTGTGGACGACCCGGTGATTTATTGTATATTCCGAAATATGGAAGGGTGTGAAGATTATGAAGAAGTCCCGTGTCATTCATTACAGTACATGTTACGAAGAGGAGAGTCCAAAGGAAGAAGATATGAAACACTAGAGTCTAAGAGCATTCTATCCAAATGTTATTCGGAGTTCTATTTGTGAGAATATGATGTATCTTAGTGTTGTGCATTGTTATCAATCAAAGATCTACTTTTTGTCACCATATTCTTATTTTGTGTGAAGTTCGCTGGTATATTCAAGTGCTGCCTCTTTGAAGTCTGGAATGCCCAAAACGATAAGGAACAAAAATGCATTTTTATGAGTACTATTGTATTTGTAAATCCCCATTCCCAATCCCATTACTTTGGATATTTTGGTGTTGTATTACTTGATAATAGTACTGCCTAAACAGCTTGGTGACCACGATGGGATGGGGTTGGTAATAAATTATAGCTCAGAGTGGATTGACACCATTGCACAGCAATAAGGAGTACTTGAAAAAGACTTATCGTCATGGGTATTTAGAAGAATTTGTTCAACAGACCATGGCAACATTAAAACTTGAAGATATCTTTGTCAATGACATAGCTAACATTCCGGAAGAAGTTCTATATTCGGTGGAAAATGGAGTTTTATCTCCAAAGCTTTTGAAGGACTTGATGAGTGGAGAGACGGTAAGCTAGCCAAAGTCTCGTGGCAAGGGAAATCCAGTGGAACCAACCTGGAGAGTTGTAGCTCAGTGATGAGTAGCACCTCCTTTAATGTCAATCCGGTAAGATGTGAGGATGGTATGAAGACCTCGAGCAAGTGATGTGCACAAGTGGTGATGGAGAAGCACACAAGCATGCACACACATACACACACGTGCACACACATCAGAGCAAAGAGTGAGACAATGGAAGCTTTGATTAAGATCCAAAAACAATTACAAGAGCTCTTTTAGTTCAAATTATCATTTTTTGTCCCCTCAAAATGAGCCCTCTAGCTCCTTTTATAGTTTTTGACTAGCTAGTGGCCTTTTCCAGACCTAGTGTCCAACCTAGTTAAAAATTAGGTTCGTAGACTATTTTGGAGGCTAAAAAGAGTTCTAAAAATTATGAAATTTGGTACATAATTAGTTCTAATACTCCTCAACCTCAAGGAGTCCTTGACTTGGACAAAATGGAGTAGAATCTACCAAAAATGGTATTTACAATGTTCATGTAGTGATGAAAATCACTATTGAAGAGAGATTAGGTTGGAAAAATTGACTGGCCTACTTGCCAGATCTGCATTGACTGCCTTGCCTACTTGTTCCTTCTCTCGGCTCTGACTCCTTTCATTGGCTTCCGTGTCTAGTAGATCCTTGAGTGCCCTGACTGCTACCTGTCACGAGGAAGGAGATAAGGAAGAGAGCTCACACATACACTCTCACTCTCAAGGAGAAGCACACACACACAAATTGAGGCAAGGAAGAATGATCTTCTTCTTCTTCTTCTATTACACAAAAAGGAATGTACAAGAATGACCTAAAAACAAGAATACAACAAGTGCAAGATATAAAGATTAGTACATAAGGAAAAATCTAATGTTCGCGAATGAGTGAGCTGGCAAAGAACAAATGTGCCATCACTCTCGATAGATAAATCTAATAAAGCTCAATGAAGTATCCCTAACATATACCGGCATGACCACTATACATGTTAGAGAAATGAAAAACTGGTACGTGTTATCCTGGATCATCACACGTTGAGCTTGATATCTCAACATTCCCCCTCAAGCTCAATGCCATATCCTGTAATCCAAGCATCTCACGAAACTTCTTCAACTTCTCAGCTCCAAGTGCTTTGGTGAAAATATCAGCAACCTGCTCATCTGTTCTCACATAAACAAGATCAATATCACCTGCTAATACCTTCTCTCTGATGAAGTGATAATGTACCTAGATATGCTTTGTTCTAGCATGGAAAAAACGATTCCGTGCTAATTGTATGCTGCTAAGATTATCACAATAAATAGTGATAGGCTTTTGCACTTCCACACCTAAATCCGCAAGTAGCATCTCTAGCCATGATGCCTCACATGCTTCCATTGTAGCACCTCTATAATGAGCCTCTGTACTCGACAAAGAAGCAGTGGGTTGCTTCTTGCTGCTCCATGTAACAACTGCACTCCCAAGTGAGAATAGAAATCCACTAGTAGATCTTCTATCTGGAATGCTACCAGCCCAATCGACATCGGTGTATCCATAAACCTGCAAATCTAGACCAGCCTCATAAAAAAATGCATAATCCAAAGTATCACTCACATAACGTAGAGTGCGCCTTAGAGCATCCGAATGTGGCTTCCCGGGAACGTGCATAAATTGACTTTCAAGTCCAATAGTATAACTTAGATCAAGCCTTGTAATTGTGAGATATATAAGACTTGTTGGTGCAGGGAAATCAACAATTGAAGGTCTGGACGAAGAATTGAAGTCAAGGACTGAAGAAAAGACCAAGTCATGAAGCATGAAGGAAGTGCATATCCAGGAGATAAAGATGTGTATAAATATGTACATTATTTTAGAGTCAGATCATTACAACCTTTTGTATGGTCATGAGTTTGTAGAAATTTGCCTATATATACAAAGAACATGTCGGGGCAAAGTAGAGAGATTATGTGAGAACAAGAATTGAGAAGAATTAGATGTCATTAGACTTTTAGAAGTGAGTAGAATCTCTCTCATTGTTCAGATGTAAGAATTTCTCATAAATGAAAATGTTGCGCCCGAACTTTTTGTGTATTCTCCTTCTGTGCTTGATCATTTCAAGAATCCTTTTGTAGATGTCTAAATCCATAGTTAATAAGTCTATGGTTAAAGTTTGAGAGCCTAATTATAAACAGGCTGTGAGAATTATGAGTAGGAACATTCATATGTGAAGAAGTGTTCACTGGTTCCTGAAACAGGCACAAAATTTGATGTTAATGTTTTGGTCAGTTCTCCTTCCACATTGTAAAGTTTTGAGCAAACAAGCACTCAAACTTTAAGTTGGAAGGTAAGCTATCTATGACTAAAAGCATTTTCATAAACGGGTTCTAGATTGAGAGAACCAAGTATTAAAAGTTATAGGTTTCTAAATTGACTTCTCAAAATAGCAGTTTTAGACATAGGTAACTTGTTGAGATCATTTCTCAAGATATACTGAATCTTTTGGAGTAATTCAACTTTGAGGAGGTGCACAAACTATAGGTGACACCTTGTGCAGCGTTTTGTCAAAAACTTTACACATTTGATAAGTCAATGAGAGAGATATGTGCAGCAGACTTTCTGTAGAGTCATCATCTTCATAGATTTTTCAAAATCTTGATAATTGGTCATTGATCCTCTAAATTGGTGAAGGTTTGGAGTTATTCTTGATATAGAGGTGTTCTAAATTCAAGAGTAGCTTGTTCTTTTGGAGATTAACACTCTCCATCAGTGGTATTAGAGCAGGAAGTATCAGAATACAAGGAAGGAGGATCCCGACTGCTGTAGCTACAAAGAATTCAACATCTGAAGGTTCAGAAGGTAAAAGCTTAAGAGCAAAGCTTGAGGAGGAGGCCATACGACATCAAGGAAGACAAAAGGAGTATCATTTGAAGTAAAGGTACATATATTACTCATAAAGTTGGAAGAATTCAATACATAGGTGAAGAAAAGATGGGAGATTCTCTTCAAATAGAGAAGCTGGAAAGAGAGAACTATCCAGCATGGTCAATGAGGATGGAAGCTCATCTTATGAGCAAAGACTTGATAAGTTACATTACAGGTGAAGAAGAAAAGCCTCAATTCAGAGATCCTAGTGTTCCAACTAGGGAGGAATTATTAGATTTGAAGAATTGGATGAAGAAAGATGCTCAAGCTAGGAGTATTATCTATATGGCAGTCAATGACTACTAACTACCTCACATTAGAGGTCTTGAAAGTGCAAGTGTTATATGGAATGCTTTGGAGGAGCATTTCCAAAACACCACAAAGTCTAGGAAGGCATCCTTGTGGGTAGAATTTACCACATTCAAGAAGAAGGCCTCTTAATCCATCTCGGATTATGTAACCAGAATGAAGGACATTGCAGATGCATTCCTAGCAATGGGTATAAACAAATTGTTTCAGGGAAGAAAGAAGGAAGATTGTTCACATTGAAGATCCAAGGTAATGTTGGTCATGCCTTGTTCACTTATGGAGGACATAAGATCTCTGAGTTAGATCTTTGGCACAGGAGGCTTGGACATTTCAATGAAAGAGGTATCAAAGATATGATTAACAATGGTTCAGTGCTTGGATAGCCTAATGTTGCAGGTCAACATATGACATATAGATGTGAGGCATGTCAATTAGGTAAGGCTCATACGCAATATTATTCCAAGCATGGTTTTATGTATTCAGAGAAGCTTGAGTTGGTACACACAGATGTGTGGGGACCATCAAAGGATTTCAGTATCAATGGTTCAAGGTATTATGTGATTTATGTTGATGATGCTACCAGATGGATCACTATCTATGTGATCAAAGATAAGTCAGATGTATTCAATACATTCAAACATTATCATATCTATGTAGAGAGAATTACAGGTCATAAGTTGAAGAGACTAAGGTCAGATGGAGGGGGAGAGTATTTCTCTAATGAGTTCAGTGATTACTTGTGGAATTCAGGTATAAAAAGAGAAATCATTTGCAGGTACTCTCCTCAACAAAATGGTGTAGCAGAGAGAAGAAATAGAACTCTTGTTGAGTTTGCAAGGTCAATGATGAAGGAGAAAAAATTGCCCTAATTATTTGTGGGCTGAGGCTATAAACACAGCCACATATTTGGTCGATAGGTTACCATGTAAAGCTTTGCAGGGTATGACACCATATGAGGTATGGTGGGGTAAGAGACCTACTCTAGATCATTGCAAAGTTTTTGGGTGTTTGGCATATGCATATGTGCCATCACAATTAAGGCACAAATTGTAACCTAAAGCTGAAAAGTATGTATTTATTGGATATGATGATAAGCAAATGGGATATAGGTTGTGGAGTCCATCCACAAAACAATTCCTTGTATCAAAGGATGTTACATTTGATGAGCAAGGTACTTGGTATGCAGGTGTAATCAATATTAATGCAGGTGATGAAGAAGTTGTGAATCAAAAGAAAGGTAAATCAAAGGTTCAGATATTTGATGAAGAGGAGAACAATGAAGTGCAGGTTGAAGTTGAAGAAATGCCAAGATTTGATCCTGAGTGTGATGAACCAAAAACTTCAAGAAGTGGAGAACTCAGAAGGTCAACAAGGCACAAATGGCAACCTACACGGTATAGCTATGACACTTCTTTTTTGGCTACCAAAGATTATGCTTATACGGTAAAGGCAGATGAAGACCCTTCTACATATGAAGAGGCAAAAGGTAAGGAGAATTGGGAGAAAGCTATGCGGGAAGAGTATGATGCATTGATGGAGAATCAGACATGGGAGTTGGTTCCTAAACCAAATAGCCTGAAGATCATTGGATGCAAATGGGTCTACAAAACAAAGAGGTTTGCAGATGGAAGTGTGTCTAGGTATAACGCTAGACTTGTTGTGAAAGGGTTTGCTCAAACATATGGTATTGATTATGATGAGACCTATAGTCCTGTGGCAAAGATGACAACCATCAGGACACTCATAGCTATTGCTGCATGTAAAGGTTGGAAATTATGTCAATTAGATGTGAAAAATGCTTTTTTTGAATGGTTATATTTCAGATGATGTTTTCATGGAGCAACCACAAGGATCCAGAGATGGAAGGTATCCAGATCATGTATGTAAGCTCAAGAGAGCTTTGTATGGTTTGAAGCAGGCCCCAAGGGCATGGAATTATAGACTTGTGAAGTTCTTGAAGGAACTTGGATTCCAAGTATCTAAAGCAGATAGTAGCTTGCTTGTTAAAGCAAGTGATGATGGGTTCATTTACATGTGCATATATGTTGATGATATAATTCTTACAGGTACACATGAGAAAGGCATTCAAAGCCTAAAGAAGCAAATGGAGAAAGAATTCAAGATCAGTGATTTGGGAGACTTGTCTTATTTCTTGGGCATGGAGATCTCATACACTCAACATGGAGTGTATGTAACTCAAGAAAGGTATTTGAAGAACTTGTTGATCAAGTTTAAGATGAATGATTGCAGGGTAGCACTTACTCCAATGGAGGTGAATCACAAATTGAGCAGATATGGAGGAGAAGAGTTCAAGGACATGAAGCTATATCAAAGTTTGGTTGGTAGTCTGATCTATGCTACACTAGCTAGGCCTGACTTGTCATATGCAGTTGGAGTTTTGTCTCAATTCATGCATTGCCCTAGAAAAGAACATTGGATTGCAGGACAAAGAGTGTTGAGGTACATTAAGGGTACACTCAAAGCGGGTTTGTATTATGGTTTTACATCAGATACAAACATCAAGATATATAGTGATGCAGATTGGGCAGGTAATCCAGATGATAGGAGATCAACTTATGGATACTTGTGTTATGTGGGAGATAAGTTAATTTCTTGGTGCTCAAAGAAGCAACATACAGTTGCTTTATCATCCACAGAGGCTGAGTATAAAGGTATGGTGGAAGCTGCAAAGGAAGTGATATGGCTTAAGACTCTGATGAAGAGTTTTGACATCATTCAGAGTATACCCACTATTCATGGAGATAACATGAGTTCATTGTATCTAGCTGCTAACCCTGTGTTTCATGCCAGGACTAAACATATTGAGATTCAGTATCACTTTCTAAGAGAGAAGGTGATGGATAAAGAGATTGAAGTCATACATACTTCAACAAAAGATCAGATAGCTGATATGCTAACCAAGAGCTTGATGTTAATGTTTTGGTCAGTTCTCCTTCCACACTGTAAAGTTTTGAGCAGACAAGCACTCAAACTTTAAGTTGGAAGGTAAGCTATCTATGACTAAAAGCATTTTCATAAACGGGTTCTAGATTGAGAGAACCAAGTGTTAAAAGTTATAGATGTCTAAATCGACTTCTCAGAACATTAGTTTTAGACGTAGGTAACTTGTTGAGATCATTTCTCTAGATATACTGAATCTTTTGGAGTGATTCAGCTTTGAGGAGGTGCGCAAACTATAGGCAACACCTTGTGCAAAGTTTTGTAAAAAATGTTACACATTTGAATAAGTCAATGAGAGAGATATGTGCAACAGACTTTCTATAGAGTCATCATCTTCACAGATTTTTCAAAATCTTGATAATTGGTCATTGATCCTCTAAATTGGTGAAGGTTTGGAGTTATTCTTGATATAGAGGTGTTCTAAATTCAAGAGTAGCTTGTTCTTTTGGAGATTAACACTCTCCATCAAGACTTCCCACAATTTTCTTATACATAGTAGCATTTTCCAATGCTTCACCTGATGTAGTGTCCAACTTCAAATTCTGACCTAATGGCATAGAAATTGGCTTACAATAAGCCATACCATACTTTTGCAGCAAATTCAAGGCATATTGCCTTGGCGACATCCATATACCTCTTTTTGTATGTATAAACTCGATGCCCAAAAAATAGCGCAACACACCAAGATCTTTCATGTCAAATTCTTGCATAAGAAGTTTCTTTACCTCTTTGATGCTTCCTTCATTATCACCACCTACAATCAGGTCATCAACATAAATAGCCACAATAGTGATGCCATCATGAGCCTTCCTTGCATATAGTGAGTGATCTGCATCACACATAGAAAACCCAATGCTGGTTAAGTAATCAGCAATCCTTGCATGCCATGCATGAGGGGCTTGCTTCAGCCCATACAAAGCCTTTTGCAATCTGCAAACATATTCTGGATGCTTTGAATCTTCATATCCTTGTGGCTGGTCCATGTATACTTCTTCCTATAACTCACCATGTAGGAGAGCATTCTTCACATCCATCTAATGCAAATTAGTCCATCCTTTCGCCATAGCTAATGCAACAAGTGCTCTGACAGTATACATTTTAGCTACAGGACTGAATGTTTCCTCATAATCAATGCCATATATCTGTGCATATCCTTTAGCTACCAATCATGCTCTATACCTGCTTATGCTACCATTAGCATTATGCTTTACCTTGTAAACACATTGCAGCCTATGGGTTTCTTTCCTTGTGGAAGTGGAACCAGCTTCCATGTATCATTTCCATAAAGTACAGCCATCTCCTCATCCATAGCTTTTTCCCAATCTGCATTACCAATTGCATCTTCAAAACAAGAAGGTTCAACATCTTGTATTACCTTTGTCATGTAGGCACAATGATGAGCCATATAACTATCATACATCAATCGTTGCACTGAGTTCCGCATCTTCCCAGATCTTCTTGGTCCTAGGTCCCTTCTCCTTGTATCATCTGCATGTGCCCTTCTTACTCCTGCAGTCTTCATAGAGAGCAGTCCAAGTTCCTCATCAAGACTCTTTTTTGAACTACTTGAATCTCCATCAATGTCTTCAAAACCCGCACATGTTTTGCTACCAGCAGAAAGCTTTTCTTTACCTTTTTGGATGTATTTGATGAATTTGCTCGATTGAAATTTCCACGCAATCTTCCACTCCATGGAGTTGAATTGGAACTATTGCTTGGTGATGCATCTGGTCCACTCAAAACTTGAGATTTTGCACTTGATTTTTCAGCATTTTCTTTGTCATTTGGTTCAAGATTTAGTGCTTCATTGGCATCTGCATAGAAGCTAGAAGTAGTCGGAGTTCTATTCATGATGTATACAGCAGTATGCACAGCTCCTGCCTAATAACAATGAGGCATATTCTTCTCAACCATCAAGGCTCTTCCTATTTCTGCAATATGTCTATTTTTGCATTCAGCAACACCATTCTGTTGTGGTGTGTACCTGCATGAAAATTGACGCCGAATTCCATGATTTTTTAGAAAATTGCTGACCTCATTTGACATGTGTTCACCTCCTCCATCAGATCTTAATGTCTGAATGTACTTCCCTGTCTCCTTTTCCACCATAACTTTAGAATTCTGGAAGTGAGTGAACAGCTCACTCTTCTCTTTCATGAAATATACCCATACTTTGCGTGTATGGTCATCAATGAAAGTACATAAAACTTGCAATCGCCCATAGATGTGGTCTTTGCTGGACCCCAAACATTTGTATGTACTACTTCTAGTACATTCTTACTAACATGCTTGTCATGTGGAAATGATGCTCTTTACAGTTTACCAAATTAACATGCTGCACATACCTTTTGCATTTCTGCAACTTTGAAATTTGGTAGTCCATGGACAATCTCCTTTGATTGCATCAGTTTCAGCTTTTGTAGATTTGCGTGTCCAATTCGTTTGTGCCAGATCTCTATATCAACAATAAGTCTTGCACCTTTTGAAAACATGGCTGCATTCATTTCAGGAATCTAAACATTTAAGGTGAACATCCTATTGACTTTGTTTCCTTTGGCAACCAATCCTCATCCTGCTTGTACTCCTCTACATAGAATCCATCAGCATTGAACTTGACTTGTAATTCCTGGTCAACCATTTGTCCAACAGAAACCAGATTCTTTGTTATATTTGGAACATGCAGCACATCAGCAAGATGTTTTACCTTTCCATCCTCCATACATAGTGCTATGTTTCCTGTATGCTCAATAGGATGTGATGTGCGATCACCTTTTTCAACATATCCGAAAACTAGAAATTTTTGCAAAGTACTAAACCATTCCGCATGACTGGTCATGTGATTTGAAGCACCTGAATCAACATACCAGACATTATCATTCGACTTTGAAACACCAGCAGACATCGTATTCATCATGTGATGTTGAACCATAAACAGCTTCTCAGAATCATTTGCACTTGTGGATGCATAGTTGTTTTGCTATCTTCTGAATCATTTCTATGACCTCTTTGGCTCCCCCCGCCTCGAAACTGTCCTCTTCCTCCTACATGATTCTGTTGTTGACCTTGGTTACTGTTTCCTCTTCCATTTCCGAAACCTCTACCTCTTCCTCTTCCTCTACCAGAGTAGAATACGTGCTCAAAACTTGGCTTTCCTTGGGAGTTTGAATCCTAACCAAGATTCTTTTCTTCAATAATGAGCATAGATACCAGATCAGCAAAATTTGGAATATTTTCCCTGGTCTGTATAGAAGTTTTGAACTGCTTATATGTAGCTCCTAAACCACCAACGCACACTTCCACCTTATCATCATCATCTACATTCATGCCAATAGATGCAAGTGACTCACATATGCTTTTGATTTTTAGAGTGCAGTCACTTACTAACATGCTCTTTTTCTCCAATGTATGCAGCTCGTTCTTGAGTTGCAATTTTTGTGCCTTTGTATTGGTCTCGTACAATGTGACCAAACTGTTCCAAGCCTCTTTTGGAGTCTTGGCATCCTGTATGTGCCCAATCATGCTATCCTTTATGATAATAGATAGCCAGTACATTACCTTTTGTGCTCCTTGATTCCATTCCTCATATGCTCTTATTTGTCTTGGAGTCTGATTTCTCTTTGGTAACTGCGGAGCATTTTCGTTCTCTCCTTCGATGTACTTCCAGTAGCCTTTTTCCATCAGGAAATTTTTCATTCTAAATCTCCAAGCATGGAAGTTGTTCTTGTCCTGCTTATCACTCATAAGCTAACTCATTCCATTTGCGTTTTCCATTTCTGTAGCAATTCACAACACTGCAAAACACTACAAGCAACACTTCTGTTTGAGCACTATCGCAATATGACGTGACAGTTTGATCTCAGAAAAACACAGTTTTCGTGTATCAACAGTACACAGAATCACTTGAAATTCTGGATCTAGAATATATGAGTGTTGTGAACACAATGCAAGTTATAGTTTCTGAAATTGACCTGGTTTTTTGCGGGTCCACCTTACGGGCTCAAAACCGAGGTCGAGATGGCTCCGAAACTTCAATCTGACAAAAACAAGTGACCCTAAAGGGGTAACTCCCAAAACTATTTTGAGGTCTTCTATCTTCAGGCCGATTTTCGTGGCAAATAGAGGTCGTTTGTGAATCGCATTTTGTCCACGCCTTGTTGCGTACTCTTCACCGTCGCCTTCTCCACGAGCTCTCTACAGCCACGCTGGCTCTGATACCATGTCATGAGGAAGGAGATAAGGAAGAGAGCTCACACACACACTCTCACTCTCAAGGAGAAGCACACACACACAGATTGAGGCAAGGAAGACTGATCTTCTTCTTCTTCTTCTATTAAAATAAAAAGGAACGTACAAGAATGACCTAAAAACAAGAATACAACAAGTGCAATATATAAAGATCAGTACATAAGGAAAAACCTAATGTCTGCGAATGAGTGAGCTGGCAAGGAACAAATGTGCCATCACTCTAGGTAGATAAATCTAATAAAGCTCAATGAAGTATCCTTGACATATACAGGCGTGACCACTATACATGTCAGAGAAACAAAAAACTCGTACGTGTTATCTTGGATCATCACATGTTGAGCTTGATATCTCAACATTACCAACACCCCCCTCTCTCGCGTCTGTTGCCTCTGATAGACCCTTGATGAGATGAGCATTTGACATAGTATTTGACAACATCGGTTGCTAGGTGATGTTTTTCTAACCTTAGTCCCCTTGTTAAATCTATTAGTAAGGCATCCCAATCGACTAGCCCTGGAACGTCCGGATGTGGCAGACGCAATTGATCGAAATGTAAAGTCCTCTCCATAGCAAAAAGTTGGAGAAGATGTGAGGGTCAAAGGACAAATATTTTGGAATGGTACTCCCAAAGCCCTGTAATGAACATCTCCTCAAAAGTCTGTTTGTAGCATACTGGGAGGTACTTGATCCTTGCATGCCATGCATATATCACGTTAATGGAAGGGGTTGTGCTCATGTCATATACTAAGTCGAGATTGCCTCTAGTGAATCCGACTCCTGAGAAATGAGGATCTTGAATGTTCTTGAAAGTTCAGAAGGTGACCAACATCAATTCAAATATCTTCATACACATCTATGCCATAACATCAGGAACATTTCACAGTCTAACACCCCAGTGGCGGATGGTGGATATCATGTACGCTACTGTGGTCGGTCCTCGTGGTGGTGCTAGGTACACGTAATTTAGCCATTTCTCACAGACTTTAACATTCTTCACAGTGATGGCAAATTTGGGCCATGTGCATCTTCTAAGTATTGGGACGTAACATGGATTGTATTTGATGAAGAGTGGCATATTATTCCATGATATGAACCATTTTTTGATATGCTTCTAGAATACAAAGCCTCCAAGTGGGTTGGAAGATGGACCCCTGTGTAGCACTTTCAGGTATGTCATCTGGACCAAATTGCGTAGCAAAAGTTGGGACCTTGCCACAACGTCGTTGAATTTTTGCATTATAATATGCTAGTAGCATGCAATATGGCACATATTGATCATCATTTGTGCCTATCCATTGGTGATGGGACATGAATCAGAAGTATTTTCATTTTATAATGGTCTCCTTAATTTTAGACATTGATTGAATTTGCACCACTACTCTATCATCATGTGTGTTGGCCATTTTTTCAAGCTTCAGCAGCCATTCTAGGGCTTCAACTTCAAGTGTGTCCAACCCTTCAGTTGTTTGTTGGCCAACCGGCATGGGCATAGGAACATAAGGTTCCTCATATGACTCTTCTACTTCGATGGGCACCAGCTCTTCCAGTTCAGGTTCTATGACAGGGGAGGGTTGTCTTTCATATTGAGGTAATTTACCTTGCAATTCTGCAACTTGTTTTTTAAGTGCGTTCAGCTCTTGAGTAGATGATATAGGATCTACGACCTTTGTTTGCCCTATTTGTGCCCTTAGCTATTGGCAGAGCATGTCCCGTTCTTTTTCCAAATTGTCATGTGCTTCAAGAAGGTCAACATATTATTCAAGGATGGTTTTCATTGTATCTGAGGGAATAGCTTTAAATTTGTCTGGATCTATCTCATGAGGAGAGCCTTCCATTGCTGCTTCCAGATTCTCTTCATTTTGCCTTTGAAGTCATTTATTCTCCTCTAGAGCAATGGCCATATGCTTCTCTAGTAAGGTCCAATTACGACGAACTTTGATATTATAAGACTGATAAAGTTCAATTAAAGCTTCGAGTTTTTTAACCTCCTGAGAATCTGATTGTTGAGGAGTATCCAATAATGTTTGATGGGCATGCTCTAGCATAGTATAACGTTGGGTGAGCTCTGCATTCTCTTCTTCTAGGTTTGTCAGCCTCTTTTGTAGTTTTTGTTGGTCCGCAAATAGAATACGATGATGGTCATCTAAGGTCTGATATTCATTTTGCAATTGATATATACATTAACGTAATGTAGAGAAACTATTATTTACATTCAGGGATGTTGGGAAAGAGGAGGATGCAGGAGGAATGGGGAAGGGGGACGGGGTTGTGAATGAAGTGGAAACAAGAGGTGATGTGGGGGGAGGGGGACTAGGAGATTGTGGTAGTGTGGGGGAGGGAGAGTGGTGCCATAGCTGGTGATGTTTCCATGCTCTCAAAAGTGTGCATTGTCGTGTAAATGGGGATGGTAGGTGCGGTAGATGTGATGTCGGTGAACCGTGTTGTGAATGTAGGTGTGGCAGCCCATCCAAAGTGGGTGCCAGAGGGAATGGGAATTCCTATAACATTAGAATGAAAACTATAACCCAAAGGTGATATGGATGACGTGAGGGTTGTGACAGCATGTTCAGTGGTGGTGGAGATTATGGTGGTGGTGTTGTGAGGATGTGGTATTCTTCCATGTGTGTAGTGTTTGTTGGTGCCGATACATCTATATGAATTTGCTTTTCTGAGCGAAGGGGGCAGGTAGGCACTCATTGTTCAAAGCAATGAATGTGAGTGATGGCCGAATGAATGGCTTCATCAAGACCAAGCACATCAGCGTGAAGGTTCAAGGACTCGACGAACTGTTCATCTACTCCTTCTTCTCCTAACATTTGACTTATCAGTAATTTCCCTGTTTCTAATGAAAATTTGTGATGCTCCTAGACTCTCTTCATGGTCTCGTACAATCTTTTGATCTGTGCCGTATAGGCTGGTGCACCCATTAGCTCCATAATGTCTTCTTGCTCCTAGTTGTGCTCTTCATCTGACTCCTCTTCATCGGTCTCTTCTTCATCTTCATTCACTTCTACTACTTCGGGTTGAGTAGGGGCAGTAGCTTTGTAGTCGGTTGCGGTCCTCGGGTCTAGTCTTCTTCCGTCTCGAGATTCCCCTCATTAATCATTCTGGAAATTTCTTCATCGATTAAGTTTTCCAAAGTGTAGCCCTGTGGAAATTTCAATTCGAAAGGAATAGGTGGAAAGATAAGGTTTTGTCCCTCTGCACTTTGTCTGGGTAACTGAATCGTGAATGGGCGAACACATCTTTGTTGAGGTGGTGTCACATCTGGTGTGTGGGTGGCACCCCTTGCCTGTGCACAGGGTATTTGAATGGATCCTCTCATTTTGTTTGATGGTGGTCCCATCGATGGCCGTCTCTAGAACTCTTGGACTCTGGACCATACCAATGCTCTCGGAATGGGTACATCATAAGCCAAACACCTCTAAACAATTCGTGCAAGCGTTGTGGTCATGATACGAGCGACTTTTCTAGAAACCCGATTTAAAGATGCGACAATTGAAAACCTAATTGGTGACTCTCCTCTTTACATCGAAGAACTAGATGCTTTGGGATTGATAAGTCAAGGAGCTCACACCCCATTTTCTTTATCAAGAAACTTTTTGGTTTGTTAATGAACCCCGTGATATAAGAAAAATTCGAATTGATTGGAAAGATGAGCAGCCCGGGATTTGGTTCAGCAGGTCTTGTTATAGAGGAGATACCTACCACCTCTGACACATGGCTATCGTTACAATTCCATCCACATATCGTCTCTGATGAAAATGATTCTAGCATGTCTAGGAGTAACAATACCGAGCCATGGTCCCTTGCTTCAAATATGGATCTCAATGGTAAACATCGAAGTGTTGATGGAATCTGGATTGATGACATTACAGATGCAATGTTTGTTGATATATTTAGGTAGTGATGTGTGTGAACACACTAGGACCGCCGGGGCACTTCTTTTCCCTCTTTAGGAGGTTTTTTTCCCCTAGCTTGTATATACGCCTATTGCCCTAATGGGCTACTTATCTTTGTACATTCTCTAGTAATACATTCACTATTGTGTGTTTGTGCTCCAAGCTTCTTCTTCTTCCTTGTGTTGATTGCGTGCTTCCGCAGACATCTATCTCCAACAATTGGTATCAGAGCAGGTCGTCGCTTCATCTAGGGCGCCGTCGACACTCCTCCGTTTGCAGTCTTAGAATTGCATGAATTCTGGTGAGCATACTCTGCGTGTTTTCGAGATCAAAACCGCTTCGCTCTGTGGTGCCGAAATCGCGAGTTTCTGTTCACCAGTTTAAGCGTCTCAGAGTCTGCTACAGGTCTAGCAGAACTCGTCTGGGCAGTTATGTTCAACTTTTTGAGATACAGTCAATTTTCTACATCAAGGTATTTTAGTCACCGGCCATGGCTGAAAGTAGTGATGTATTCTGTATGTTGGCTCTTGAGGATAAGTTGGATGGTACCAACTACCCATTATGGGCTTATATGATGCGACATGTATTGGTTGCAAAAGGACTGTGAAACATTGTAGAGGGTGTTGAAAGACGTCTTGTTACACCTGCAACTACAGGTACTGCAAATACAGGTGCTAGAGCTGATGAAGATGGTGTCGAAGATGATATTCTGCACATTCCTGTTTGTGCTGCTGTTTCTGTTGCACCTACTGTAGAGCAAATTCGTTGGGATGGCAGAGATGCCCAGGCACATGCATTGATAGCCTTGTCTGTCAAACATGCCATTATTCCTCATATTCGCTCTTGCAGAACAGCTAGGGATGCTTGGGATACACTAACCACATTGTACCAATCTAGGAATGAGGCTCGTGTTGCTTACCTCCGAAAACAGTTGGAGAGTGAGCACATGAATGAAGATGATTCTATGGATAGTTTCCTAACAAAGATCAAAGATTTGAAGGAACAGTTGATTTCTGTTGATGAGGTTATACCAGATAGCTCACTTGTGCAGACCGTTCTGAATGGTCTTCCTGATTCATATCAGAGTTTTGCTTCTACTCTTCGGTTGATGATGAAAGGCAATCGGAATGCCTTATCATTTGAGGAGTTAGTCTCTGTTCTGTTGCAGGAAGATCAGTCCAGGCAGAACAGGTCCATTATGCATGTTGCAGATCAAGCTTTCCTGGCTAGTCAAAAGGGCAAAGGAAAATGGAGCTCTTCTACTAGTAAGCGGAAATCTAAAAATGCTGCACATTCGAAGAACCAGGATAAAGATGAGAAGAAATCAGAAAAGCAGAAATTGTTTTGCAAGTACTCTAAAGGGAATGATCATATCATAAAGAACTGTCCAAAACTGGCTGCAAAAGAGGCAAAGAAGAAAGAGGCTCGAATGGTTGTTGTAGAGGCCTCTACACCAAAAATAGAGTCTGCAAATCTTGTGCAGGAAGAAGAATGGGCGTTTACTACTGTTTGCAGTTTTGACCCATCTTCTCATGAGCAGTGCATGTCTGCAATGGACTCAGATATTTGGTACTTTGATAGTGGAGCGACCAAACATATTACCTCGCAGCGCAGTTTCTTCTCTTCACTCGAGCCTTCCCCTACAGGGAATACTGTCACATGCGCCAACAACTCCTCTTATCCAGTTATGGGAGATGGTAAGATCATTCTGACTACTGCTGATGGTAGTTCTTTCACCTTATCAGATGCTTTATTTGTGCCAGGGATCAAGAAGAATCTGTTATCAGTTTCTGCACTAGCCAAGATTGGCTTGGTTGTGAAATTTGTTGATGACAGATGTACAGTACATGATCTGTCAAATGGCGATGTTATTATTGCTTCTGGCATTTTATGTCGTGGGCTGTATAAGCTCATAGACTATGAAAGATCTGTGAATGATTCGGCATGTGTAGTTCATGATTCTCAGGCTATCTCAGATGCAAAGCTTTGGCATGCACACTTTGGTCATCTTAATTTTGCTAGTTTGCTATGCCTACAGAAATCTGATATGGTGTCTTCTTTGCCCAAGCTTGAGGCACCTGGAAAACATGTATGTGAAGGCTATATTTTGGGCAAAATGTAGCATTCCTCCTTTCCAAAAGATGGATCAGTTGGGGCTACGCAGAAATTGCAGCTTGTACATAATGATGTCTGTGGTCCTATGCAGACACCTTCTTTTGGAAACTATCTTTACTTCGTGACTTTCATTAATGATTTTTCTAGGCATGCATGGGTATATCCATTGAAGCCAAAGTCCGAAGTGTTTTTGTACTTCAAACAGTTTTTGGTTTTGGCTGAAAATCTGTCAGCATGTAAAATGGACACCCTCCGTTCTGATCGAGGGGGGGAATATATGTCTTCTGATTTTAATGCATTTCTGGCTGAACGTGGATAAAACAACAGTGTATAGTGCCGTATACACCTCAATAGAATGGAGTTGCTGAACGGAAGAACAGGTCACTCATGGAGATGGCGAGGTGTATAGTCAAGAGTCAGGCTTTACCACATAGTTTCTGGCTTGAGGCTGTCATGTGTGCAGCATATGTACTTAATGGGTGTCCCACTAAAGCGCTACAGTCTATCACTCCATATGAGGCTTGACATGATCGCAAGCCATCTGTTGCTCATTTGCGGGTTTTTGGTTGTTTGGCATATGCACTAGTGCCTAAACAACATCGCAGAAAATTGGATGATATGGCAGTAAAATGTATTTTTGTTGAGTACAGTTCTGAAAGTAAAGGCTATCATCTATATCATCCACATACTAAACGCATTCTGGTTAGCTGTGATGTTGTCTTTGTGGAAGATGCTATTCAACCATTGCTTTCATGTACTAAGGAGACTTCTGTTAGCTCTAAAGACATGTATGATACTTTGATGCCTCTTTTTACAGGTGGACAGTCTAGTGATGATCCTAATGAGGCAACTTCTTAGCCTTTGCAGGTTTCATATGATGATGCAAATCATTCCATTTCTGATGCAGATTTACATGATGCACTTGTTGATGAGAGAGCTGATATTGAGCAGGCAAAAACTATGCCAAAATGGCTGGTGCAGACTTTGCGTGACAGCAAATTAGATGCACCTTTGTCATATCGTACTCGTTCAGGCTCTCATAGTGCCTCCTTTGCATCAGATTGCTATGATATGGCTGCGTCTAGCCTCTATGATGAGAATGAGCCTGTTTCTTTTGATGAAGCACATAATTCAGAAAATTGGATGGCTGCTATGCAATCTGAATATGATGCTATAATGAAGAATGGTACATGGTCTTTATGTGACTTGCCTCCTAGCAAGAAGGCCATTGGCACTAAGTGGGTATACAAGCTGAAGCGTAAACCTGATGGTACAGTTGACAGGTACAAGGCTAGGCTTGTTGCAAAGGGTTATGCGCAGGAAAGAGGCATTGATTTTGATGAGACCTTTGCACCTACATGCCGTATGACTACTGTTCGGAGCATTTGTGCACTTGCAGCCCATCATGGTTGGAATATACATCAGTTGGACATTAAAACAACATTTCTGAATGGTGACTTGCATGAAGAAGTGTATGTTTTTCAGCCTCGTGGCTTTGTGCAGAAAGGACATGAAAACCAGGTGTGCAAGTTAAAGAAGGCGTTATATGATCTAAAGCAAGCACCACGTGCTTGGTATGAGAAGATACATGCCTATCTGATTGCACATGGTTTTGAGAACAGTCCAACTGAAAGCACCTTATATGTTAAGAGTGCTAATGATGTGCTTCTGATCATTGTTGTCTATGTTGATGACATGCTGCTCACTGGTCCTATTGAGAAGCATATTGCTAATTTTAAGGCTCATTTGCCTCATTTGAGATGTCTGATTTGGGGCATTTGCATCACTATTTGGGCATTTAGTTTATATGGTGGAATGGCTTTGTGTCAAATGAAATATATTGACACATTATTGCAGCGTTTTGGCCTTGAAGACTGTAAGCCTGTTGCCACTCCTATGGAGACAGGTTTACAATTGAGTCTTCATGATGCTGGAGATGCATTTGATGTTGTTCTCTATCGGCAGGCTGTTGGATGCTTGATTTACTTATGCATTACTCGGCCAGATATTCAGTTTGTTGTCTCACAGATGACCAAGTTTATGCATTGCCCAGGAGTCACACATTGGAAGGCGGTTAAGCGCATCTTTCGCTACTTGAGTGGTACTCGGCTACTTGGGTTGTTTTATCCCAAGGGGGGATCACTACTGCCAGATTTACATGCTTTTTCTGACTCAGATTGGGCTGGTTGCTATGACACTCGTATGTCCACTAGTGGTTTTTGCTTCATGCTTGGTAGCTCATGTATATCTTGGTTGAGCAAGAAGCAGCCTACTGTGGCCACTTCCAGTTGTGAGGCTGAGTATAGGGCAACTTTCACAACGACTGTTGAGTGTGTGTGGCTCAGACGCCTTATGGCTGATTTGGGTGTTGGCCAGTCTTCTGCCACCACCATCTTCACTGACAATCAGAGCGCATTGGCAATTGCGAGGAACCCTGTGTTCCATGCTCGCACTAAGCACATTGAGGTGCATTATCACTATGTCAGGGAGAGGTTCTCTGCTGGGGAGATCAGCTTGGCATATGTGCCCACGCAGGAGAACATTGCATACCTTTTCACGAAGGCTCTGCCTAGGGAGAAGTTTGAAGCTTTCCGCAAAGCTTTGGGCTTACTTGCTTTTGTGGAGTGATTTCCACATAGCTTGGCACTTCCTTATACATGAGTGCCAGCTCCTTGTTCACCGCATCACTCCCAGGGGGGATTTGTTGATATATTTAGGTAGTGATGTGTGTGAACACACTAGGACCGCCGGGGCACTTTTTTCCCTCTTTAGGAGGTTTTATTCCCCGGCTTGTATATACGCCCATTGCCCTAATGGGCTACTTATCTTTGTACATTCTCTAGTAATACATTCACTATTGTGTGTTTGTGCTCCAAGCTTCTTCTTCTTCCTTGTGCTTATCGCGTGCTTTCGCAGACATCTATCTCCAACAATGTTTTGAGAGTGAGGATGCAGATATAGAAGAGGAAATATTAAGATCCGTGATTAAAGAGTCAAAAAAGGAAATATCTAGAAAGGGTTCTCTCAAAGAGTTCAGGTAGGGTTCGAGTACTAAAAAGTCTGTTGGATGCGAAGGATATAGGGGAGGGGGGGGGCACAAGCTATGGAAGGTAGAGAAGAATAAAAGGAAGATCTTCGCAGAGGTCATGAAAGCTTTCTGCACTGAAGTAGTTGGGAAAAGTTTTGCTGCCTCTGTTTTTGTTGTTCTCCTTGTAATTCAGGTAAAGGCCCACGGCAGAGGAATAGATGAAATCATCATCCGTGAGGTGATAGACCCGTCAGAAGAAATATTAGATGGCATTGGCATCCCCAATGTTGATTTTTGATGGCCGTACTGCCCGTTTTGACCATTTTTTACTGTAAAATACAGCCAAAAGAATTATTTGACCTTCAAAAAATACATTAAAAATATAAAATACAGGTAGGTTATGTAGATAGCCATCAAAACTGAAGGGCATGGTAGACCGTCAAAATACAACACTGCTGGGCCCATCCGTGGCACGCTTCAAGCGTCGCCCGACAATCTGTTTGAACGTTTCAAGGCTCTTTTCAACAAGACGTATGCATTAACAGAGGAGCACGAACATCGTTTTCTCATCTTCAAGAAAAATCTCACTAAAGGAATGCACGCGCAGCGTATGGACCCCACAGCCATACATGTTATGCGCTGCTATTACCCACAAACGAGCTACCCTTGGAATTCGACTATGAACACATCATTCAGAGCGTGAAACTGACATCGAAGGTGAGCTTGATCTTATTCATTTCGCTTTTGGAACAAGACTCTTGCTTACAGGGACCTTGAAGCTCAGCAATATAGAAGTAGACTACTAAAAGAAGCAGCCATGGATGCCTTTGCAAGACCCAGGAGTCATTCTAATAATGAGAATGTACTTGGGCCAAAGAGGAAAAACAGGTTTCCCTGTCTCTCTCTCTGATCGGATATCCATGAATCTTACTGGTTCAGAAGCGCATTCTTCAAGGATTCGGGAAGTACTTGCCCTTCGGACTGCTGACAAATGTGATGTATGTGAAGCCTAACTTGTTGAGACGTTCCTGCAGTATTGGAAAGTACAGCATTGAAGCTAATCCTAAAAAATTGAAAATCATTTAATTTTTTTTCCCCAACGAATATGAAGAACTTGCGTGGAAGAATCCGTTCCTGGCTTTAAAAATCTCAATTGATGATTCGAGTCATTTTTTAAAGATGGAAGAGACTTTGCATAATAGAGTAATTGGTCAAGATGAGACTGTGAAAGCTATTAGCAGAGCAATACGCAAAGCCGTGTGGGCTTGAAGAATCCCAATCGGTCCATTGCCAGCTTCATATTCTCAGGACCTGCTGGTGTTGGGAAATCAGAGCTAGCAAAGGACTTGGAAGCATATTAATTTGGTTCAGAAGAGGTGATGATTCGGCTTGACATGAGTGAGTTTATGGAGAGGCACGCAGTTCCAAACCTTATTGGGTCTCTACCTGGTTATGTTGGCTACAATGAGGGAGGTCAATTGACAAAGGCTGCCCGTCGATGTCCTTATACTGTTGTTCTTCTTGATGAAATAGAAAAAGCACACTCTTGGGTTCAAACCAAATCCTTATATGAACGCAAAGCTCTTACCGTGTATTCTCAGAACTGCTGGTGAAATTAATCAAAGGACTTGCAGCCACTCTAGCTCAGGGGTTCTTCTTCCAGAATAAGTTGAGAGCTCAGATACTATTGACAATGTGAAGTCTAAGATCCAGGACAAAAAGGGTATCCCTCCTGATCAACAGTGTCTTATATTTGCCGGTAAGCAACTAGAAGATGGACGTACGCTTGCTGACTACAACATTCAGAAGAGTCTACTCTTCACCTTGTCTTGCGCCTCAGAGGAGGAACTGCTTTCTTGGGCCAAGGTTTTCTTTCTCCACTTTGATTGGAGATCTGTCTTTTTGCGCATATACGTATAAACCTTGTAAATTGGTTTGCTGAATGTAATTGGTGGCTTTCAATTTGATGGAAATGCTATTTCTTTTGATTTGAAAAGTTATGTCATGAATAAAAACTAGGCCTCCTCCATACGTGAAGAGCGAATGTTTCGCAACCAAGCTGCTTCAGGTTTATGGACTCCTTATACGTGTTTATGATGTGTAAATACTTTTACACACTTATTCTTAGGGGGTGTTTCAATCACATGCTATGACCACGTTTCCGTGGTGGTATGCAAATCTTCGTGAAAAGCTTTACTGGTAAAACTATCACCCTTGAAGTTTACAGTTCAACGAGTGTTTTGACTATGAACATTGAATAAAATAAGTCGATCTATTGCAAGGAAGTGACTATGATCTCCCTCCTTTACATGAAACCCAGCGACAGCGTGCAACATCCGTGAAGTATATTCTTGTGTTTCTTGTTCCACCGCTAATGTGCTAGGTGAATTTGATCAATAATCCAATGGGGCATAGGCAAAATGCTGCATGATTGTGCATAAATGAAGAGCAATGGTCAGTGTCATGGCCACCATATCCTTCAGTTTGTTGAGATCCTTGTGCTCCATTCGTCCAGGAATGAGGGTTTCCTTTTCTATTGGAGTGTGCATGCCCTTCATGTCTAGGGCCTCCCGCACTAAGTTGATGGTCAGCTTAAATCTTTTCAATTCATTTCCTTGGGTTAATGCCGGAAGCACAAAGGTGTTCTCTCCTCCTTTGGATCGACTAGGGATAAGAGTGCTGATTAGGTAAGACATCGTAGAAAATCGCGTTTGGGCAATATTGCTCTAAAGTAGCTATCCGAGCCGGCTTTAGTCCACACTGATCTCATAACTTCTGCATTCTGCTACTTTTCAAACTCACAAGAAAAGAAGTGGTATCTTCCCCACTTTCCATTGAATTCTATTTTAGCTTCCCAGAAGTAGGTACCCTCTCCTAGTGGTCTGCAATGTCACTGAACCAATGGGCATGTTTGCCGACCTGTAAGGTGTGCCCCTATGGAGGGTCGTGAATTGGAAGTACATGAACCGCCCTGAGTTCCTAAGGTCTTTGTGTCAACTGTTTCTCAAGGAGGATGGTTTCAATGTCGACTATTTGAGAGCTCGACCTGTGAACTGGTTCCTGTCGCTTTTGCCATGTTACTGCCTTGCTTGCTGCTTCCATGAGAATGTATGAGCACATGTTAACATTCTAGTGGACAAGATATGGCCATTTGTCCCCATTACAACATTAACATGAAGCACCGTTATAAAGTTAGTGGGTCAGTTAGTGCTCAGTGATCATGTGTGTAGTTAGCGAATGAAGAGTTCTATGTGCTAAGTGTGATCGTGCAGTGTGAGGAGGATGCAGTTAGTGTGGAGATGAATTTACATATTGGGGGTCGGGGGTGCTTATAACAAGCTTTTTGTCGCCAAACATAATGCATGGTATTACCAGATGACCATGTGTGGGCTATGGGAGACTTTACATGAGTATCTACTTGAAAATGAGGCTTTTTAGGGACCCATTTACAAGTGATCCTATTAGTACCTATTGAAGCATGTGTGAATGTGGGTGAATGCAGCTTTGTCTCATGAAGTTTAAGGGTGGCTACTTGAGCCTGCAAGCAAGCCTTAGGCACCCAAATTTGTCTTGATTGTGGGTCGGCCTTCATCGACTTCTTGGGTACCCAGATGAGTGTTACTTTCATGGGCGAACTCTTGAAAGGCTTCTTATTAGTGTCCTGTCGTTGTTTACTAGCATGAGGTTTAGTCAAAGGCTTTAACTTGGCCGCAACAAGATGCTTGCCTTTTCGTACCCATACTTGTTTTGTTGGTTGAGACATCTTGCTAATTCGTACTCTCCTTTGATGTTGAGCATGCGCCGCCTGCTTCTTTTGCATTCTGTACTCCTTCGGTTGCCATGTCTTGATCACTTTTGGAAAAGAAGGTAGTTCCATCTTATCTTTAGCTTCATGGTTGAAAACATCATCCCTCTACATCATAGGATTTTGGAGAAGAACAACACCTTTATCTTCATGTGTACTCCTAGAAGGACCAGGAGTTGGCGCCTTTCCTAATTCCTTGAGTGCTCTACTTTCTAACTCGATGGTAATGCAATTTTGACTTACCCAAACCTGACGAAGTCCACTTCTTAGGTTCAGGTTGACTGCATGATAAGAGATCCAATCTTGACCCAAGACAAGAGGCTCAGTGAGGTCCTCGTCTTGACACACTAGCACCTTAACTGTCATGAGGACATCTTGAATGTAGAGGGGAAGTTCCACCTTGCGCATGCAAGGGGTTTCCATGCCTCCCAAACCTATGAGGTATGCTTCTATAAGATTCACACTTAATTTCAATCTTCTTCCTTATGTTTCTTGGCAGTGTTGAGTTGATTGAGCATTTCCTCAATGAGGGGTTCTTGATATAGTTTGAATCTGCATTCGCTAATGTAACTAGGGAGAACATTACCTTCTAGTGTAGTTTATTGAATTGCTCCACTAGTTGAGATCTTGTTTATGATCATAGGTCCATAATCAGGCTTCTCTAGCTTTCTAGCATGTTGTTTAAGTGTATACACGAAAACCAAGTCTCCGGCCTCCAAGCCTTTGTCCTTCGCATGGGCATTAAAGTATGCCTTTTGTCTCTTCTTAGATGCATAAATCCATGCGGCAGCTCTCAGTCTCATTTCACCTAGCCGTTCAAGAGAGCTCATGCCCTGTCCACTCATGCTCGTGTGCTATCTTCAATGTAGGTATAAAAAAGTCCAATGGTAGCACTGCATTTTGTTGAAATACCATCTAAAAGAGTGTGGCTTGGAGTACCATTTTATAGGCAACTCTATATGCCCAAACACCATGGTGTAGCTGTTTGTCCCAATCAGAGCGTTTATTATTCACTAATTTGGTCAGCACATTGCATAGAGTCTTATTGGTGCTTTCCGCTTGCCCATTAGCTTGTGGATGATACGGGGCGGACTTTTGTGTACTACCAAGAACTCTTGGAGAAGATTTTAAAAGACTTCGTTCAAGAAGTGAGTGCCTCTATCACTTACTAGCTCTATAGGTAGCCGTATCTTGTGAACACGTTCTCAAATAAAAACTTAGTTGTCGTCTGAGCATCTTCTTCATTGTGGCTTTCACTTCTACCCACTTGGTTAGATAATCGGTGGTCATAATGATATACTCCGCATGAGAACTCTTAGCTAGGGTATTAATAGGACCTACGAAGTCTATTCCCCATTTAGAGAATGCACGTCCACCCATCATAGGTTTCAATGGCATCTCATCTTTACACATGGGATATTGAGCTCACTGACAAATGTCACACCGCTTCACATAGGTATGTGCATCCATGTAAAGGGTGGGCCACCACATACCTGCAAATAGGATTGCCTTGATCACTTGGTCGGGTCCAAAGTGTCCTCCTGCTACACCTTGGTGGGCAGTTTCCAAATCTTAAGATATTCACTCTCATGGACACAGAGTCTAAGGTAACCATCTTTACATGCTTGTATAAGTTATCTCCAATGAGTGAGTAGTCTAGTCCTTCCTATTCTAAGCTCCTTTGTCTAGCCAAGGTCATACCTTGAGGGAATGTTTTCGTCCTCAAGAAGGCTACCAATGTTTCAATCCAATCTGGTATTAGAGACATTTGGTACAATGTAGCATGATCCACAGGTGGTTTAATACGATAGACTGGGCATTCCTTACACAACTTATGGACATTGGCTTCCATAGTCGGCCAGTGCACTCCAAGTCTACTTAGTTTCTGTAAAGTTCTTTGCCTCGAGTAGTGTTGCTCTAATACACCCACATGTGCTAATTGCAACCATTTTTCATACTCCTCTTCCACACAACAAGCTAATATCCCTTGATCTGTATGCTTGTACATACTTCCTGTCATGATATGGTACTTTTGGGCTTTTACTACCTCCTTATCTTGAGTGTTCATTACTGGGATGTCTAGGTCCATATGTCAATACTGGCACTAATGTCTTGGCCCACTATGGTGCAACTTCCAAATTAAACAAAGTAAGCATCAGGAAGATCATATGATACTTCTTGTGGGGCCTCTCTGGATGTGAGCCTCGAGAGATGATCTGATCTCAAGTGAGTCTTTCCTTTCCTCACAACTACCTCAAAGTCATATTCCATTAGTAAGAGGAACCATCTCACTAACCTACCTGTATTGCATGGCTTGTTCACAAGATATAGCAATGCTTGATGGTCTGTAAAGAATTTAAACTTATTTGCAAGCCGATAATGTCTAAACATTTTAACCACTTATACCATGCCTAATCCTTCTCGTTCGATGGTCATATAGTTTTGTTCAGCTGCATTCAACCGTCTACTAGCATAGGCAATTGGAAGATCCATATTACCTTCACCTGTACGCTGTGCAAGTACACACCCAATAGCATAATTGGATGCGTCCACATGAACATGAAAGGCCTTGTTCCAATCTGGTGTAGTCAAGATTGGTGCTGAACATAATCGTCATTTAAGCTCATTGAAAGAGATCTCACATTCTTCCGCCAACTCAAAGTTAGTCAACAGGGAGTATAGAGGCTTTGCAATGATTGCATACATATGAATAAATCAACGATAGTAGACACAATGCCCCATGAAAGCTTGTACATCCTTGACATTCTTGGGCCTAGGTAGCTCCACAATAGCTCTAACTTTTTCCTCATCCATAGATATGCCATTCTTTGACACTTCTCATCCATAGATATGACATTCTTTGACACTGTGTCCTAGAATCTTTTTGCCTGACCATGAAAACACACTTTCTCGGTTCAAGCATACTTGATCTTCTCTACATTTGTCAAAGATAGCTCTCAGCTCAAGGATATGTGTTTGTCTGATGTTGGAATGAGCACAAAGATCATCAACATAAACTTCCAAATTTTTTCTCAAGAATTCTTTAAACATGTGGCACATCAACCTTTGAAAGGTGGCTGACACATTGGTAAGACCAAATTGCATTACTCGAAAGGAAAATATGCCCCACTCGATAGCAAAGGTTGTCTTATGTTGATCTTCTGGAGCTCTGACCACTTGATTGTAGCCAGAGAAGCCATCATGGAAGCTATAGACTTCCTTGCCTACTACTCTTTCTAGTAGATGCTCAGTGATCGGAAGCGGATAACTATCTCTAATAGTGGCTGCGTTAACTTTCTTTAATTTAATGCATACATGTAACTTTCCATTCTTTTTGGGCACCACTACAATGGGGGATACCCACTCAGTGTGCTCAGTTTCATAGATGAATCTAGCTTCAACCATGCGATCTATCTCTTCTTTTATCTTGGCATCATAGTGGGGTGTCCATTGTTCTTCATTGATGGCTACATTCATTGTTGCTAGAATTTTTGCCCAGCAATGAGGTTCAAATTCTTCGTCTTAGAAAACTACACGTGCATTGGCTTGGTCTTGAACTGATCTATGTGTTTCCTTGGCACCTACCTCTCTTGCTTTTTCTCTCTTGTCTTCTTCTATGGCTACTTTGCACATCCATAAGTGTTGGAACTCAAGGCCAAGCACAAAGCATGGAAGCGCATCAAAGAAGTGGACATACAAGAAGAAGGAGCAAGTAGGGAGCTCCAAGAAGCACATGTCAAATTTTTAGAAGAATCCCCTACAAAAATAGTGATTTTCATCACTAAAAACCATTGTAAATACCATTTTCTATTTTTGTAACTCCATTTTGTTCAAGCCGAGGAGTGCTCGAGCTTGAGGAGTATTAGAAGTATCATCCTACCAATTTTCATAATTTTTAGACTCCGTTAGAGCCTTCAAATAAGCCATAGAACCTAATTTTTAAGTAGGCCAGACACTAGGTCTGGACAGGGCCAAAACTAGTCCAAAAACTATAAAAAGAGCTAGAGAGCTCATTTTTGAGGTTAGCTTGTGAGAGATTAGAGCTTTGTAAGAGAACTCTTTTGCAATCGAAGCTTTCCATTGTTCTTCTCTTTGATCTTACCTTGTGCGTGTGTGTGTGTATGTGTGTGCATGTTAGTGTGCTTTCACTCATGCACTTGTGCCTTCAATTGCTCGTGGTCTTCATACCAGTCCTCACATCTCCGCGGATTGACAAGTAAAGGAGGTGGTGCTTACGCTTGAGCTACACCAAATTTTGGTGCCGTTGCCATTGAGGCATTTGGTTTGACTCTTAAGGGCACTGCCTTGGCTTGGTTTC
The DNA here is from genome assembly GCA_020310875.1 of Ceratopteris richardii. Taxonomy (NCBI): domain Eukaryota; kingdom Viridiplantae; phylum Streptophyta; class Polypodiopsida; order Polypodiales; family Pteridaceae; genus Ceratopteris; species Ceratopteris richardii. Next base: position 40,736,345 of record CM035440.1, read on the forward strand.
AACCACTGAGTAGTCGAAACTATCGGGATATAGGTCAGCTGCTAGACGAATTCATTGTAGAATTTTCCAAGAGTGGTATCAGGCATAACACATCATCTTTGATCCACAGTTTCAAGCAGACACCCCAAGAAACAGTGCGACTAGCAGGTAGAAGGTTCAAACAATACCTAGAAAGATGCCCTGCTCCAGAGTTACCCACACCAGCCAAACAAGTGGCTTTGTTCTTAGATGGCTTACTGAGCACAAAGTTAAGATCATATGTGTACTTGAAAGAGCCTAGATCCATAGAAGAGTGTGTGCGGACGTGCATTGACATAGAAGATAACTTGGGTGAGGAGTTAGGATTGTCCAAACTCTATAAGGATTTAGATAGTTCTACTAGTCATACTTCGAAAATCTCCACGGAAATAGATGAGATAGCTGAGCAAGTTGCCAAGAAGCTGGGAGTCCAAAATAGACAAACACAAAGAGTCACCTCATTGAACCGATGTTATACCTGCGGAGGGGACCACATGGCTAACGTATGCCCAATGCAAAACCAAAACATTAGAGAAAGGAATGCTCCATATTGCACTATTGATAGAAAATACACGAACCGCACGGCTCAAGATTGTCCCTACAATAGGCAAGTTGTTAGAAAAACTTATCAGCAACCTTACCAACAAGGTAGGTATCAGAACCAATACCAACAGCCATATTATCAACCACAACAGCAATATCAGGCACAATATAGGCCACAACCAGTCTTGGGAAACCAACCACCAGCTCCTGCCAACGTGATTCCAGTCAAGTATGCTGTGGGAGAGGAAAATCCAAATAGAGCATTGGTGCCAGTGACCCCACTGATCTCAGAGAATGATTCTCATGCTCATAGTTCAGACTACTCCCATGAAGGTAGTCCACATGCTTCTTACACAGAGTCACCTGAACATAGTGAGATTTACACGTATCAATATGAGGCACCACCTATGGAGCAAAATTGGGAGCCAAAATACTCCAATGTCATGTACACAAATCCTAACCGTAGGCCCCAATTGAGACAAATGAGACCACAAGCCCCTAGAGGATCTTGTTTCAGATGTCAAGGTGACCATTTCCTTCATGATTGTCTCCACCCACCATCTCCGAGTCAAGGTCAGGCTATCACAATACAAGCTTTTTGTCCTAAATGTGGCAAAGACCATCTTCCCAGAGATTGTCCAAGAAACCCCTCTAGTGCACCCAAGATTACACCCATTAATGTGGTAGGCTTAGTGGCGGATTCAAGTGCTAATAGCAATAATGTGGCTCCTATACATGCAGTTACTAGGGCACAAGCATTAAAACAAGATAAACCAGCAGAACAATCGGAGTCGAGCAAATCAGGAGAACCTAGTAAGATGAAAACAAGAACATGGAAGGATACTAGAGAGAAGGCCAATCGCAAGTGGAATAAAAAGTTATCAGAACTAGAAGAAAGCTTGAAAGACGCAAAAACAAAGATAGAAGACATTGCATTTCAAAACCCTCGCATGCCAAAACTCAAGCTACTCCACCTCATCCCACCCCACCACCCATTGTAAATAGACCGCAACCAGGGTCTGTTCTTGCAGATCCAACCCTAGAAGGCTTTGACATGATGTTCAAGGCCCATCAGGCTCGACTTCAAGAAGGGCCAATAGCTGGAAATCTAGCCAAGAGTTACCCTAGAGTGGATTTAGAGATTGAACAGATGAGAATGTGCATGAAAATGGTAGAACAAGCTCAAGCTATACTCGAGACTAGTCAAAAGTTCAATCAGACAAACTCGGTCAAACCGGATTTGCATTTCGAGGGCTTACTGGAAAGATTAGAGCAGTTGGTAAACAATTCACAAGTTTCTGTACCTCCACAGGCTCAACCAGTTATTGAAAGAGGAAGCTCGCCACCAATGGGAGCTTATGTTCCTAATTCCATGGATGTTGGAATACCTCCTTCAATTCAATAGTTTTCTCAAGAGTTCTTGCGGGAAATACAAGAAGAGAAATGGGCCAAGGAGAAGGGTGATTCCCCTCCTATTCCTGAGATTGATGATCTTCATGATCAATTTCCCCAAGACATTCCATCCATTTACGGAGATCAAGTCGAACAACAAGAAGACGAAAGGATAGATTTTGAATCTAATACCTTAGAAGAACTGCCTCAATTTCCACACCCATGGGAATCTGAATCTCTTCAGATCCGAGCTCCCACAACACTGGTTAGACATGAAGACTCAGTGGTCCCAAGAAACACTGATGTCGTGAAGAACACTAAGGTTCAATGTCATCTCACTGTAGAAGAGCTTCTCAAAGCAAAACCTGAGCTATGGAACCATGTGAAGGATCAGGTCCCAGAACTTGATTCCAATATGCCAAAAGGCGGCTCTAAGCAAAAAGTACTAGAGATACCTCTAGACAAAATAGGGGACATGTGTGAGGGTGAAGAAGGTAATACTTATCTTCCAATCACCTATCAAGGTTACACAACCAAAGCAATCATAGATTCAAGTGCTGGTGTTGCTATTGCTACCACCTCCTTGTGGAAGCAATGGGGCAAACCCACATTAAGACCAACTAGAATGAAGCTTCAAATGGCCTACGGTCATTTTGAAAGACCTCTAGGATTGCTCGAAGGGATAACTCTAACCACTTGTGGTGTAGAGTTTGAGCACACCTTTGCCATATGTGACTATAAGAAAAATAATGTCTATGAGAATGATTCTAGGAAGACCCTTCCTACGACAATTGAAAATTGTACAAGATTGGGGAACCAACTCCTCTTACTTACAACACTTAGGGGTCACCACCAAGGTCAATTTGAAGGATTACTCCTTCAGAGATGTACCACCCCTACAGTGGAATCCTATCCATAAAGCGAAAGAAGATTCCATCTCTGTGCACTCTGAAAGTTCACCTGATCCATCATGGCTGCATGAAGATACTCATTTGTGGATGTGAAAGGTCGCAGAGGAAGAGGAAAAACGTTTAAAGGCAAGAGAAGAAGGAACTTCGCCAAGAGATAGACCAATTAGAGACCCAGCCTATACACCGATGATCTTTCTAGATGAGGAATTTGAGCCTCATGGATGGCCAATAATCTTAGCCACCATGGGCAATGGACACCTCATTGTGATGAGGAGGGTTATGATATTTCAGTGTTCATGTGTCAGCCCTTGCTAGAAGAACGTGACCCTAGTGATGTCATAGAATAAGAAGAGAACGATGACGATCTAGAGTCCATTGTGATGGATAGTTTCTTTACCTCGAAAAAGCACTATTTAGAAGATGTAGGAGTGTTTAACCAAAAAGAAGAGGAACCTCTCACAAGCATTAAAACAGTAAATTCAAAGGATGGAAGTGAGAGCAGTCAAAAGGAAAAGAAAAGAAAAGCAGTGAAAAAAGAAGAGGAGGAATCATTGTTTGAAGTACTAGAAAACTTCAAGAAATATGAAGTTGACGACCGCAAAATTTTGGTACGAATGCCTAAGAGAGAGGCCATCATAGGAGAAGCATATGATAATAAAGAAAAGACCAAGAAAATTGTAGTGACCATTGAAGAGAACGAAGAGAGATGCACATATATAGGAGATGACCTAAGTGCAAGAGAAGAAATGGAGCTCGTAGCTCTATTAAGGGAATATAGGGATGTGTTTGCGTGGCACTATAGAGACTTGAAAGGGGTAGATCAAGAATTTGCTCTCATACTATCCCCATGATTGTTGATGCCAAGCCCACCAAACAGAAGCCCTACACATATAATGATACATATGCAACCAAAATAAAAGAAGAAATTGATAGGCTGATTGAAGCTGGATTCATCTATGAGATTGAGCATACTGAATGGGTGTCCCCCATTGTAGTGGTGCCCAAGAAGAATGGGAAGTTGCGAGTGTGTATTAACCTTAAAAAGTTAATGCCGCTACGATTAGAGATAGTTATCCACTTCCAATCACGGAACACTTATTGGAGCGTGTTGCAAGCAAGGAAGTTTATAGCTTCCTTGATGGATTTTCAGGCTACAATCAAGTAGCCGTTGCCCTAGAAGATCAACACAAAATAGCTTTTGCCACAGAGTGGGGAATCTTTGCATTTCGTGTGATGCCATTTGGGCTCACCAATGCACTTGCAACATTCCAAAGGCTCATGTGTCATGTCTTCAAAGAGTTCTTGCGAAAAGATCTTAGAAGTGTATGTGGATGATTTATGTGCTCATTCCCAAGAAAGAAGATTTCACATCCCTGAGCTCAGACAAGTCTTCAACAAGTGTAGAGAATATCGAGTGTGTCTGAACGTAGATAAGTGTGTGTTCATGGTGCGTCAAGGTAAAATCTTAGGTCATATTTTTTCTAAGAATGGAATCTCAACATATGAAGATAAGGTACGAGCCATAGCAGAGCTGCCAAGGCCAAGGAATGTTAAAGAGGTACAAGCCTTTATGGGCCATTGTGGATATTACCGTAGGTTTATCCACACGTACGCGATCATAGCTAGACCACTTTATGCCTTTTTGTCTAATTTTGAGTGGAACGACGAATGCGAGAATTCTTTCAATGAACTGAAGAAACGTTTGTGCACAACACCAATACTGACCACCCTAGATTGGAGTAAGCCATTCCATGTCCATGTGCATGCCTCCAATCATGCCATCGGGTGTGTGCTAGCACAACCCACAGGTGAAGGGAATTTAGATTTGCCCATAGCATACGCTAGCAGACAGCTAACTACAGCTGAACGAAACTATACCACCACCGATCGAGAGGGTTTAGGCATGGTATACGCTGTGAAGAAGTTTAGACACTACTTATTGGCCAACAAATTCAAGTTTTTCACTGATCATCAAGCTTATATTTGGTCAATAAACCTTGCAATACAGAAGGATTAGTAAGATGGTTCCTCTTACTAATGGAATATGACTTTGAAGTTGTTCGAAAAGGTTGAACCCACCTCCGGGCAGACCACCTTTCTTGCATTACTTTAGGAGAGTCACCTCAAGGAGTGTCTGATGACCTACCTGATGCTTATCTGTTCAATTTAGAAGTTGTTCCTAAATGGGAAAATAAGTTGGTACCAGTCCTAACCTTCGGACCCGCAAATAAGAATGTGAAAAATTCACAAGAAGAAATTGTAAAATCACAAAAATATCACATATTGGCAGGAAGCATGTACAAACAAGATACGGAGGGTGTACTCGCTTGTTGTGTTGAGGATGACGAACATACTAGCTGGTTGCAACAAGCCCATGAAGGATTGCTAGGAAATCACTATCCTAAACAACGAACATTGCAGAATCTAAAACGTTTAGGAGTGTATTGGCCTAGCATGGACAAAGAAATACATGAGTGGATTAAGAATTGTCCAACGTGCAGAGAGAGACCACCAGTGGAGCATGCCACCCTTTATCAAGTGTCATTAATTCCTGATTGGAGTGCTCCTTTGGTAGAGTTTATGAGATCGGGAACCTTACCCAAAGAGGCTAGTCCAGCAAGAAGACGAAGCATGGAGCAAGAGGCTCAAGGCTATGCCTTAGTAGGAGACAACCTATACCGAAGAGGCAAAGATGGTTACTTAAGACTGTGCATTCATGAATCAGACTATTTAAAGGTCTTAGAGACTGCACACAGTAGTGTTGCAGGTGGACATTTTGGTCATGACCGAGTAATCAAGACCATTCTTTTCTCGGGACTTTGGTGGCCAACTCTTCATATGGATGCACATACATATGTGAAGAAATGCCACACATGCCAATGTGCACAATATCTAGTTAGAAAAGATGAGATGCCTTTGAGACCAATGATGGGAGGACGTGCATTTTCAAAGTGGGGTATAGACTTTGTAGGCCCTATTAACCCCCCAGCTAGAAACTCCCATGCAGAGTACATTATTGTAGCCACAGATTACCTTACAAAGTGGGTAGAAGTCAAAGCCATCACAAAGAATGATGCTCAAAGGATGGCTAAGTTCTTATTCGAGAATGTGTTCACTAGATATGGACTACCAATAGAGTTAGTAAGCGATAGAGGCACACACTTCTTAAATGAAGTCCTTGAAAATCTTCTCCAAGAATTCTTGGTGATACATAAGAAGTCTGCCCCTTATCACCCACAAGCTAACTGACAAGCCGAGAGCACCAATAAGATCCTCTGTAACGTATTGACAAAACTGGTAAATAATAAACGCTCTGATTGGGACAAACAGCTTCATCATGTTGTTTGGGCTTACCGGGTTGCCTATAAAACGGTACTCAATGCCACCCCATTTCAGATGGTCTTTGGAGAGAATGTTGTGCTAACATTAGATTTCCTAATCCCAGCATTAAAGGTAGCAAGAGAGCATGAGTGGAATGGACATGAATTGTCCTCTAGGATCTTTGATCTAGAACGCTTAGGTGAGACAAGGCTACGTGCGGTGGCAGGCATCTATGCTACAAACAAAAGACAAAAGGCATACTTTGATGCACACATCAAAGATAAAGGATTGAAAGAGGGAGACCTAGTGCTGGTTTATACGCTAAAGCAACATGCCCGTAAGTTGGAAAAAGAGGATATGGACCCATGATCATTAATAGAATTTCCATTAGCGGTGCAGTTCAGTTGGCCACTCTAAAAGGAGATATCTTGCCAAACTATATTAGTGGATGTAGAGTCAAGTTATACCAAGAACCTCTTACAGAGGATATGCTAATGAGACTCAACACTGCTAAGAAATGAAAAGAAGAAGAGTTGAGAGTCAAAGAAGAAGCACAAGCAGAGGCTAGAGAGCGCATAAGGAGAAATAAGTTAAGGTGACTAGGCCTAGATGTCAACTCAAAAGCTCCAAAATATCACATGGATATGTGCCAAAAATCAGGCATAACGACTTCTCAAGTCATTGACCAACGTCCCTTTGTGACCATAAAGATAGGACAAGGAAAGGGTGCACGAACTGTGAAAGCATTGATTGACTCAGGTGCAGCAAGTAGTGCAGTTAGACTTTCCTACTGTCAAGACTTGCAGTTGAACATCAATCCCATAGAAGCTTATCTCATAGGATTTGGAGGTGTGGAAACTCCTTGTTTGGGCAAGGTGGAACTTCCCATCTACCTTCAAGATGTTCCAATGAAAGTCAAAGTGCTAGTGTGTCAAGATGAGAACCTTACAGAACCACTTGTCTTAGGACAAGATTGGATTTATGACAGTGCAGTCAACTTGAACCGAAGAAGTCAACTTCTTCAAGTTTGGGTCCAGGGACAATGCTTTACATTAGAACTAGAAAATGGCATGCTCACAAATCCAGATGTCACATCTTGTAGTTCTCCTAGGAATAATCTTAGCAAAAGAGATGTGGTATGTGTCAAAAGCTCTATGTTGCAGAAGGACTCAATCATGGAAGAACAGAACCCAATTGCACATAGAAATCAATTTCCAAGGTTGAACTATACTCATTTTTATGGGTGAATAGATGAAGACTCAGATGTGCACGTACACACATTCAAAAATCAATATATCTATAATCATTCTAACTTACAAGATGATAAACATAAGTTTGAGGTATTCCAAACTATGTTAGCACATGATGCCATTAAATGGATCATCAAGTTCCCTCCAGATTATTTTTCAGCCTATGATGAGTTAAAAGATGCTTCTTTAGAGCGATTCCGGATCGCCAAGAGCATTCCGAAGCTCTATGCTATGCTCTAGTATATGATGCAGAAAGGAATGATAAAACAATATGTGTCAACCTTCAAATCCACAATGCGATGATTTCAGATAGATAAATGTCCTTTAGAAGAGATGTTGTAAGAATTTTTTGTTGATGGACTTCAACTAGCTATTAAAGAAAAGATCTACATGTACACACTAGATCAATCTTGTACGCTTGATCAGATAATTGACTTAGCGACAAGGATGGACCAAAAAATATAGCTGGTCAATTTTGGCTCCATGAAAAATAATCCAATGATGAAGAAAAATACAACTCCAATGTAGCAATGGTATTGTTTATAGTGCAGGAATGTGGGCCACATCACGGCCAACTGTGCATTGAATTAGGTTTTTCTCCAATCCATAATAAGAATAATCATAGTTTGGATGAATGCCGATTTAATGTGAAGAACACACTAGCGGCTATTGCACAAATAGATGTTCCTTCATGGAAAGGAAATTCCATGGGGTACAAGCCACTAGTTCCCTTCGGACAATGGCTGGATAGCCAAGATGTTAGAGTATCAAGACCATCGTAGTATTTGGGTCCACATCAATTTTCAGACCAACAACGAGTTTTTTGACAAAAATTTTTAAGAATTCGGCAGACACTGGAGGTTTCAACAATGTGGCCCAAATAATTTAGGGAATTGATTGATATAGTGTCAGTTTTGCTTGAAATATGGACATGGAAGATGGGATTGTGAAGAAGCCAAAGAATACGATCAGCGAAAATAGGAAGCTAAGCTTAAGGCACCTATGGCCAATGCGGTGACCTTAGCGTATTTGGAACCCCCAACATTAGTGGTCACCAAGTCGTAGAAAGAATATCAGAGTGGCCAAAAATTAGATTATCCAACACCAATGGAGTAGAAGTAAAAATTTTGAAAAAGCAGTACAGAGGGCCATGGAGTACCCATCGTATTATGTAGACCCTCAGCTAGTCCCAATGGAACCTTTGAGGAAAGAGCGACATAGTAAATCCAAAAAGAAAACTACTATACCCACTCAAGAGATAAATGAAACAAGAAATGAAACTGAGAATTTTGCGTCTTTGAACAAATCAACAATTTTGGAAGTGGCGCATGCATTGCGTGATGATCAAGAGACTATCATTAGGGCTCGAAACTAGAAGGTTTAGACTGTTGGTGCAGATCAATCACCAATTGAAGATTTGGAGTAAAGAAAATGGATACATTCACAAGAGTGAAGGACATGTACACATATGTACATTAGTTATGACATAGGTTACATATACTTATGTTTTGATGAGAGTTTGTACATAGATGTCTATAAATACTTTTGGAAAATGTCGGGATATAGAGAGAAGACAAAGAGAGACTACGTATGAGCATAGGAATAGAGAAATTTGTGATTGTAAATGTCAATAGACTGATGAGAAAGTAGTTGAAGTCTCTCTCACTTTTCAGTTGTAGTCTTCTCCTGAAATGAAGAAAATGTTGCGCCCGATGTTTCTGCGTCTACTCCGTATGTGGTAGATCATTTGTGAAATCCTTTTGAGGATATCTAAGTTGTTAGTTAATGAGTTTGTGGTTTGAATTTTAGAGTCTAATTGTAAACAGGTGAAGAGAATTGCTGATAGGAACATTCACATGTGTTGAGTGTTCACGGCTCTCTAAAACAGGCGCATATTTCGAGTCCAAAGAAATGAGTAGTGCTCAGTGCACAGTGTAAAGTTTTACACATATGATAGCTCAAAATCTAAGTTGAGAGATAAGCTATCTTCAGTCAAAAGGATTTGGTAAAACGGGTTCGACATTGTGAGAACCAAAGTTAAGAAGTTAGGGGTGTCTAAATCGACTTCTCAGAAGTGTAGATTCAGACATAGGTAACTTGTGAAGTCAATTTCTCAAGTTATACTAAAGCTTTTGAAGTAATTTAACTTGGAGGAGATGCGCAATCTCTAGGAGATGATTCATACAAAGTTTCATCAAAAACTTTACACGTTTGATAAGTCAATGTGAAGAAATTCTGCAGCAGACTTTTCTGTGTTTCATCTTCACAGATTTTCTCAATTTTGATAATTTGGAGATTGGACCTCTAATTTAGTGAAGATTTTGACTTACTCTTGGTATAGAGGTGCTCTAATCACAAGAGTAGGTTATTCTTTTGGAGACTAACACTCTCCATCAGTGGTATCAGAGCAGGAGACATCAAAATCAAGGAAAGGAAGGTCCCGACTGCTGCAGATTCAAGAAGTTCAACATTTGAAGAACTAAGAAGTGAAAGCTTGGAGTCAAAAGCCTGAGGAGAAGTCTACTCGACATCAAGAAAGGCAAAAGGAGTCTAACTCGAAGTAAAGGTACATACATTGCTTGTAAAGCTTGAAGTTTTCAATACACAGGTGGACACAAGATGGGAGATGCTCTACAGATAGAGAAATTGGATAGGGAAAACTATCCCGCATGGTCAATGAGGATGGAAGCTCATCTTATGAGCAAAGATTTAATTGGTTATATCACAGGAGAAGAAGAGAAGCCAGAGTTCAGAGATCCTAGTGTTCCAACTAGGGAAGAGTTAGCAGATCTGAAAAATTGGATGAAGAAAGATGCTCAAGCTAGGAGCATTATCTATATGGGAGTCAATGATTACTTGTTACCTCACATTAGAGGTCTTGAAAGTGCTACTGACATATGGAATGCTTTGGAGGAGCATTTCCAGAACACTACAAAGTCAAGGAAGGCATCCTTATGGGCAGAGTTTACTACCTTCAAGAAGAAGGCCTCTCAATCCATCTCAGATTATGTAACAAGGATGAAAGATATTGCAGATGCTTTAGGAGCTGTTGATGAAGACATTGAGGAAGATAAATTGGTAAGGCAAATCCTTACAGGGTTGAGAGGTGATGACAAATGGAAGCCATTTATTTTGTCTACAGAACTTTCACTTGACCATTTCACTCCTGATTTAAATCAATTGTTAGGTCATATGCTAACATTTGAGCAGGATGTTAAAGGAGATGGTGACAAGAGTACAGGTCATGCAATGTACTCAAAGGACAAGAAGAAGAATAGCAAAGGAAAACAACAAGCAGGTGAAGATGAAGGAACAACTACTCAAGCCAACTTCCTAAGAGGAAGAGGAGGTGGCAAAGGTAGAGGAAGAGGCAGGAACAACAAAGATGGAGGCAAAGCTTGCTGGATTTGTGGTAAGACAAATCACTTAGCTAATGATTGTTGGCATAATAATCAGAATAATGGTGGATACAATCAAAATTATAATTCAAGAGGAAGAGGTGGCAGAAATCAAAGAGCTAATTACAGAGGTAGAGGTGGAAGGAATTACTTTGGAAGAAATGCAGGTAGAGGTTTCCAAAGTCAACAATACAACAACACCTACTACAATTATGCTTCAGATCAAAAGGAAGATTCAACATTGATAATGAATGCAACTTGTGAAAGACAGAGTGAAGATCAAAGAGTCTTCTACATTGACTCAGGGTGTAGCAATCACCTGAGTGGTAACATATCTTTGATGACTGATTTGGAAAGTAAAGTTTTTAATCATGTTGTTCAAACAGGTGACAACACAAAGCACAATGTGAAGTCAATTGGATCAGTGAAGGCCAAGGATGGAAGCACCTTATTGAGTAAGGTTTTGTATGTTCCTACAATCCCTAAGAATTTGATAAGTGTAGGTCAAATTGTTGAAAAGGGATATGAAGTAAGGTTCACTAATGATGGAGTATATGTGGAAGACCCTAGCCAAGGGTATAAACAGATTGTTTCAGGAAAAAAAGAAGGAAGATTATTTACATTGAAGATTCAAGGCAATATTGGTCATGCTATGTTCACATATGGAGGACATAAGATCTCTGAGTTAGATCTTTGGCACAAGAGGCTTGGACATTTCAATGAAAGAGGTATTAAAGATATGGTTAACAATGGTTCAGTGCTTGGATTGCCTAATGTTGCAGGTCAACATATGACATACAAATGTGAGGCATGTCAATTAGGTAAGGCTCATAAACATTCCTATTCCAAGCATGGTTTTATGCATTCAGAGAAGCTTGAGTTGGTACACACAGATGTGTGGGGACCATCAAAAGATTTCAGTATAAATGGATCAAGGTATTATGTGATTTATGTTGATGATGCTACTAGGTGGATCACTATCTATGTGATCAAAGATAAGTCAGAAGTGTTTAATACATTTAAACACTATCATGCATATGCAGAAAGAATTACAGGTCATAAGTTGAAAAGACTAAGGTCAGATGGAGGGGGAGAGTATTTCTCAAATGAGTTCAATGATTACTTATGGAATGCAGGTATAAAAAGGGAAGTTACTTGCAGGTACTCTCCTCAACAAAATGGTGTTGCAGAAAGGAGAAATAGAACTCTTGTTGAGTTTGCAAGATCCATGATGAAGGAGAAAAATTGCCCTAATTATTTGTGGGCTGAGGCTGTAAATACAGCCACTTATTTGGTCAATAGGTTACCATGTAAAGCCTTGCAGGGTATGACACCATATGAGGCTTGGTGGGGTAAGAGACCTACCTTGGATCATTGCAGAGTATTTGGGTGTGTGGCATATGCATATGTGCCATCACAATTAAGACACAAATTGGAACCCAAAGCTGAAAAGTATGTTTTCATTGTCTATGATGACAAGCAGATGGGCTATAGATTGTGGAGTCCATCAACAAAGCAATTTATGGTTTCTAAGGATGTTACATTTGATGAACAAAGTACTTGGTATGCAGGTACAATCAATATCAATATAGGTGATGAAGAAGAAGTGAGTCAAAGAAAAGGTAAATCAAAAGTTCAGATATTTGATGAGCAAGAGAATAATGAAGTGCAGGTTGAAGTGGAAGAGACACCAAGATTTGATCCTGAATGTGAAGAGCCAGAAACCTCAAGGAGTGGAGAACTCAGAAGGTCAACAAGAAATAGGTGGCAACCTACAAGGTATAGTTATGATACTTCATTTCTAGCCACAAAAGATTATGCTTATATGGTGAATACAGATGAAGACCCTTCTACATATGAAGAGGCAAAAGGTAAGGAAAAATGGGAGAATGCTATGCAGGAGGAATATGATGCACTATTGGAGAATCAAACTTGGGATTTGGTTCCTAAACCAAATAGTCAGAAGATTATTGGATGCAAGTGGGTCTACAAGACAAAAAGGTTTGCAGATGGAAGTGTGTCTAGATACAAAGCTAGACTTGTTGTCAAAGGCTTTGCTCAAACATATGGTATTGATTATGATGAGACCTATAGTCCTGTGGCAAAGATGACAACCATAAGGACACTTATTGCTATTGCTGCATGTAAAGGTTGGAAGCTATGTCAACTTGATGTGAAGAATGCTTTTTTGAATGGTTATATTTCAGATGATGTATTCATGGAGCAACCTCAAGGATTCAGAGATAAAAGGTATCCAGATCATGTGTGCAAGCTCAAGAAAGCTTTGTATGGTTTGAAGCAGGCCCCAAGGGCATGGAACTATAGACTTGTGAAGTTCCTAAAAGAACTTGGATTTCAGGTGTCTAAAGCAGATAGTAGCTTGCTTGTCAAGGCAAGTGAAAATGGTTTCATATACATGTGCATATATGTTGATGATATAATTCTTACAGGTACAGATGAAGAAGGAATACAAAAGCTTAAGAGGCAAATGGAAAAGGAGTTCAAGATAAGTGACTTGGGAGACTTATCATACTTCTTGGGCATGGAGATTACATATACTCAACATGGAGTATTTGTGACCCAAGAAAGGTATTTGAAGAACTTGTTAATCAAGTTTAAAATGGATGATTGCAGGGTAGCACCTACACCAATGGAGGTGAATCACAAATTGAGTAAGTATGGAGGTGAAGAATTCAAGGACATGAGACAATATCAGAGTTTGGTGGGTAGCCTTATCTATGCTACTCTAACTAGACCTGATTTATCATATGCAGTAGGGGTTTTGTCTCAATTTATGCATTGCCCAAGGAAAGAACATTGGATTGCAGGACAAAGGGTGTTGAGGTACATTAAGGGTACACTCAATGAAGGTTTGTATTATGGGTTTACCTCAGATACAAATATCAAAATTTATAGTGATGCAGATTGGGCAGGTAATCCAGATGATAGAAGGTCTACATTTGGATACATGTGTTATGTGGGAGATAAACTTATCTCATGGTGTTCCAAGAAGCAACATACAGTTGCTTTATCTTCTACAGAAGCAGAGTATAAAGGCATGGTTGAAGCTGCAAAGGAAGTAATTTGGGTCAAGACATTGATGAAGAGTTTTGACATTGTGCATGGGATACCAATTATATATGGAGATAACATGAGTTCATTGTATTTAGCTGCTAATCCTGTTTTTCATGCCAGGACCAAACACATTGAGATTCAGTATCACTTTCTAAGAGAGAAAGTGATGGATAAGGAGATTGAAGTCATACATACTTCAACAAAAGATCAGATAGCTGATATGCTTACAAAGAGCTTGGATGGACCAAAGCTACAGAAGTTTAAAGACATGGCAGGTATAAAGAAGAAAGGAGAAAACCTCAATTGATGATTGAGGGGGAGCTGTTGGTGCAGATCAATCACCAATTGAAGATTTGGAGTAAAGAAAATGGATACATTCACAAGAGTGAAGGACATGTACACATATGTACATTAGTTATGACATAGGTTACATATACTTATGTTTTGATGAGAGTTTGTACATAGATGTCTATAAATACTTTTGGAAAATGTCGGGATATAGAGAGAAGACAAAGAGAGACTACGTATGAGCATAGGAATAGAGAAATTTGTGATTGTAAATGTCAATAGACTCATGAGAAAGTAGTTGAAGTCTCTCTCACTTTTCAGTTGTAGTCTTCTCCTGAAATGAAGAAAATGTTGCGCCCGATGTTTCTGCGTCTACTCCGTATGTGGTAGATCATTTGTGAAATCCTTTTGAGGATATCTAAGTTGTTAGTTAATGAGTTTGTGGTTTGAATTTTAGAGTCTAATTGTAAACAGGTGAAGAGAATTGCTGATAGGAACATTCACATGTGTTGAGTGTTCACAGCTCTCTGAAACAGGTGCATATTTCGAGTCCAAAGAAATGAGTAGTGCTCAGTGCACAGTGTAAAGTTTTACACATATGATAGCTCAAAATCTAAGTTGAGAGATAAGCTATCTTCAGTCAAAAGGATTTGGTAAAACGGGTTCGACATTGTGAGAACCAAAGTTAAGAAGTTAGGGGTGTCTAAATCGACTTCTCAGAAGTGTAGATTCAGACATAGGTAACTTGTGAAGTCAATTTCTCAAGTTATACTAAAGCTTTTGAAGTAATTTAACTTGGAGGAGATGCGCAATCTCTAGGAGATGATTCATACAAAGTTTCATCAAAAACTTTACACGTTTGATAAGTCAATGTGAAGAAATTCTGCAGCAGACTTTTCTGTGTTTCATCTTCTTCACAGATTTTCTCAATTTTGATAATTTGGAGATTGGACCTCTAATTTAGTGAAGATTTTGACTTACTCTTGGTATAGAGGTGCTCTAATCACAAGAGTAGGTTATTCTTTTGGAGACTAACACTCTCCATCATAGACAGAACAGATGCAAGGGAATTTAGACCCTAGAACATCAGTGTATGGTACATATTGTGAGTTCTTGCACCATTCACATATTAAATTGTCATGAGGGACTTTACTAGAACTTGTTGCGGCCTTTTGGAAGCAATTATTAAAGCAACTATAGGAAAGATATTCACCACGTTTGAGCTTGAAACCTTTGGTCTCGATGGTAAAAGATGTCGAGATAGAATAGTAGACTATGCAATTCCCACAATTACAGTCACATATAAAAATAAAGCCATCCCCAAGGTTCTAATTGATTGTGGGTCTAGCATTGATATCACCTCTACAACTACATGTAAACAGATGGGTTGGAATAGAATTGACCCAACCCTATTCTTTATCCAAATGACACATCAATCGCAAGTGCAGCTAGTGGGGCTCATTAAAGACATCCCCATCAAAATTTTTTATGTGCTATTCAATATTACATTTGTAGTCCTGGAACTAAAAGGTCTGAGTTTAGATCATAATTTATTGTTGGGACAAACCTAGCTATGGAATGCTAAAGTCTACCAAAATTGGGACGAGAAGACTATCACATTTAGGAAAGGGCATGCAAAATTTTTGGTTCCATTAGAAGAAGAGAAATATTGTCTCCCAAAGCATATGCCTGTATTGGTAGAACCTCCACATATGTTGGATGGGCTCGAGCAAGACGAAGAGTAGTAGTTTCTTGAAGAAAATAGAGATATATTATCTTTTGGGGTTGTGGATGTAATTCAGTCATCAGCCCATGTTGGGAGAGCATGGCAGCCATTGTCTACACAGAACCCACAGAGATTAGGAGGATTTGGGTTGAAGAGGATTCTTTGGAAGTAGTGAATCTCAGTAGCATGGAAGACCCAAAGCCTGTCCGAATCTTTTCAGAGCTTGCTCTGGAATTTTGGATGGCACTGATAGGTCTCCTACAACAATACAAAGATCTCTTTGCATGGATATATGTTGACATGAAAGATCTTGATCCAAAGCTATATCATCATTGTATTTTGCTTAAACCAGATGCTACCCCAGTCATGCGACAGCGATACAGGATGAATCCCAACTTTGTAGAGATTGTGAAACACGATTTGGATAGACTAATCAAAGTGGCATATATTCTACCTATTGAGAACCTAGAATGGGTTTCTCCCATCATCATTGTCTAAAAAAAACAAACAATTACGAATCTGCGTGGATTACAAAAAATTGAATGCAGCAACCATATTGGATCCTTTTCCACTGCCATTCTTGGGCAGCATGCTTGTTAGAGGGCCGCCGAACCAGGACGGATGAACCCGGACAGGTGCCGTAAAAAGTGGATTCGCGGAAACATTGTAGCAGATTTCTATTTAAAGCGCATAAAGGAAAGCGGTAAAGATGATGAGTAGTAGTAGTTTTTCGGAAGGAGTCTCTGTTCTGTTGGGCATTATAGCGAGTAGGGTTGATCACATCTCGAACTGAAGTGTTTGGAAATTGCAAGTATCGTATTGTATTCTGTCTGTCTGTTATATTGAATCACTTTGGGAGATTGCGAGCATCATATTTTGAGACTATGTATGAGATATTGATGAGTACATTGAGTTCTGTTCTATTCTATTCGTATCTAACTATTCTGCTATTCTCCTTGTTGAACCGATTTCCATTCGGTAGTCTTATGTTGTGAGTCTGTTTGATGATCAGTTATATACGATTCTGGATCTTTTTTTTTTTTTTGTCATGAAATAGTGTGTTTGTCATCCTGCGAGAGACTGTGTAAGGTCAAAGTTAATCATCTACATTTAGTATCTTTTCGGTTAAGTGACCAGATTCAATACAATAGTCTGCGTTCACTGAGAATTCGGTAAAGATCTGTATGTGAACAGAAGTATTGGTAAGTTTGTCAATTGCGGTAGGAATTTGTGACTTGAGTCAGTATACGATAAGTTTGGCGTAATCCATATTATAGTTGTCTGTGTATTATTGTTCGGTGTACTTACCTGTCACATGGAATCGTCATATTGAGTAGTATTCAATTACTGAAAAGTGCGTATTCTATTATTTATAAGTCACAACAGGACCTCTGCTCCATTACCATAGCAGATTCAATCTAAAAGTCCTAATATTCACCGTACCGAAGAGTGGTCAGTATTTAGACTCACCCACTGTGCTAAGACGTGATGGAGTATTTATGATTGTGTGAAGAATTGGGAAAATAGTACAGGGCCTCTGTCTAACAGACCCCTACCACTCCCAAGAACCCGAGGACCCGATAATACTCTTCCGAAAGTTGGATAGAAGTATTATCGTTTAACATTGGCGATCCTGCTGGGGATGTGGCATTAAGATTGCCTGGTATTTTGTTCGAATTAAATTTTGTTGGATAAACAATAGCAACAGAATCAGATTGTTGCAAGACTGTTCTGTTCGTAATAGTATATGATTAGTACGGAAATGCTACATGCCGATTACTCGATCAGGTGAAAAGTATCCCAAGAATCACCAGTTAGGGGTATTAAGAACAACTCTGGGAGGTACTAGTGCAATTAGACCTGACCCAGTTGTCGAAAAAGTGACGAACGATAACACTGATTCCGGTGAGATTACGGTAGAATGTAGTACATCTCTAGAACTGTCTGGTATCACTTCGGTGCAGACTGTCGAAAATACAGCAATTTTGGAACCTACCAAGACGCAGTTGGAATCTAGTCTAAAAGTTTTCGGAATAGATTCAGATACGATTAGAAACACTTTAGGGAAGGAAATTAACACAGGCGAATCAACACTGTATCCAGTCACAATTTCGAATCCTTCCGGTGGAACTTCGGTAAGAAAAACACAGTTTTTCGGTGACGATTCAGCAGTTTCGGCTGAATCTTCCGCTCAACTACAACGTTTGGAAGCAAGTCCTCCTACTCTGGATATCAAGGAGGAAGGAAGACTATTTGAAACAGAAATTCGCAATATAGTAAGTAAGCTAATTGCACCGGAAAGTGTGCCATTTGGTGAAACAAATTCCGGTAGTTCAGAAACTCAAAACAGAAATACAGAAGGAGTGTATAATACATTTACGATGAATGAACAACCGCAACGACAGTTAGGTCAACCCAGATCGGCTCCAACGGGAGTAACATACACAAAGTTTAGTGGATTTCCAGGAGATGATCCAGATGCTCACGTACGCACCTTTGAAATCAGTTACGTTGTCCTCAACCATCCACCGGATCCGGCATACAAAGCATTTGTTTTTCAATCTACACTTGTGAATGAAGCAGCAAGATGGCTTACTGAATACGATATTAATCATTTCGGTACTTATGAAGCAGTACGAGACGCTTTTTTGCAGCGATTCAGGCTGAAAAAGAATCCTGCAGAGATCTTTGAGTATTTACAGAACAACAGACAGAAACCAAATCAAACTGTACAAGAGTATGCTACCCCTTTTAGAACACATTTAAGATAGTTACCCCAGGCTCATGCTAATTTACCAGACGATGTTATTACACAGTGGTTTATCAATGGCTTACTTCCTCAACTTAGGCAAATCATGATTATAAGATGTGTAGGAGCCATGACCCTCGATGCAGTGATCGCAATGACCCTTCAGCTAGAAAACAAAGTTGGTGGATTTTCAGAGGATTTGGAATGGATAAAAACAAACAAACATGTGGCTGAAGATATAACTAAGCAAGTATATTGCACCACCTGCAAGAATTCAGGACATACTAGTGCCCAGTGTGCGTTAAATCAGACCTATTGCGCCATCTGTAACATTGTTCGACATACCACTGAGAATTGTGCATACAATGCCAGAAGACAAGGAACAGCAACAGTTAATGCAATTATTCAGGAACAAGGGCAGCCAGCCAATCAATATGTACCCCCACATTTGAGAAACAATCAACAACAAGGTTATCGACATTATCGAGGACAGAGGAACAACAACTATAATACACCGCGCTGGCAGAATGGACCACCACCGGAAAATCATAATTTACCACCACCTCGATGTCATTTCTGTGGACAATTGGGCCATATTAGAAGATTCTGTAGAGATGCAGCGGAATATGATCAAAGGAAAAAGGAACGTCAAAACCCAATGGCCAATGTGGTAACAATCACACCTGTAGAGACACAGGCAACATCAGTTCAAACTCGTTCCGGTAAACAATTGCAACCAGCAGCAGAATTATTTGAACCAGGGATACGTGAACAACACAGAATGTATCATAAAGCTAGCCAGTGGACCACCGTAGAACCACCTGTTTTTCCAGAACCTACTCCAGTAATCCAGTCCCCGGATACGACACAAGCTCGTGCTGACAATACAGAAGCACGTACATCATCTGCAGTAGAATTACCATCTTCAGACCAAGCTTCATCTTCAACAGTTAAGGAAGATGCAAATCAATTGCAACCAGCATGGGATATATTGTCAAAAGCATCCATCACACTGCCTTTCGGGCAATTACTAGCATTAGTACCAGGAATACGCCAACAATTTCAACAACAGTTTACTACAAAATCTGCTTGCATTCCAGCTACCGCAACAGTACAAGCAGAGCCAGACTCTACGGTAGATCACTCAGTTCCTCTGATTACGGTATGGTTTCATAAACATCAAATCCCACAAGTTTTAATTGATGGGGGGTCTGGCGTGAATATTGCCACTGCGTCACTTTGTAAGAAGTTAGGATGGACTAAGATAGAACCAGTTCAATTCTTTGTTAGGATGGCTGATCAATCTAGAGTTCATCCAGTAGGACTGGTCCGAGATATACCCATAACTGTGCAAGACACAACATTTAAGATGACTTTTGTTGTTCTAGAATTACCGGAATCCACCCTAGATTACAATCTACTTTTCGGCCGTCCTTGGTTGAAACAAGCCAAGGTAATTCAAGACTGGTCAGCCCAGGAACTTACGTTCAAAGATAAAAATCGCAAATGTGTTGTAAAGTTAGATGCGATACAACCCTGTGAGTTACATGCTCGACCATATTTTGCCGAACCAGTCCATATGTTAGATGGGTTGTCTGATGACGAAGAAGAAGAATTTCTGAAGAATAATGTTGATTTAATGACATTAGGAACTATTGATCTATAGTCTGTGGTAGATACCTGGAATGCTTCAGTATGTACAGTAATACCCATTGCCGAAGAAACTAAGGAGGAAGATACCATTTCGATTCACGGTAATGAACTATAGCAACTTCTCGAACCATCAGCTAATACAGAGAAATATCAACAATATTATGTTCTAGAAGACCAGTTAATTACTTATAATCTTGGAGATGAAGATCACCCTCGTCCTGTAAAGATAAAGCAAAATTTACCTGAAGCCTTTCAAGCAGATTTAATTCAGTTACTCCAAGAATTTATTGACGTCTTTGCATGGGATTACAAAGACATGAAGGGCTTGGATCCTCGTATTTATCAACACAGAGTTATGCTAAAACCAGAAGCGAAACTGATAAAGCAAACCAGCTACCGGATGAACCCACATTATGCATCACAGGTAAAGGCTGAACTTGATAGGTTATTAAAAGTTGGATTCATAGTACCAATAGAACATGCGGAATGGATTTCACCGATTGTGATTCTACCAAAGAAAAACAAGCAATTGAGAATCTGCGTAGACTATCGGAAATTAAATGCTGCAATAGTACCGGATCCTTTTCCGATTCCTTTTTTGGATACTATGCTTGACAAAGTAGCAGGTCATGAGATGTATTCATTTCTAGATGGATACAGTGGATATAATCAAGTAAGAATGGCTGAAGAGGATATACCAAAAACTGCATTTATTACAAATTGGGGTGTCTTTGCTTGTACAGTAATGTGGTTTGGATTGAGGAATGCACCAAGCACATTTCAAAGATGTATGCAGAAGATATTTTCTCCTTATCTCACCTCATTTATGCAAGTATACCTTGACGATTTTTCAATTTTCGGTAAGATGATCGCACATCTGGTACATTTACGATGTTGCTTTCAGAGATGTAGAGAATATAGATTGTGTTTAAACCCAAACAAATCTGTGTTTGCGGTTTCATGTGGTAAGTTACTTGGTCACATCATATCGGCACAGGGTATTCAAGTCGATCCTGATAAAATTTCAGCAGTATTAGAAGCTCCGGTGCCTAATACACCTAAGGAAGTAATGCGGTTTATGGGTCAAGTGAGATGGCATGGAAGGCATTTACGGTGGCTTGCTCATGTGGCAATACCACTGAACAAATTAATTTCCAAGACTCCACGGTAATTCGAATGGACTCAGGAATGTCAGATAGCATTTGATCGACTGAAACAGTTATTAACACAGGTTCCCATTTTACAGCCACCAGATTGGGATCACCCATTTCACGTATTTGTTGATGCATCTGATATAGCAATAGGAAGTGTACTAATGCAACAAACAGATAAATGGTTTAGACCAGTATACTATGCTAGCAGAAGATTAGCACCTGCAGAGAAGAACTACTCGGTAACTGAGAGGGAATGCTTAGGACTAGTGTATTCGGTAAAAAAATTCAGACATTATTTGCTGGGCCGAAAATTTACATTTCATGTCGATCACGTTGCACTTGTTTACTTGGTTCGGCAGCAACATATAGGTGGCCGCCTAGCACGATGGGTCCTACTATTGCAGGAATTCGACTATGATGTCATTCATCGGCCAGGTAGTTCACGTGTTTTAGCAGACTTTTTGTCACGCTTAGATTCAGGTGAACCTCCGGTTGGTATAAATGATACAACGCCAGCCATCTATACTTCAGAACCAACTACTGAGGAATTGTTAACCCAACCAGTACCAACTACGTATTATGATCAGTTATTGACCTTCCTTTTGGATGGATGTCTACCTTCTGAAGTCCCTACAGCTACACGCCGAAAAATTGCAGTTTTTAGTCGAAGGTTCCGGTTAGTTGCTGGAGAACTCTATTATGCAGATCATACAGGAACCTTACTGCGATGTATCCCTACACATGAAGTAAATTCAGTCATCAATTTAGCTCACTCAAGTCCAACAGGAGGACATTTTGCAGCAGATCTTACTCACTGAAAAATTCTGCAAAGTGGACTTTGGTGGCCAACTATGTACAGAGATGTATTGGAATTTATCAAAACTTGTGATAGCTGTCAAAGAACTGGACAACCACTACAACGCCATTACTTTCCACTTCATCCAGTACTTCCTTTAGAACCATTTCAGAAATGGGGTCTAGATTTTATTGGTCCAATCACACCTCCCGCGTTATTCAGTAATAACCGGTATATATTGACTTGCACAGACTACGCAACCAGGTGGGCAGAAGCATGGCCTTTACGTTCGGCTACAGCAGTTGAAGTAGCAAAATATCTATTATCAGATGTCTTTCCAAGATTCGGATTGCCACTAGAGCTTGTTTCAGATCAGGGCACCCATTTTATGAACAATTTGATGAAAACATTAACACAGTCATTCCAGATCAGTCATAAATTCAGCTCACCATATTATCCTCGTGCAAATGAATTGGCAGAAAGTACCAACAAATCTTTGCTGAATATGCTTCAGAAATTGACTAGAGAAACACCGGAAAGATGGGATCAGTTGCTACCTGCAGTCTTATGGGCCTATCGCACAACATATAAGGTAACCACCGGCTTGACACCATTCAAATTAGCCTATGGACTAGAAGCAATAGCCCCGATGGAAATTGTAATACCAAGTTTAAGAGTAGCAATTTCTCAGAAGCTTCTACCCGAAGAGTCATTGGTATTTCCGTTGGAAACACTTAGAGAATTAGATGAGCACCGATGGCTCAGTTTCTTAACTATGAAAGAAATCCAACTAAGACAGGCCAGGACACATGACCGCAATTTAAAGACCTCAGTATTTTCGGTAGGACAGCTTGTTCTTTTCTACAATGCGAAGTCCAACAGATCAGCAGGAAAATTCAAGTTACGTTGGTTCGGTCCATTCAAGATTTCAGAACAAGTTGGTCCGGCAACTTTTCGGTTGACTACGTTGACCGGAAATCCATTGCCAAAGGTAATCAATGGGTCGAAGCTGCGGCCGTATTATCCCAGTACTAATACGCATTAAATTATTCGGCGGCGAACCGCGTTTTGTATAAATTTTTGTGTTTTTCTTTTTTTTCTTTTCTTCCTTTTTAGTAGTGTTTTGTACGAATCTTTATGTTACTAGCCGCCTCTCCCTACCGGTCACTCAAACACACACGCCAGCATGCAAACAGTACCTTTCACGCACCGAACAATGATACCCATTCCCCTTCCCTTTCTCACCGTGTTCTCCTTATTTAACCCCCTCGGTTGCGCCTAAACACTATTGTGTTCTCGAGACTATACGTATTCCCTTGTCTTCTGTGTTATCTGTAAGAGTGCTTGTAAACACCATGGAAGCGCTAGTCAACTACGCTGCTTTCCGTGATGGTATCCCGACAGACGTCAGGGAATACCTGCGTTGTAGAGGATTGTCCAACTTCGCTGAGTTGCCTTGGCACTCAGTGGAAGCCCATCCCTTCTCCGCACAAATCATCCACGCCATCGCCCAATTCCCCGTCACCGAACGACAGTGGGTCTTCCCTTCTCTCTGTGAAGAGAGATGGTGGATGCAATCCAAAGATGAGTAGGTGCCGCTACAACCAGCTTCACACCAGCCAACTGAGACTTCAGAGTTGATTAGTAGACCCTTTGAGCTTCCTAAATCCACCAAAATATCAGCCAAGTACTTTGGAACATGTATCCCAAAAGTTTAAGTCAAGACCAACAAGTTGCGAAATGACTAGCTCCCAAAACTTGCTATTTTTGGACATACACCTGCTGGAAAAAATGAACAGTGCTCTCAACCTGGAAGGAATTAGAAACATTCCTTTTGGGCATAGCAAATAGACTTAGCAAGCTTCCTATTCCAAGTTAAAACACTTCAAATGATGGACTGAGCACTGAGAACAAGTTTCATCAAGTTCTGGAACATTCCCACAATTCTCGGGGCTCTGCAGAGATAGACCAGTAAGCAGTAAACTGCAGATATCTCCAAAAGTATAAATCCAATGACCTTGAAACTTTAAAAGTAGAAAGTAGACAGTGAGATCTATCCAATGCACTTTAAAACACTGAAAAAGGTTCAGTAAAACTCGAGATATGACCTTCTGAAGTTACTGCTCTGAGTGAGTATAGCAGAGAACAAAACAGAGAGGTAGATGATAATAAATGTATAGATTCACATATGATTACAACCACATTGGCAATGAATCTTTGCACAATGGGAGTAGAATGATAGAGCTATGGAGTAAGCTCTTCAATCTCTACAAAATGACATCAAGTGGTCACGTACAAGGCTTGCTAATCGCCTCTTCCTTCTTGCTCCTTTTATAGCTATTCTTGGAGGGAGTTTTGAATTCGAATTCGAATGGCTCCACCTAAAAGTGATCCCCAAAGTTAGGAGAGATTCCCTCAGCTCAAAAATTCGTGATTTTGGTAGTTGGAGCCACGAATTTGCTTTTACATCATGGATGAGGTAAGCCATCCTTTTACTTTTTTCTTTTTCCATTTACAAGAGATAAAATGTACTCTTTTACAAGAGGTGTTCACATGACTACTCATGTGACTTACAAATGAGGATAATATCAAGCATATCAAGCATGTAGGCTTGGGCAAAATGCACCAACAGCTCCCCCTCAAGCCTAACATGCTTGGCCTCCAAATAAGTCTTCAATTGTCCTTGATTTCCTGCAAACCAATCATCAACTTGAATCTACTTAATTTCGTACCATCAAGAGCTTTCGTCAACATGTCTGCACATTGCATATCTGTAGAGACGTAGGATAGTTGAATATCCTTGCTCATTAGCTTCTCCCTTACATAATGGTAGTGGACTTCAATATGCTTGGTTCTAGCATGGTATACCGGATTAGCTGCTAGATGTAGTGAGCTTGTGTTGTCACCAAAAATGTGAGGTGTTGAAGAATGAAGTCCAAGATCTGTGTACAAAGATTTTAACCACATGATTTCTTGAGTTGCATTAGCCAAACCTCTATATTCAGCTTCAGTAGAAGATAATGCCACGGTTGGTTGCTTCTTCGATGACCAAGAAATGATTTTTGAACCTGCAAATGATATATACCCTGATGTGCTTCTTCTATCATCTTTAGATCCGGCCCAATCTGCATCTGAGTAGACCTTTAGCTCAATATCTGAAGTATATGAATAGAACAAACCTTCATTCATGGTCCCCTTTAGGTACTTGAGGACTCGCTTGGCCGCTTCCATATGTGGTCTTCTCGGCTTATGCATAAACTGACTCAATATGCTAACACTATAGCATATATCCACCCTTGTGAGTGTTGCATAGTTCAAACTTCCAACCAAGCTTTGATAGCTTGTGATGTCTTCAATTGGCTCTCCTTCATAAGCACTAAGCTTATGATTTTGCTCCATAGGTGTACCTGCACACTTGGTATTTTCCATCTTGAACTTGACGAGCATGTCATGGACATACTTCCTTTGTGTGATGTATATACCTGAATCTGTGTAGATCAACTCCAATCCAAGAAAATAAGTGAGTGGTCCGAGGTCACTTATTTTGAACTCCTCCTTCATTTGACTCTTTACCTGTTTGATTCCTTCAAGATCATTGCCTGTGATAATAATATCATCAACATACACACATAAATAGATCACTTCAGATCCATTCCTCTTTATGAACAAAGAGGTATCCGCCTTGCTAGCTTTGAATCCTTGGTCCTGCAAATAAGTAACCAATCTGAAATTCCAAGCTCTTGGAGCTTGCTTCAATCCATACAAAGCTTTCTTTAGTTTGCATACATAG
The DNA here is from genome assembly GCA_020310875.1 of Ceratopteris richardii. Classification (NCBI taxonomy): domain Eukaryota; kingdom Viridiplantae; phylum Streptophyta; class Polypodiopsida; order Polypodiales; family Pteridaceae; genus Ceratopteris; species Ceratopteris richardii. Next base: position 40,762,409 of record CM035440.1, read on the forward strand.
TTAGGATGATGTGCATCCTCATATCCAGGAGGTTGTGCCATATACACTTCCTCAGAAATCCATCCATTCAAGAAGGCATTCTTTACATCAAGTTGATAAAGATTCCAATTTCTAGATGCAGCAAGACTAATGAGAACCCTAATTGTAGGCATTTTTGCAACAGGAGAGAAAGTCTCCTCATAATCAATACCATGGGTTTGAGCAAACCCTTTAGCAACTAACCTTGCTTTGTGTCTATTTATACTTCCATCTGGATTCTTCTTGATTTTGTATATCCATCGAGATCCGATTATCTTCATAGATGGCTTGTTAGGTACAAGCTCCCAAGTGTCATTCTCCTTCAAGGCTTCCATTTCTTCATCCATTGCATCTCTCCAAGCTTTCTTGCTTTGTGCTTCTTCAAATGTGGTAGGTTCTTCATTGGTTGAATCCTTTGCAATGTAGATTGAGTGCTTGGTGACCAAAGAAGTATCATAACCAAACCACTCTGGTTTCTTCTTCTCCCTCGAAGACCTTCTAAGTGGTTGATGTGAGCTCTCGGGTCCATATGTAGCATCCTGCATCTTTGCTTTACCTTTGTTCTTCCATAGCTCTAGTCTTTCCAAGTCTTCTAGGTCAATCTCCGAATCACTTTCTTCAATCTGCTTTGGCTCCTTTGGTTGAAGTGATGGAAAATCTTCATCCAAGTCATATGGCAGCTTCACTTTCCTGTCATCATCAAACCATGATTTGTTTTCATCAAAAATTACATCTCTACTCACAGAAAATCCTTTATTGGTTGGATTGTACAATCTATATCTTTTTTGGTTTTGATCATAACCAATGAATACACACTTCTCTGCCTTGGGATCCAATTTCCCTCTTACTTGAGAAGGAATGTGAGCATAGGCTAAGCATCCAAAGATTTTACAATGCTCTAGACTAGGTCTTCTTCCATTCCACACTTCATATGGAGTGGTTCCATCTAGTGACTTAGATGGAAGTCTATTTATGAGATATGTGGCTGTCGACACAGCCTCTGCCCATAGGTAGTTCGGCAATCCCTTTTCGTTGAGCATGGACCTTGCAGCTTCGACGATAGCTCTATTCCTCCTCTCTGCTACACCATTGAGTTCAGGTGTATACCTTGTAGTGACTTCCCTTTTAATGCCTCTTTCATGCAAGAAGGCATCAAATTCAGAAGAGAAGTATTCTCCTCCACCATCTGATCTGAGTCTTTTCAAAGTCCTACCTGTTTGATTTTCAACAAGAGCAATATACTTCTTAAAGCAATTAAACACTTCATCCTTGTGCTTCATGAAAAACAGAATGGTCCACCTGCTACAATCATCTATGAAAGACACATAATATCTTGAGCCTGATATAGATGGCTCCTTACTTGGACCCCACACATCCGTGTGCACTAGATCCAAAGGATTTTGATACATATATCCTTTCTTATTGAAAGGTTGTCTATGAGCCTTGCCGAGTTGACAAGCTTCACACTTATAAATCATGTGTTGCCTTGTGATATTAGGCAAACCAAGTACACTTTGGTCCCTGCAAATCTGTTTGAGTGTCCTCTCACCAATGTGAGCAAGCCTTTTGTGCCATATCTCCAACTCTGTTAGAGTTTGAGATCCATAGCTAAACAAAGCTATGTTCTTTGTATCTTCCACTTCAAAAGTGAAAAGCCTTCCTGTCTTTTCTCCTTTGGCAATCCTTCGAAAGCCTTGCCTTGGGTCTTCAACATATGCTCCAAATCGATTGAATCTAACCTGCAATCCTTTTTCAACAATCTGTCCAACACTTATTAAATTTTTGGTAATTGTAGGGACATACAAGACTTTGCTTAAGAGGTTCATATTCCCATCTGATGTCTTCACATTACCTATCTTCTCCACTGAGTGCTTTGTGTCATCTCCTGTCTGCACTTCATGCTTGTTATGAGGATCTTCCAAATCAGAAAGTAAAGCCACATTTCCTGCTACATGGTTCGAGCATCCCGAATCAATGTAAAATATGTGATCATCATCCTTACCCTTCTTTGTTGATAGATTCATAATCAATAATGAATCTTCTTGACTTTGGTCCTCTGCATAGTTATTGTAATCTCTTCTTCCTCTATGGCCACTTTGATAGTTGTTGTTGTTGTTGTAATTGTTGTTGTAGTAGTTGTTGTTGTTGTAGCCTCCATTGTACCTACCTCTATTTGATCCATAGCCACCTCTATTGAATCCTCTTCCTCTTGAGTTCCTTGGATTCCTGAAACATTCTTCAGTAGTATGGTTAGATAAGCCACATATGTTGCAAGGTTGAGATGATTGGAATCTCCCCCTGCCTTGCTTTCCACCTCTGCCTCTTCCTCTAGCTCTTCCTCTACCTGCAAAGTTTGCTTGGAAAGAGCTTCCTTCATCTTCATTCTTCCTATTCTTTGACTTGTCCTTGACCTTAGCTTTATCAGAATATAAGGCAGAAGTTTGATTACCTCTTGAGGACTCACCACCTTTGCTAATCTTTGCTTCATGAGTGAAGAGTTGGCCCATGAGTGTGTTGAGGTCGGGTACATGCATATCCATGTATAAATCCATGGCTGTTGTGAATGACTCCCACTTGTCGTCTGCTTTGATTCCATTCATGATTTGTCTTATGATTTGCTCCTCTTCAATTACCTCTCCAATGCTTCCAAGTTGATCGGAAATCTCCTTCATCTTTGTGACATAATCAGTCACATTTTGCTTCGGGCTTTTCTTCATTGTTGTGAACTCCATCCACAATTGGTTCTTCCTTGCTCGAGTGTTGGAAGAGAAGAAAGAAGCAAGTGCATTCCAGGTTTCTCTTGATGTCTTGCATCCCTTGACATGAGGTAAAAGAAAATCAGAGATTGAGTTTAGAATATAGGACCTTGCAAGTGCATCCTTCGAACACCAATTCGAAAGTCCTTCCACTTCTTCATGTGATGGTTGCCCTTTGTTCCTCATGGTTGGCATTGCTTCATCTCCGGATATGAATCCATATAGATTCCTCCCTTGAAGGTAAGCCTCCATCCTTAGAGACCATGCCGGATAGTTGTTTCGATCCAATTTGTTAATTGTTGATGGAAATCCATCTCCCATGTTGCTTGACTATGCTCTGATACCACTGTGAAGAGAGATGGTGGATGCAATCCAAAGATGAGTAGGTGCCGCTACAACCAGCTTCACACCAGCCAACTGAGACTTCAGAGTTGATTAGTAGACCCTTTGAGCTTCCTAAATCCACCAAAATATCAGCCAAGTACTTTGGAACATGTATCCCAAAAGTTTAAGTCAAGACCAACAAGTTGCGAAATGACTAGCTCCCAAAACTTGCTATTTTTGGACATACACCTGCTGGAAAAAATGAACAGTGCTCTCAACCTGGAAGGAATTAGAAAAATTCCTTTTGGGCATAGCAAATAGACTTAGCAAGCTTCCTATTCCAAGTCAAAACACTTCAAATGATGGACTGAGCACTGAGAACAAGTTTCATCAAGTTCTGGAACATTCCCACAATTCTCGGGGCTCTGCAGAGATAGACCAGTAAGCAGTAAAATGCAGATATCTCCAAAAGTATAAATCCAATGACCTTGAAACTTTATAGGTAGAAAGTAGACAGTGAGCGCTATCCAACGCACGTTAAAACACTGAAAAAGGTTCAGTAAAACTCGAGATATGACCTTCTGAAGTTACTGCTCTGAGTGAGTATAGCAGAGAACAAAACAGAGAGGTAGATGATAATAAATGTATAGATTCACATATGATTACAACCACATTGGCAATGAATCTTTGCACAATGGGAGTAGAATGATAGAGCTATGGAGTAAGCTCTTCAATCTCTACAAAATGACATCAAGTGGTCACGTACAAGGCTTGCTAATCGCCTCTTCCTTCTTGCTCCTTTTATAGCTATTCTTGGAGGGAGTTTTGAATTCGAATTCGAATGGCTCCACCTAAAAGTGATCCCCAAAGTTAGGAGAGATTCCCTCAGCTCAAAAATTCGTGATTTTGGTAGTTGGAGCCACGAATTTGCTTTTACATCATGGATGAGGTAAGCCATCCTTTTACTTTTTTCTTTTTCCATTTACAAGAGATAAAATGTACTCTTTTACAAGAGGTGTTCACATGACTACTCATGTGACTTACAAATGAGGATAATATCAAGCATATCAAGCATGTAGGCTTGGGCAAAATGCACCAACACTCTCCCATATAGGACCGTCATCACCTTCCAAGCCTTCTCTACAGCCTACCGCCTCACCCCACAAGGACGCGAAAATGGCCCTAGCATCCCTATCGCTCGCATGACCGCACTCTTTCCCCGCTCCTCATCCAACGAATATGCCATTCTCTGCCGCCTAGAACCCGAACGATCTGCCCTACAGTTTCTTGTAGCAATCCTCAACTTGCAAAAACGAACCTACGGTATCTCTCGCCCCTTCTACTCCGCTCTAGAATTAGCCACCCGTGAACCTGTAAACTTTGCCTCTTATTTCTTCCAACGAATACATAAAGAATCCGTCGCTATAGTGAAACAACTCCAGAAAGGCAGCTCTCCGTGCTCTCGCCTCCCCCACATCATCTCCTTTCTCTTCCCAACCATTCTCGCTGCACAACCCCCACCCACAAACCCAGCACTTAGGCACGAAGAATCAGCACAACCACTCGAGGAAACTGAAGAAGACAACGAAGAGATCAATCAACTCTTCCGCACGAAGCGAATCAGGATCAGCTCTTCAGAAAGTGAAGTCCAAGGATCCGCCGGAAAGAAACACGACGCCGAAGAAGATCAGCAAGAAGAAACTTACCACGACACCGCCACTTCAATACACAACGACACTTCGACAGAGCAACAAGACCAACAAAACCGAGCAGATACAGAGATACTGTCCACCGAAAAGGAGTCTGAGCATCAACAGGACGAACCGGAAACTGCCACAAAAGCATTGGATGAACTTATTGAGGCCATCAATCATACAGAAGCTGAACAACAGAATGTTGCAAAGGTAACCACCATTGACTCTGCTCTACCCATCCCACCTGTCAACCCTGACCTCCCACCGGAACCATCCCGCCGACTCGGTTCTGAACCTACACCTTCCTCCTCTTCCTCCCCTAACTACTCTCCGCCAAACTCCCAAAACCTACTCACTGATACCTCCTCTCAGCCTCGTCAACCACCACCACCACCCACCGTATTTTTAGAACTAGCATCCATGGGACAGTTCCTCATGCAGTTATCACACCAACTGCCCATACAATTTAAGGAAGCCACGGACAACGTGAAGGCCGAATATCAACACAAGGTTGACATACTGGAAGCAGAAATCACCCCCTTTCAGGAAGAAATCGAAGCCACAAAGATTGAGAACCATCAGCTCCAGACGCAGTTAGCAGAACTACAAGCCAAATTTTCGGCAGAACAGACCTTAGTAGAGCAACGAGATGCAGCCCTTGAGCAACTTACAGCCAAAGATCGACTCCTACACGCCGCGCATGAAGAAATCCGCGCCCTGAAGGCCACCCTCCACGAAAATGAAGATATCAACGCCTCCCTCGAAGAACTGATCGCAGAGACAAAGATTCAATTGCAGGAAGCAATCCAGAAGAATCAGGAGCAGCAGAAAGAAACCGAACAAATCCAAGAACAGTTACGGAGAGCCGAAGAATGCGCAAATGAAGTAAACAGTATCCTAAAACGCCAGCTGATACGGGAAGGACAATACCTCAAGGATATCGACAGGACGCGCAGAGAACGAGATTCACTGAAGAAAACTCTGGATTTCCAAACCCAGCAGTTTGAACGCCAAGACAACCAAATACGCAACCAAAAGGAGTATATTGCAGAGCTAAAGACCAAACTAGACGAAATGAAGGCTTCCAAGGACGCCGCACTAGCCAATGATTTTTATCTACAGGAAGCTTTTGTGCAGACCCAGGCCGAGAATGTACTCACCGAAGCCATCGCACTTAGCTCTGCTAGAATAGATGCCCAGCTTCTAGAGCCTGATACGCTAAAACAGCTATTAGAAACCCTTAAGAAAAAGATAGCTCGAACATTTAGATCGGCTAGGAGTATGTACCTCGAAGGTCTCATCGACGAATGAGTATATTCGCCCATCCAAATTCATAATGTATGAATATGATAATCAAATTTTGGATTTCTCACATTTTCGCACATGACAAGTCTTGTTCAGTCTAGCACCAATCGACAATGTAACATGCGGCATAATGATTTTATTCGGATACAAATATTATCAAGGGAGGGAAGAGTCATGTCATACTGACATACAATCAGTAGAGCAAATGGCCGTTCAAGCACCGGTGTCTATAAAATGCGTTTACAGAGCATAGCTTTCTAAATTAGCATTCTTCAAGATTTAGCACCTGTTAGCAACTTCTAGTATATTTTTTCAGTAGACCTTCACCAAGCATGTCGGAATCTGATATTCTCCGCTGGCAATTCAGAAAGCGCCCCATACGCAGACCTATGTGGTAACAACAACAGATACCACTCTACAAGATGAACCAGATGATGCAGTAACTTCTGCATCAGAAAAAACTCAGCATAAATTCTCCACCGAATTTAAAATCGAGCTCGACACCAAATCGCCAAAGAATGAAGAATGGCTACAGAAGATAGGGCTCCTCCAGTTTGCCCAATTACCGTGGGAACAGTGGGTTGCTAATGATGATGCAGAGGACCAATTACATAGCATGCGACAAACCAGCGGTTTCATACTCAATCAGGTACGATTTTTGCCCCAGCTCGTCTCAGCCATATTTAAACTACCAATCTATGATGGTGCCCGATATCTTAAATGTTCAAATGAGGATCTGAAGAAGGAATTTGGCAACTGTGAAGACCCCCGACGGTACTACATGTTGAAAAACGCCACCTATCACCGACGAGAACAAATTAAATGGTATTTAGAAAAGCTTTGTTTACTAGTAAAATTCGACTTAATGTCGAAAGAAAATTTTTCTCCCCTATTGCATGCCGAAGAAGGAGGTCCGGTTAGCTGGACACATTGGCTCTATGACCACCTCTACGCACAAATCATTGTTGGGGATAAGAGAAGATCCCACACCAATAGCAGACTAGCAGCCTATTTAGCTGCTATATTTAATTTTGTCCAATCTGTAAAGGATAAACAGTTACACTGGTCCCCCCCTTTTTACCCCGGTGAATATGATCAAATAAATTCAGAACACCACACAGAGCCTCAGGAAGAAGCCCAACCCTCTACCTCGTCTGCATCTTTATTCCACACAGGTAATAGCGCACAGAATCAGATAGTAGGGACGCCATTTCGGCTGTCCATTAGAAGACGAATGGCAGACAACTTGCCAACTGCCAGTCCAGAGCAAGCACCGGATGTCCCCCAACCCGATTTTGTTATAAGGATGCAAAACCAACTCCAAGAGGTTTCCCAATATTTACGGCAACAAGAACAAGCGATTCAGCACAAAAACGAGTTATTATTAGCCACGATGACTAAGTCCAACTCAGTAATGACACAGATGCAAAAAGAATTGGATGACAAAGAAGCGTTAATACAGGTGTTACAGCAAAACAACCAGCATATTATGGCCGAATTGATCATCGCAAAAAAGTATGTCCAAGACTTTAATCAGTGGCAGCAAGCTATCCAAACACAAATTCAAACCGAAATGTCCAGTTTTTCTACCCTGAATGCTCACCTGCAAGCGGAAAATGAACTTTTGCAGTCAAGAATACAAGTATTGCAGGAGTTCGAAAAGCAGATATTAAAGGATGAGGGTGTAGAACTAAATGCCACATTGATGACAAATGTGGACATAGATTTATTAAAACAACAGTTGGATAGCCGTGTTCAAAATAGCTGGACACTTTTTCGCAGGAGATGGCTGTCTATACTTGTTCCGCCACTAGAACAAGTGCGATCAGAAAGGATTGGGGAGTCAAACCCTGGTATGGACGGACAGGCACTGCAAAAGGATATTTCAGCCAGGTGGTGATAGGATACTGTATGGGTACATGGCTTCTGCAGAAGACATGGATATTTTCAACAAGCATAGCACAGGCATATCCAAGTTGAAATGGGAACTAAAGCGGTACAAACACGCACAAACTTTCAAGAAGAAGAGGATTCAACAGTACAGAGGGTACTTTGATTCCATAGACGAAGCGATTAAAGCACATGACAAGGCCAATTCACAAGGTCAAGTTGTCTGTGCTAACTCACGAACAGCTTCTTTTGATCTCGAGGCAGCTAACAATCATATCATTATCTGGCCTCCTATTGTATGTATATATGGACATGCTTTTCAGGATGGCTTAGATGTTCAAGAAGCTATTCAAGTCAAAAAGGAAGAGCTGCAACTTGGGCATATAGAGCGCTGCGAACAACTTGAGAAAAAGCTGGGTAAAGAAGAACAACAGCCAAAACAGGCGAAAATGCAAGAAGACATTGATCGCTTTTGAACTGAGCCTGAGAGAAACTGAAGAATACGAGTATAAAAAGCGTGAGCTTTTGAGGCAACAGCATATAAGAAAGCGGGACTTCATGAAGAGGCAACTAGACCAGCTATACGAGTTTGAGGAAGTTCTGGAGAAAGAGAAGACCTATCATGTACTATGACACATTCGGGGTTGAAGGGCCAGGCACGCATATGGTCCTCAAGGGTAGAGGGGAATGAGCCTGCTTATATTTGCTGAATCACCAGCAGGATATTGGCATGCTGAACGTTTAGCCAGAGCCTTTCTGGATGCATGTAAAGGAAGGGAACATTGGGATAGCCCAAGCAAAAGGATATTACTAACAATACTGCACCTGCGGGTTCGAGTCCACCGTGCGTGCCAGTGTTAGAGGGCCACCGAACCAGGACGGATGAACCCGGACAGGTGCCGTAAAAAGTGGATTCGCGGAAACATTGTAGCAGATTTCTATTTAAAGCGCATAAAGGAAAGCGGTAAAGATGATGAGTAGTAGTAGTTTTTCGGAAGGAGTCTCTGTTCTGTTGGGCATTGTAGCGAGTAGGGTTGATCACATCTCGAACTGAAGTGTTTGGAAATTGCAAGTATCGTATTGTATTCTGTCTGTCTGTTATATTGAATCACTTTGGGAGATTGCGAGCATCATATTTTGAGACTATGTATGAGATATTGATGAGTACATTGAGTTCTGTTCTATTCTATTCGTATCTAACTATTCTGCTATTCTCCTTGTTGAACCGATTTCCATTCGGTAGTCTTGTGTTGTGAGTCTGTTTGATGATCAGTTATATACGATTCTGGATCTTTTTTTTTTTTGTCGTGAAATAGTGTGTTTGTCATCCTGCGAGAGACTGTGTAAGGTCAAAGTTAATCATCTACATTTAGTATCTTTTTGGTTAAGTGACCAGATTCGATACAATAGTCTGCGTTCACTGAGAATTCGGTAAAGATCTGTATGTGAACAGAAGTATTGGTAAGTTTGTCAATTGCGGTAGGAATTTGTGACTTGAGTCAGTATACGATAAGTTTGGCGTAATCCCGATTATAGTTGTCTGTGTATTATTGTTCGGTGTACTTACCTGTCACATGGAATCGTCATATTGAGTAGTATTCAATTACTGAAAGTGCGTATTCTATTATTTATAAGTCACAACAGGACCTCTGCTCCATTACCATAGCAGATTCAATCTAAAAGTCCTAATATTCACCGTACCGAAGAGTGGTCAGTATTTAGACTCACCCACTGTGCTAAGACGTGATGGAGTATTTATGATTGTGTGAAGAATTGGGAAAATAGTACAGGGCCTCTGTCTAACAGACCCCTACCACTCCCAAGAACCCGAGGACCCGATAATACTCTTCCGAAAGTTGGATAGAAGTATTATCGTTTAACAATGCTCCATGAGGTAGCAGGTCGCGGAACGTATTTGTTCCTCAATGGTTTTAATGGATACAATCAAGTTCGAATAGCTAAAACAGATATACCCAAAACAACATTCATTATGAATTGGGGAGTATTCACTTCTATATTCATGTGATTTGGGTTGCGGAACATTCCAAGCACTTTTGAGTGGTGTATGTAGCAAATATTTGCTCTATACCTTACATCTTTTATGCAAATTTTCTTAGAAGACTTCTTACTGTCCATCAAGATGGTTGTGCATCTTGAACATTTACGTGCATGCTTTGATTCTTGCAAACAAGTACATCTTTGCTTGAACCCTAATAAATCTACATTTGTAGTCAAATGCAACAAATTGATGGGCCACATTATTTCTGAGAAAGACATCGTACTTGATGTTGATAAGGTTAGAGTTATACTAGAAACACCAACACCACAAAATCCGAAGGAGGTCGTACCTTCTTGGGGCAAGTCCAGTGGCATGGTTGACACCTATGTGGGTTGGCACACATTTCCCTTTCATTGAACAAGCTAGCACATGTCCAATAGGTAGAATTTGTGTGGACAGAGGAAGCACAAATTGGTTTTGAACAATTATAGAAGATGTTAGCCACAATGACTGTTCTGAAAGCTCTGAACTAAGAATAGCCTTTCCATGTGTTTGTGGATGCTTTACACAAAGCTATTGGGGGTGTCCTTATGTAGAAGGACGATCACAACTGGTTCTAGCCTCTCTACTATGCTAGTTGGAAATTAAGAGTAGTAGAGCAGATATACTTGACTATGAAACAAGAATGCATAGGTCTTATCTATTCCACTAAGAAATTTCGACATTATTTGTTGGGCTGAGCATTCACCTTCCATGTAGATCATAGTGCTCTGCTATATTTGGTGAAGTAGCAAAACTTGGTTGGACAGCTCATCGGGTGGGTCCTTTGTTTGTAAGAATTTGAATATGACATTGTTGATCACCTTGGTGCAAGTCATGCCATTGCAGATTTCCTATCTTGCATCAATCATGGAGAACCCCCCAAAGGTGTTGACGATACTATCCCAGATGCGAAAGTCCTTACGGTGGCCGAAATCAAGAATGCTCCCCAAACTTCCCCTACTTGGTATGAGGAAATGTTAAGTTTTTTAGAAAATGGCATTGCTCCATCTTATTTGTGGCTAGCGACAAGGAAGAAACTTGGATGCTGAAGTTGTAGGTTTACTATTATTATGGTACAGTTGTACCTCAAGGTCCCGATCAAAATTTGGTTATGCTGCGTATCTCCACGTGAGGTGCCGACATTCATTATAGAAGCTCATGCAAGTGAGGTTGGTGGACATTTCAGTCATCTAATTATGGTCCACAAAATTTAGCACTCCGGACTGTGGTTGCCTACTATGTATGCATGTGTTCAGTACACAGTGCGGAATTATGATCTCTGCCAATGAAGTAGCTAACCTCGCGACAATCAACATTTCTCGCTGCAGCCAATCCTTCTGTTAGAACCTTTCCAAAAACTAGGGCTGGACTTTAGCGGTCCAATCAAACCACCAATTGACAAAATGGGAGCCCTATATATTTTGACATGTATAGATTATTGCACTCGATGGGTAGAAGCTTGGGTGACCAAACAAGCTACAACATGGACACTAGCGAAGAAAATCCATAACGAAATATTTCCTCTCTATGGGCTTCCTTTGGAATTAGTGTCCAATAGGGGAGCTCATTTCTTGAATCAATTAATTTCTGCACTCACTTTGGGATATTAGATTAAAAACAAATTTAGTTCTCCCTATTACCCACGAGTAAACAGATTGGCAGAGAAGGTTTTTCTCCACATGCTATGGAAGATGTTGCTAGATTCAATGGATTAGTGGGAAATTATTCTTCCCACTATACTCTCGGCGTATACGACTTCATGAAAAGTTTTAGTTGGTAGTACACCTTTTAAATTACTTTACAAAAAGGAGGCAATTCTTCCATTTGAATTTGTGATACCAAGTCTCCGGATTACAATCTAGAAGCGATTGATACCGAAATATTCATTTGCTTATAGGATGGATCAGCTACGGCAACTCGACAAACGGTGGTATCAGGGTTTTTTATTATTAAATGAGGTATAAGGTAGACAGAGGAAGTGGCATGACTGGAATTTACGAGCAACATTTTTTTGGCCTCGTGATTTTGTCTTGTACTTACACTCTAAAATGAAGAGGAAAATGGGCAAATTAAAATTACGGTAGACCGGTTCGTTCTAGATTCACGAGCTTTGCGGACCAGGTTCCTTTCGGTTGGCTATGTTGGCAGGTGAGACATTACCAATAGTGATCAATGGATCCAAATTACGGCCTTATGAGGCTTCAGGAAGCTAAAGTCCAATTTTCAAAAAAAACAAAAAAAAAATCAAAATTAAATATTAAAAATATAAATACATGATCGTGCAATATTTAGTAATAATGGGTGTAACTACTCTACATGCAATTGTACATGCAATCAACGAGTGGCGGCAACCACAACATTTTGAATCTAATAGTGCTTCTTATTTTGAGAGTTGTGAATAAGTGCAAGATAGCAAGAGTTAAGATCCCATAATCGGCAATCATGGCACAGATTCACAACTCTCTACACAGGAATGCAGGCCATAAAAGGCTGCACACTTTGCCGAATCTCGCTTATTTGACTAGGTTGCGAGATCACAACTATCAGAGCGTGCAGAGCTACAATCCTCTACAACAGTTAGACAACGATGTAGCAACACAGCGATGGTGGTTACCTTTTTTGAGTGCCATCTATTAAACATCCCAGAGAAGCTCTCATAAGAGCAAAAGGATTGGTTCGAGTGTAGAGGATTGCTGCAGTGCGTTGTGTTGGATTGGAGGAGTATTTGTCCCCACCCACAGGAAAATGATATCGCTATAGAGATAAATAGATGGCAACAACATCAATGTCTAGGAGATTAGCTTGAAAATAGGGTAGGAAACCTTTCAACTTTCGCCTACATTAATCACAAAAAGATTTAATGTTGCTAGCAGCAGAATCACAGCTAGTACGGAGCCGATTGATGCAGCAAAGATTTGTGGGCTGCTCGAGAAACCTTGTTCTAGTGAATACGAATTTTCCTAGCTTCTGGATGATAATCTACTTAAGCTAGGATTACTATTGATGATAATGATTATTAACTTTTAGGCAAAGCATTATGGAGTGTCCCAACAGCTTTTTGTTGTAGGTGAAGGAATTGACGAAAATGCAGGTAAATTGGGCCAAAATAATTTTTTGAAAATTAAAGAAAGAAGTTAGAAGACTTTGTAGGTGGTCGCGATGAGCAGTTAATGCAATATTGGGAGTGGTCTTTACTATTGTTCTTTGAGAGCCGAGAATAGACAATTTGTTTAGTGAAGGTTTTCCTTCAGATTCTTAAGAAGAGGGTAGTAAAGGAGAAACCAATGGAAGATACCTCTCATGATCAAACAAAGACTGATAGAGATGATGATGAGGAGTCTCAGAGGCAACAGATGGAGGAGAATCAAATGATGGAAGCTACAAGGAAGGCCAAGAAAGAAGCTGAGAGGAAAGCCGGAGAAGAAGCAGAGGGGAAGGAAAGAGAGGAAGAGACAACAAGAGAACAAATGGAAGAAGAAAGGCAAAAGCACTAGGAAGAAGTGATTGAGAGTGTTAATCTCCAAAAGAACAAGCTATCCTTGATGTTAGACCACCTCTATATCAAGAATAACTTCAGACTCCACTTAATTTTGGAAAACAATTATCAGACTATCAAGAAATTGATCAACTGTGGAAAATCACTTCTCAGAAAAAGTCTGCTGCAAATTAATCACTCATTGACTAATCATTTGTGTAAAGTTTTTGATAAAGCTTTGTAGAATATGTTGTCTAGAGGTTGCGCACCTTCTCCAAGTTAAATCAATTCAAATGCTTGAGTAGAATGTGAGAAATGACTCAAACACTTTACCTATGTCTGAAACTGCCTCTTTGTAATGACGACTTTGACACCTATAACTTCTAAGCTATGGTTCTCCCAAACTATAGCCCTTTTAATCAACTGCTTTTAGCCATAGATGGCTTACCTCTCAACTTAAATTTTGAATCCTCATTTGTGTAAAACTTTACACTGTGTGCTGAGTACTGACCATTTCTTCAACCACGACATCTGCGCCAATTTCAGAAGACACTCAGAACTTTTCACATATGAATGTTCCTATTCAAAATTCTCTCAGCCTGTTTGCAATTGAACTCTCAAACTTTAGCCATAGATGGATTAACTATGGACTTAGATGTGTACAAAAGAATTTCTCATAAGACTAAGCAGAGAAGGAGAATCAGAGAAAAGATCGACGTGCAATTCTCTGAAAAAAATTTCTTCTCATAATTCTTCATACATCTCATGGATGACACATTGTCCTGCTCCAACAGCTCCCCCTCAATCATCAGTTGTGATTACCTCCATCTTCTTTATTCCTGCCATATCTTTAAACCTTTGCAATTTTGGTCCATCCAAACTTTTTGTCATCATATATGCAAGTTGATCTTTTGTAGGAGTATGCATGACTTCAATTTCTTTATCAATAACCTTCTCTCTCAAAAAATGATACTGAATTTCAATATGTTTAGTTCTAGCATGAAACACAGGATTTGCTGCCAAGTACAAAGAACTCATATTGTCTCCACAAATGATAGGAGTACTTTGAACAACATCAAAACTCTTCATAAGTGTCTTTAGCCATATTACTTCCTTTGTAGCTTCCACCATACCTTTGTATTCTGCTTATGTAGATGATAGAGCAACTGTATGTTGCTTCTTGGAGCACCATGAAATCAGCTTATCTCCCACATAACACAAATATCCATGTGTTGATCTTCTATCATCAGAATTACCTGCCCAATCTGCATCACTATATATTTTGACTCTTGTATCTGAAGTAAACCCATAGTACAACCCTTCTTTAAGTGTGCCCTTGATGTACCTAAGTACTCTTTGCCCTGCAATCCAATGTTCCTTTCTAGGACAATGCATGAATTGAGATAGGACTCCAACTGCATATGATAAATCAGGCCTTGTTAATGTAGCATAAATCAAGCTACCCACCAAACTCTGATAGAGCTTCATATCTTTGAATTCCTCTCCTCCATATCTAGTCAATCTATGATTCACTTCCATTGGAGTTGGTGCTATCCTGCAATCTTCCATTTTAAATTTGGTTAGCAAGTTTTTTAGATACCTTTCTTGAGTCACATATACTCCATGTTGAGTATATGAAATCTCCATTCCCAAGAAGAATGACAAATTTCCCAAATCACTAATTTTGAATTCTTTCTCCATCTGTTTCTTAATCATGTGTATGCCTTTATCATCTGTTCCTGTAAGTATTATGTCATCAACATAAATACAAACATAAATAAATCCATCTTCACTTGCTTTGACTAGCAAGCTACTATCTGCCTTTGATGCTTGAAATCCAAGTTCCTTCAAGAACTTTACAAGCCTATAATTCCATGCCCTTGGGGCCTGCTTCAATCCATACAAAGCTCTCTTGAGCTTACACACATAATTTGGATACACTTGATCTTTGAAACCATCTGGTTGCTCCATGTAAACTTCATCTGAAATATAACCATTCAAAAAAGCATTCTTAACATCTAATTGAGATAATTTCCAACCTTTGCAAGCAGCAATTGCTATGAGTGTCCTGATGGTTGTCATCTTTTCCACAGGACTATAAGTCTCATCATAGTCCACTCCATATGTCTGTGCATATCCCTTCACAACAAGTCTGGCTTTGTACCTAGACACACTTCCATCTGCAAATCTTTTTGTTTTGTAAACCCATTTACATCCAATGATTTTCTGGCTATTAGGTTTAGGAACCAGATCCCATGTCTGATTCTCCATCAATGCATCATACTCCTCTTGCATAGCTTCTTCTCATTTCTTCTTCCCTTTGACTTCATCATATGTGGATGGATCTTCATCTGCTTTTACCATGTAAGCATAATCATTAGTAGTCAAAAATGAAGTATCATAACTATACCTTCTAGGTTGCCATTTGTGCCTAGATGACCTTGTGACTTCTCCACTTCTTGAAGTTTCTGGTTTATCACATTCTGGATCAAATCTTGGCCTTTCTTCAACTTCAACCTGTACTTCATTATTTTCATCTTCATCAAATATTTGAATCTTTGATTTACCTTTCTTTTGATCCACCACTTCTTCAACATCTGCATGCACATTAAGTTTACCTGCATACCAAGTGCCTTGCTCATCAAATGTAACATCCTTGGACACAAGGAATTGTTTTGTGGATGGACTCCACAACCTATAACCCATCTGCTTGTCATCATAACCAATGAATACATACTTCTCTGCTTTAGGCTCCAATTTATGCCTCAATTGAGTTGGCACATATGCATATGCCAAGCATCCAAATATTCTGCAATGATCCAAGGTAGGTCTCTTACCCCACCAAGCTTCATATGGTGTCATACCCTGCAAGGCTTTACAAGGTAACCTATTGACCAAATATGTGGCTGTGTTAACAGCCTCAGCCCACAAATAATTAGGGCAATTTTTCTCCTTCATCATAGATCTTGCAAACTCAACAAGAGTTCTATTTCTTCTTTTCTGCTACACCATTTTGTTGAGGAGAGTACATGCAAGTAACTTCTCTCTTTATACCTGCATTCCACAAGTAATCACTGAACTCATTAGAGAAATACTCTCCCCCTCCATCTGACCTTAACCTCTTCAATTTTTGACCTGTAATTCTTTCTGCATATGCATGATAGTGTTTAAATGTATTAAACACTTCTGACTTGTCTTTGATCACATAGATTGTGATCCATCTGGTAGCATCATCAACATAAATGACATAGTATCTTGAACCATTTATACTAAAGTCCTTTGAAGAACCCCACACATCTGTATGTACCAATTCAAGTCTTTTTGAATACATAAAACCATGCTTATTGTATGATTGCTTATGAGGCTTACCTAACTGACATGCTTCACATCTGTATGTCATGTGTTGACCTACAATGTTAGGCAATCCAAGTACTGAACCATTATTAACCATTTCTTTGATACCTCTCTCATTAAAATGTCCAAGTCTTTTATGCCAAAGATCCAATTCTAACACCTTTTGCTCTCCATATGTAAACATAGCATGTCCAATATTTCCTTGTACCTTCAATGTGAAGAGCCTTCCTTCCTTCTTTCCTGTAACAATCTGTTTATACCCTTGACTAGGGTCTTCAACATAAACTACATCATTAGTGAACCTTACCTCATATCCTTTTTCTACAATTTGACCTACACTGATCAAATTCTTTGGAATTGTAGGAACATACAGAACCTTACTCAAAAGAGTGCTTCCATCTTTGGCTTTGACTGAACCAATTGAATTTACCTTGTGCTTTGTATTGTCACCTGTTTGGACCATATGATTAATTGCATTATGATCTAGATAAGTCATCAAAGCAATATTTCCACTCAGATGATTGCTACATCCTGAGTCGATATAAAATACTCTCATATCTTCATGTGATGCTTCACATGTAGCATTCATAATAAGAGTTGAATCTTCTTTCTGATCTGATGCATAGTTGTAGTAGGTGTTATTATAGGATTGATTTTGGAAGTTTCTTCCTCCACCTCTTCCAAAAGAATTCCTACCACCTCTTCCTCTAAAGTTTCCTCTCTGATATCTACCACCTCTTCCTCTTTGATTAAAGTTCTGATTAAAATTACCATTGCTTTGATTATTATGCCAACAATCATGACATAGATGATTGGTCTTACCACATATCCAACAAGCTCTAACATTATCTTTGTTATTCTGCCTCTTCCTCTACTTCTGCCACTTCCTCTACCTCTTAGGAAGTTTGCTTGACTTGGAGTACCTTCATCTTCAACTGATTGTTGCTTTCCTTTTTAGCTTTCTTCTTGTCTTTAGAATACATTGCATGACCTGCACTCTTATCAATATCTCATTTGATATCATTCTCAAAAGTTAGCATATGTCCTAACAATTGATTCAAATCAGGAGTGAAATGATCTAATGAGAGTTCTGTAGACAAAATAAAAGGCTTCCACTTCTCATCTCCTCTTAGCCCTGTGAGAATTTGTCTTACCAATTTGTCTTCTTCAATATCTTCATCCACTGCACCTAAAGAATCTGCAATGTCCTTCATCTTTGTCACATAGTCAGATATTGATTGTGAAGCCTTCTTCTTGAAGTAGTAAACTCTGCCCATAATGAAGCTTTCCTTGATTTGGTTGTGTTCTGAAAATGCTCTTCCAAAGCATTCCAAATGTCACTTGCACTTTCAAGTCCTCTAATATGAGGAAGCAAATAATCATTAACTACCATGTGTTAAAAGTCAAGCTTCAAGATAAAAATTCGTGGGGAATCTTTTATGGACATGTGGAGCAATCAAAGGAAGCCAAAAGCCACGAGATTCCATCAAGAAAAGTCACTCAACCACTCCCCAAGTCATCTCAACTAATTCCTCCAAGTTAGGAGGCTGATTTGGAAAGGTAGTTCCTAGATTTTAGGGGCACACCTCTCACTATAAAAGGAGCATGTATCCCGACTTCTTTTGGGCCATCTTCTTGGAGTTTTAGCTCATGTAAAGTGAGCACTAAGTGCTGGAGTTGTGATAAGCAAGCCCCTTGCTTAAGCAACCCCCTTGCTTGCTTGTTTGTTTTCTTTTAGTAGGCATATCTATGTGTGTGCGCAGGCAGTGTTGCAACTCTCTACCCCTGAGTTGTTAGCATTGGTTCTCCCTCATATGGTATCCATTTGATGTAATTCTTGTCTCATTGGATAGCTATAAGAGTCTAGTTTATGCTTACCAATTCTCTGGAGCATTCTCTGAGTAAGCTGGGAGCAACATTCATTTTAGTGAAGTTGTGTGATTGATATCTCTCTCTTTGTGTAGGCTCTGTTGGAAATATTTTGCTCTCTGTTGTAAGGGCTGGTTCTCCTTCTCTATGTATCCATTTGCTATGATTTTGGTGTCATTGGGTAGCTATTAGAGTCCTCTAAAGTTGACTTAAGTTTGAGATTCATTCTCTGTATAATCTCTGAGAAAAGTTTGCTGGAGTGAAGTGAGGTCTCTGCTTGACTAGCAGTTGTGAGCATTCAACTAGCTCATGTTGTAGACATTGTTTCTCTTTGTGTAAGCATCCATTTCAAGTGAAATTTGTTTTGTTGGAAAGCCCTTGGTGTCTACTACAGGTCTACAAAAGCTCACTGGAGTTCTCTGCATAAGCTCTGAGTAAGAGCATTTTTGGTGTGCAGAGGTCAAAGAAGGATACCTGTGGAGGTCATTCGCGCTTCATCATTGCTTAGGGGTTGAGATACTTCCCCCATCAGTGGTATCAGAGCATTTGGGCATCTTGGAGGTATCACATACAAGCAAGAAGAACTCTTGGAGTTGGTGGTTGAAGAGTTGCATCAACAAAAGCTTCTTGGAGGTAGCTCACATCAAGGGGGAGCTATTCTACTCAAATTTGCAAGAGCACAAGGTGTCCATCTAAGGAAAGCTTTGGATTGAGGTAACCTCAGAGCCTCATTTTCATTTTACACACATTGGAGCATTAGCCAAGGGCTAGGTCAAGTATCAAAGACTAGATATGGGAGACTTCAACACTCAAATTGAAAAGCTAGACAAAGGTAACTATCAACCATGGAGATTTAGGGTCTCCAACTATCTTATGGGCAAGGGCCTTTGGGGGTTGATTAGTGGAAGTGAACCAAGACCTAGGTTGGATGAGAATCCAACCAATGACCAGAGAAGGGCCTTTAGGGAATGGAATGAAAGAGACAAGAGGGTTATCTTTATTCTTTCCCAACACATTAGCAATAGCATGATCGGCCATATCCAAGACCTGGATTCAAGCATGAAGGTATGGGAGACACTTGAAAGGCTTTATTCAACAAGCACCAAAGCAAGGAAGATCCAACTCAAGAATGAGCTCAACAACCTTAGGAAGAGCTCAGGGAGTAGCATAAATGACTACATACTTAAGGTCAAGGAGTTATCAGATGCATTGGGATCCATTGGAAGCCACGTAGACGATGACGATCTTGTGGCTTATACTCTCAATGGTTTGAGAGATGATGAGAAGTGGAAACCCTTTACCACTTCAGTTTATGTAAGGGATAATCTTCCCGATTTTGAGCAATTGGTTGCTCTCATGGTCACCGAAGAAATGAACATAGGTGGAAGTTCAACTAAAAGCAAAGATGCACAAGTTTTCTATGCAGGTAATCAAAGGGGCAAAGGAAGACAAGGACAAGGAAGGGGCAAAGGAAGGTTTGGAGGAAGGCAAGGCCACTCAAGAAATCAAGGACATGACCAAGGCACCTCATCACAAAGAGGGAGAGGAAGATCAAGAGGAAGAGGAGGACGACATCAACAAAACAGGAATCAAGATGGCGAAGGATGTTACATATGTGGCAAGTTTGGCCACTATGCTAGAGATTGCTACCAAGGAGGAAACCAAAGGAACTATAATCAAGGTTCTTCATACAAGGGCCAAGGTAATTATTCTTCTACAAGTTCAGAAAATGACAATCTCTTGATGATGCACATGAATGGGAATTCAAGCAAAGTAGATAACACTTGGTATATTGATAGTGGATGTAGCAACCATATGAGTTGCAATGCTTCTTGGTTTACTAATCTACATGTTCCCAAAGGTAAAGGACATGTAGAAACAGGTGATGATACAGCCCATGAGATCTCCCATGTTGGAGATGTAGCTTTGGATGACAAGGAGGAAGGAAGATGTCTCAAGGATGTCTTGCATGTACCTACCATCACAAAGAACTTGGTGTCCGTTGGGCAAATGGTTGAAAGAGGCTATCAAGTAAGGTTCAACAAAGGTGGATGCTTTGTGGAGAACCCTAAGCAAGGTTACAAGGTCATAGCAAGAGGAAAGAAGCAAGGGAGACTCTTCACTTTGGAGGTAAATTCTCATTCTACTCAACATGTCTACTTCACATATGGAAACAAGAGGATTTCGGAGTTGGACTTGTGGCACAAGAGGATAGGTCACATCAACATACAAAGAATGAAGGAAATGCAATTCAAGAGGCTGGTTGAAGGTCTTCCCAACTTCCAAGGACAAGGTATGAAGCATTTATGTGAATCTTGTCAACTAGGGAAGCAAGCGAGACTTCCATTCAAGAAGAGTGGCTACATAAGCCAACATCCATTGGAGTTGATACATGCAGATGTGTGGGGGCCAACGAAAGAGCAATCCATTGGAGGTAACAAGTACTTTGTCACTTTTATAGATGATTGCACAAGGATGGTTTGGGTTTATTTCATCAAAAACAAATCAGATGTGTTTACATGTTTCAAAGCATTCAAGGCAATGGTAGAGAAGGAAACAGGTACATATATCAAGAAGCTAAGGTCCGATGGAGGGGGAGAATATTTCTCAAATGAGTTTTCTGATTTTTTAATGGATCAAGGCATCAAGAGGCAAGTAACATGCAGGTACACACCCCAACAAAATGGAGTAGCAGAGAGAAAGAATAGATACATTGCCGAGATCGCTAGAGCAATGCTTAATGAGATGAATGTACCTAACATGTTTTGGAGTGATGCAGCAAATACCGCCGTGTATCTAATGAATAGGGCTCCTACCTCAGGGATCCATGGCTTGACACCATATCAAGCCTATTATGGTAAGAAACCTGATCTTTCCCACTTGAAGATATTTGGATGTACTTGTTATGTACATGTGCCAAGTGAATTGAGGCACAAGCTACAACCAAAGGCAGAAAAGTGTGTGTTTCTAGGATATTCAAATGATCATAAAGGTTACAGGTGCTTCAACCCAAATACAAAGGACTTGAGGATATCAAGGGATGTAGCATTTGATGAGCTACTCCCTTGGTATAAGAAGTATGCTTGTATGCAGGACTATGAAGAAGAAAAGCATGGACATGATGAAGAACAAATCGACCTAGAGCTAAGCGGCCCAAGGTGTTCCATCAATAAAGATAGTTCAAGCATGAACTCACCATGGAGGGGGAGATCTTCATCAAGCTATGAAGCACAATCAATCAACAAAGGCAAAGCAACATTGGTGGAGTTGGATGAAGAAGGTAATGAAGTTGAAGATGATGAAGGACACATGATGGAGAAAGAAGCCACGTCAAAGAAAGAGATCAAGTTCCCAAGGCAAAGGAGGTTTATTCCTCCAAAAGGTGAAGAAAGGAAGTCTTCTAGAGTTAAGTATCCAACTCAAAGGTTTACTTATGATTCATACATGGCAACACATTATGCATATATGAACAAAGTAGTAGAAGATCATGAGCCCGATTGCTATGAAGATGCAAGCAGGTACACCGAATGGAAAGAGGCAATGCAAGAAGAGATCGACGCACTTGAGGAAAATCAAACATGGACTCTAGTGCCCAAGAAGGAGAACATGAAGGTAATAGGTAATAAGTGGGTGTATAAAGTAAAGAGGAATTCAGATGGATCTATTTCTAGGTTCAAAGCAAGATTGGTGGCTAAGGGTTTTGCACAAACCTATGGAGTGGACTTTGAAGAGACATTCAGCCCCGTGGCAAAGATGAGCACCATTAGGACACTCATTGCAATGGCTGCTAGCAAAGGATGGAAGCTCTTCCAATTGGATATCAAGAATGCCTTTCTCAATGGAGACTTGGAAGAAGAGGTATACATGGAGCAACCACTAGGTTTTGTTCATAAAGAGTTTCCACATCATGTTTGTAGGTTGAAGAAGGCACTTTATGGCCTAAAGCAAGCTCCAAGGGCTTGGAACCAAAGATTGGTGGACTATTTGATCAAATGTGGTTACAATCAATGCAAGGCGGATCCATCTCTCTTCATCAAACAAAGAGGAGAACTTGTGGTCTACATGTGTGTGTATGTAGATGATCTTATCATTACAGGTAATGATACAAAGGGCATTGAGGAGATCAAGGCAAAGCTTGGAAAGGAGTTTAGGATCTCTGATCTTGGAGATCTTAGGTATTTTCTTGGCATTGAAGTTGTATACAAAGAAGAAGGTATTATGCTCATACAAAGGAAGTATATTCTAGACCTACTTGAGAGGTTTGGGATGCTACATTGCAAGCCTATTTCAAATCCCATGGAAGTTAATGTAAAGCTAAGCTCCATTGATGGAGAGCCATTAGAGGATGTAACTTTGTATCGATCTATTGTAGGCTCTTTCAATTATGCCACAATAACCAGGCCTGACATAGCATATGGAGTTGGAGTGTTATCACAATTTATGCATAGTCCAAGGACTACACACTTGCAAGCTGCAAGAAGAATGTTGCGATATCTCAAAGCCACTATAAATGAAGGATTGTTCTACTCATTTGATGATGATATGCAGGTCAAAGCTTATTCCGATGCCGATTGGGCCGGTTCGAAGGAAGATAGAAGGAGTACAAGTGGTTACCTAGTCATGCTAGGTAGCAAGATCATCTCATGGATTTCAAAGAAGCAACCCACGGTGGCATTATCTTCCACCGAGGCTGAGTATAGAGCTTTGGCTCAAGTCACATGTGAGCTAATGTGGATTAAGAAGTTATTTATGGAGCTTAATTTGCAGGTTGACACATATCCAATTTTTTGTGACAACATGAGTAGCATTCATCTAGCATCGAACCCTGTCTATCATGCTAGAACCAAGCATATTGAAGTGCACTATCACTTCATAAGGGAAAAGGTGATATCCAAGGAAGTTTCAGTACATCATATTGGTACTAAGGACCAAGTTGCGGACATGTTTACAAAGGCTTTGGATGGGATGAAGATTTCAAAATTCAAGCAATGCATCAACATGAAGGAGCTTGGATGAGGATGAAGAATTGAAGCTTGAGGGGGAGTGTTAAAAGTCAAGCTTCAAGCTAAAAATTCGTGGGGAATCTTTTATGGACATGTGGAGCAATCAAAGGAAGCCAAAAGCCACGAGATTCCATCAAGAAAAGTCACTCAACCACTCCCCAAGTCATCTCAACTAATTCCTCCAAGTTAGGAGGCTGATTTGGAAAGGTAGTTCCTAGATTTTAGGGGCACACCTCTCACTATAAAAGGAGCATGTATCCCGACTTCTTTTGGGCCATCTTCTTGGAGTTTTAGCTCATGTAAAGTGAGCACTAAGTGCTGGAGTTGTGATAAGCAAGCCCCTTGCTTAAGCAACCCCCTTGCTTGCTTGTTTGTTTTCTTTTAGTAGGCATATCTATGTGTGTGCGCAGGCAGTGTTGCAACTCTCTACCCCTGAGTTGTTAGCATTGGTTCTCCCTCATATGGTATCCATTTGATGTAATTCTTGTCTCATTGGATAGCTATAAGAGTCTAGTTTATGCTTACCAATTCTCTGGAGCATTCTCTGAGTAAGCTGGGAGCAACATTCATTTTAGTGAAGTTGTGTGATTGATATCTCTCTCTTTGTGTAGGCTCTGTTGGAAATATTTTGCTCTCTGTTGTAAGGGCTGGTTCTCCTTCTCTATGTATCCATTTGCTATGATTTTGGTGTCATTGGGTAGCTATTAGAGTCCTCTAAAGTTGACTTAAGTTTGAGATTCATTCTCTGTATAATCTCTGAGAAAAGTTTGCTGGAGTGAAGTGAGGTCTCTGCTTGACTAGCAGTTGTGAGCATTCAACTAGCTCATGTTGTAGACATTGTTTCTCTTTGTGTAAGCATCCATTTCAAGTGAAATTTGTTTTGTTGGAAAGCCCTTGGTGTCTACTACAGGTCTACAAAAGCTCACTGGAGTTCTCTGCATAAGCTCTGAGTAAGAGCATTTTTGGTGTGCAGAGGTCAAAGAAGGATACCTGTGGAGGTCATTCGCGCTTCATCGTTGCTTAGGGGTTGAGATACTTCCCCCATCACCATGTAGATTATGCTCCTTGCTTGAGCATCCTTCTTCATCCAAATCTTTATATCTGCAAGCTCCTCCCTAGTTGGAACACTAGGATCTTTAAACTCTGGCTTTTCTTCCTCTCCTGTGATGTATCCCATCAGATCTTTGCTCATAAGATGAGCTTCCATTCTCATAGACCAAGCTGGATAGTTCTCTCTATCCAACTTTTCAATTTGAAGACTATCTCCCATCTTTGCTTCACCTGTAGTCTCAGATCTTTAACCTTTTCAAAAAATGAATGTACCTTTGCTTCGAATGTTGCTCCTTCTGATCCTTTGATAACCTTTATGTGTCTTCCTTCAATCTTTCCTCACACTTTATCCTTTTGAACCTTCGAGATGTAAAGTTTGTATGTCTGTAGTAGTCGGAGTCTTCCTTTCCTCAATTTTGATACTTCCTGCTCTGATACCACTGATGGAGAGTGTTAATCTCCAAAAGAACAAGCTATCCTTGATGTTAGACCACCTCTATATCAAGAATAACTTTAGACTCCACTTAATTTTGGAAAACAATTATCAGACTATCAAGAAATTGATCAACTGTGGAAAATCACTTCTCAGAAAAAGTCTGTTGCAGATTAATCACTCATTGACTAATCATTTGTGTAAAATTTTTGATAAACATTGTAGAATATGTCACCTAGAGGTTGCGCACCTTCTCCAAGTTAAATCAATTCAAATGCTTGAGTAGAATGTGAGAAATGACTCAAACACTTTACCTATGTCTGAAACTGCCTCTCTGTAATGACGACTTTGACACCTGTAACTTCTAAGCTATGCTTCTCCCAAACTATAGCCCGTTTAATCAAATGCTTTTAGCCATAGATGGCTTACCTCTCAACTTAAATTTTGAATCCTCATTTGTGTAAAATTTTACACTGTGTGCTGAGTACGGACCATTTCTTCAACCATGAAATCTGCACCTATTTCAGAAGACACTCAGAACTTTTCACATATGAATGTTCCTATTCAAAATTCTCTCAGCCTGTTTGCAATTGAACTCTCAAACTTTAGCCATAGATGGATTAACTATGGACTTAGATGTGTACAAAAGAATTTCTCATAAGACTAAGCACAGAAGGAGAATCAGAGAAAAGATCGACGCGCAATTCTCTGAAAAAAATTTCTTCCCATAATTCTTCATACATCTGATGGATGACACACATAATGTTCATCATCTACTCATCTATTGTCTTCTCTATCTCTTCTATATCTCACTCATTAACTATAGGCACATATCTCCATATATATACGAGTCTAACTTGTCATTTTTCCAAATACATTGAAATATTTACAAGGGTAATATACAAAAGAACTTTATTTTTTGAAACTCCTCTTTCGCTTGAAACTGATCTTCAATCCCTTAGTCATCTTTACACTTTTGGACTTTATGTAATCACTAATTGTTGATTGTTCTTCTCCAACAAGAAGAAGAATCTCAGAGAAGAGAAGGGGAAGAACGGGAAAAAAGAGCTGCAGAGGAAGAACAACGCAAAAAACAACAACAAGAATATGGGACCATTTGGGGAAAACTTCTCGCAAGATTTTAGTATTACATTTTTGTCCTGGGGGATAGCTAATCATTGGAAAAATGAGGAAGGTAAGGTAAATTTACCTGCAATATGGTGTAGTGATTACATTTATCCTTGGATGTACAACACTGAAACTATTTGATCAGAAATACTCAACGATTTAGCTAGAGGAATACAATGGAGTGCAACCAAGTTGGAAGATTTTTAGAGAAGATATAATTATATGATTATGCAAAAGATAAGTGGATGATGGAGAAGGTGGGAATGACTAAAGAAATCAACCGACTCAGGGTCGATGTAGAACAAGTAAGAACGGAGAGTGCAAGAAGCGATAGTGTAATTCAAGAAGAGATGATGGAAGATCTGCATGAAGTTGTAGTAGAGAATAATATACTAACAAAGTAACTATTGAAGAAAAGTAAAAAATTATAGTACGACTTCAAGCTGAAGTAGGACAAACTCAGAAGGCACATAAAAAATTGAAGAAAAATAATAAAGAACTCATAGCTAAATTACAAAAGTAAGAGAAAGAGACTCAAAAACAAAAGAAAAAAGTGAAAGATCAGAGTGGAGAAATCAAAAGGCAAAGTATTTTAGCTACTGATTGGCAGTAAGGAATTCCAAATTTACAGTTCTTGAAGAAAGACTCCGTGCAGTTGAAGAACAATATGATATAGTGTCTACATAGTTAGCTGGAATTGTGGAATTGGAAAGATAGATTAATCCATGGAAACAACATTCTACAGATGCAAACACAGTTTTGGTCGATAAAGAAGCTGAGGTGGAGAAGCTAAGGAAAGATGCCTCAATTTTGGAGTTGAGTTACAAAAAAAAATTGGATGAAGCATGGAAATTAACAAAAGGGTATATAAATAAATTATTTGATGTAAGTATAGCTTTTGATAACCTATTAGAAGGATTTCAAAAGAGAATACCGAAACTAGAAGCAACCGTAGTTAGTTGTAGAAGTGCTAGTCAATAGCTTTTAGATCCAAAGGAATTTTTGGAAGCAGAGATCCAACTTTTGGAAGAGAATATAGGAGAAATGTTTAATGAGTTTCGGTATGATATAGAATGAATAATGTTCTCAAAAATGCAAAATCATGATGATGTTTTGTAGTAACGCATTTTGTATTCAATGGGTTCGGATCCACTGTGCATGCCAGTGTTAGCAACCGGTGTGGATGAGCATATTTGCTTGTAAAAATGCATTTCTTATGTAATGGGAAAATGGGATTCTATGGAGATCACAAGAGTTTTGGGCATCTATAATTTTGGTGATTTATTGTATATTCTAAAATACGGAACGGTGTGAAGGTTACGAAGAAGTTCGATGTCATTCATTACCGTACCTATTACGAAGAGGAGAGTTTGGAGGAAGAAGATACGAAGTGCTAGATTCTGATAGGACTCTATCCAAATGCTACTTGGAGTTCTGTCTATGAGAATATGATGTATCTCAATGTTGTGCATTCTTATTAATAAAAAATCTACTTTTCTGTCACTATATTCTTATTTTGTCTAAAGTTTGTCGATATATTCAAGTGTCGTTTCTTTGAAGTTTGTAATACCTAAAACAATAAGGAATAGAAACACATGTTTTTCAGTACTGTTTTATTCATAAATCGCCATTCCCCAATCCATTACTTTGGATATTTTGGTGCTATATTACCTGATAACAGTACTGCCCAAACACTTCTACTCTTCGTTTGATGATTAAAGGAAATCAAAATGCCTTTTCATTTGAGGAGTTAGTCTCTCTTCTGTTGCAAGAATATCACTCTAGGCAAAAAAGGTCCATTATGCGTGTTGTAGATCAAGCTTTCTTGGCTAGTCAGAAGGGCAAAGGTAAATGGAGCTCATCCATTAGTAAGCAGAAATCTACAAATGTTGCACAGCTGAAGAAGGAAGACAAAGATGAGAAGAAATTAGAAATGTAGAAATTCTTTTGTAATTACTATAAAGGAAACAATCATGTCATAAAGAACTATCCAAAACTAGCTGCGGTCGATGGTGACTTGCATGAAGAAGTGTACGTTTTTAAGCCTCATGGCTTTGTGCAAAAAGGGCATGAAAACCATGTGTGCAGGTTAAAGAAGGCATTATATGGTTTAGAGCAAGCACCACGTGCTTGCTATGAAAAGATACATGCCTATGTGATTGCACTTGGTTTTGAGAACAATCGAATTGAAAGCACATAGCACCTTATATTTTAAGCGTACTAATGATGTGCTTCTAATCATTCTTGTGTATGTTGATGACATGCTGCTCACTGGTCCTCATGAGAACAATATTGCTAATTTCAAGGCTGTTTTAATTCTTCATTTCCATGAAGACCATATTACACCAAGGAGGAGTACCACATATTTTTTTATCTTTTACATTCTTCTAAATTCCCTAGTGGAGGATGTTTCACATAAGAGCAGCTTTATTTATCTCGATGAGAGCATGCCAAATGGATTGGAACTCAAAATCCAACCTTAAGCCTGACCAAGTCAAACACCACCTCCTATTAAGCATGACCTGAAAGTCCACATTCTTCTTGAACTTCAAAATTTTATCAAGAGTATGGCCACTTTTCCATCTTAGACCCTCAAGGCATGGAAAGTCATACTCATTAACAAGGCCACTCTTCGAGCAATCCCAAGCATTGAATCTACACCAAAAAAGGCATCATTCTTCATAGTCCACTCTCCTAACCGAGTAAGTGTCCTTAAATTTAACCCATTGGCATCTATCTTGATTCTAGAGATACTTCCACACGATAAACTTGATCTACAAGTAGATCCAAATGAGACCACTTGAAGCTATTTGTAGCACCCGTTATTTCTCTCTCTCCCCGTTTCATCTGTCTCTTCCTCGTTTTGCTCCATCACTGTGCTGTCTCCTTTCATACAGAAATCTACCCTTCAAGCTTTGTTTCTCTTTCCCTCTTTCTCTTTAGAGCTGGACTTAAGGTGGCCTTTTTGTCCGTTTTTAGGAATTCTCTCTTTCTTTCTCTCTCTCGCTCTTCCCCTCTCCTCCGCCCCCCGTAGCCCCTCAATTCCTTACCATCCCCCCTTCGTCCCCCTCAGCCCCCGCATGTCCCCCTCCTCTCTCTCTCCTCTCTCTCTCTCTCTCTCTCTCTCTCTCTCTCTCTCTCTCTCTCTCTCTCTCTCTCTCTCTCTCTCTCTCTCTCTCTCTCTCTCTCTCTCTCTCTCTCTCTCTCTCCGCTGACCTCGCCCCCACCTTCCTCGTTGACCCCGCCCCCCACTTCCCCCTCAGCCCACGCATGCCCCCCCTCCTCTCTCTCCCTCTCTCCCTCTCTCTCTCTCTCTCTCTCTCTCTCTCTCTCTCTCTCTCTCTCTCTCTCTCTCTCTCTCTCTCTCTCTCTCTCTCTCTCTCTCCCCCCCCCCCGCTGACCCGGCCCCCCACCTTCCCCGTTGACCCCGCCCCCCACATCCCCCTCAGCCCCCGCGTGCCCTTCCTCTCTCTCTCTCTCTCTCTCTCTCTCTCTCTCTCTCTCTCTCTCTCTCTCTCTCTCTCTCTCTCTCTCTCTCTCTCTCTCTCTCTCTCCCCGTGGACCTCACCGCCCACCTTCCCAGCTGACCCCGCCCCCACTTCCCCCTCAGCCCACGCATGCCCCCCCTCCTCTCTCTCTCCCTCTCTCTCTCTCTCTCTCTCTCTCTCTCTCTCTCTCTCTCTCTCTCTCTCTCTCTCTCTCTCTTTCCCTGCTGACCCCGCCCCCACCTTCCCCGCTGACCCCACCCCCCACTTCC